>VSWD01000002.1:40398459-40746132 GCA_033119305.1 Pinctada imbricata
AATGAAGATGCAACAGTGACTTTTTTGTATTGTAACAAACCTTGAACATTTGACTTTGAATATTTATCCTTGAACTTTTGTTTGTTCTTGACCTTTGTATAGAATTAAAGTATTGAATGTCATTAAAGTATTGAATGTCACGTGATCTCTTTTTTCTTATATATATGAAGGATTACAAAATCTAGTAACATTTCAATCATGTCTGTCGAATACGTAAGAGGTGATCTTTTGACTTTAGAAGTAGAAGCCATAGCGCACGTCGTCAATTGTCTTTGCGTACGTCCCCATGGATTGAGTTTAACCATTGCCCAAAGATATCCAGAGTCCGATGTATACGGTCGGAGAAGGTCACAAGGGGGTAGAAACTTGGCTGTCTACCCAGATAGAGGCACACCGGGTACCATCGTCACATATTACAGTCACCACCAATACATCGTATCCCTCTTAGCACAATGGGATTACGGTACAGCATACCAAAGACATAAACGTCACATTCCTCCCTATCGTGATACACGGGAAGAACGTACACAATGGTTTCGAGAATGTTTAGAAGCATTAGGTGACCTTGAGGTAAATACTATTGCTTTCCCGTATAAGATGGGATGTAACCTGGGCGGACAACCTTGGCCTTTGTACGAGGAGCTGATTGGACAATTTGCGCGCCAAACGGGAAAGAGAGTACTGATTGTTGAGAAAGTCGGATAGGGGCTTTCCTCGACGTCCGCAAGTACTAGCATAAATAGGAGGAGAATTTTTTAACCTCTTCACTCAGACTTTGAGATCGACAATGAGCAGAATGGAGATGAATGTAGAGGCGAGACTGACAGAGGACGAGGAGGCCATTTTAAATTTGGTATTTATTATGGAGAGGGAGGACGGGGCAGAAACATCGGCTCCACCACCACCACCGCCACCTCCAGCAGCACCCCAGCCAGCGTCACCACCACCAGCTGCCCAGCCAGAACAAGAGATGACCAACCAGGAGATCATCACCTGGTTGGAGGGATTAATTGAAGAAAATAAAGAGCTGAAGGCAGAAGTTTTTGTTCTGGAGAGGAAGTTACGGAGGCAGGTAGAAGCGACGAGAAAGTTACAGAGGCAGGTAGCAGTGACGACTAGGCGGAGATCAGTCAGGAAGAGGACCATGCGGCACTGTCCCTATTGTTGATAGGTTACCAACCAACAAATTCAACGGCCCTTTTAAGGGCCAACCATATGTTTAGAAAAGTAGTCAGAAGTAAGTCCAAAAAACAAAACACCAGTTCCACATATTTTATTTTTTTTACACAACATCTTTATCTACATAACATTACACATCAAATGTCACTTTTTTCTTCTTCTTTTTGAATTCTTCCACCAAGTCCCGTTGACTTTCGAAACGATCCCAGGCCACGTATTTACACCATGCCACCACTCTGTCTTTGATTTCTTTTTCCAAGATTCTCGAATGGTGACTTCTACAACACTGACAGTAAGCAATGATCGTCATATTAGGGTCTTCGGGATGCACCAATTTCAATCCGTCTTGGGGGTCACTACATTCGTCGTTGAAACATGCCTCTCCCAATCTCACGTCTTCTTCCGTACATGGTACCCAATTCCTTTCGTCGAAAAAAGAATTGACTTTTTGTTCTGCCCACGTATTGAAATGGTCACCGTCGAAATTGTGGGGATAAGTACGATCTTTCATGATGTAACGTGCAATGGATAAACTATACATCATTTTTTTATTTTTTACGTGTGTGTCTGTCTTGTTTCAATGCAACTTGTGAAATGAACTCTTAGTTGTAAGGGACTGGGGTTTTATATTGATAGCGTCTGAAACCATGGTTACTTTTTCGAAAAATGTGGGTAGCCCTTAAAAGGGCTGTTTTGTTATGACTAAAAAAGTCATCTACTGCTGGTGGATACACCTCTTCGACTTGCAGGTAGGGCAGGAGGAGAGCCATTGTTCCACTTTCATTTTTGCTGGTACTGATGACACCTTGAAAATAGGTTCCGGGGATATAGTAATCTCCCGCTCCCAATCCTCCTCCTCGTCGATGATCATAGCTGGAGATGTGGGCGGCTCGACTATCGTGCTGCTGGTGGTGGTACTGCTGCTCGGCTCGAACATGCGGTAACTATACCGCCTCTTCTTGACTTCTTTCTTCTTTTCCTCCTCCTCCCTTATCTCCTGGTCCCAATCTTCTCTACTGGATGGATACGGATAGTTTTCTCTGTAGAGCATTTTCTCTCCCATGGCTTGGAAATACTTTGCCATGGCCAGCAGCTTTTCGGCATGCTCCGTCAACTTCTGCGACGTCTGGAAATACTCGTATGAATTCATTTTCGTCTTCTTCTCGATTGTTCTCGCAAGGAGTGAAGCACATCTGCTCAAACCTCTCCTATTTATGCTAGTACTTGCGGACGTGAGAGTACGCCCCATGTAAACAATATCTGGTTTTGGCGGGAATTTGAAAAAAGATATGGTGACTCATCATACAATAAGGTGACACTTTCTAGAATCATTGAGTATTCAATCCTATATATGTAATCATACAATAAGGTCACATTTTTTCTAGAATAAGACATATAATGAAAGAAAAGGTCATGCTTTCGTGAAAATTCATGGTATTTTTGATAGAATACATTAAATGGTAACTTTTAAACCCATATTTCATTCATCAAGTATGCTTTAAGAAGATGTATTCTCATGAAAACCGTCACTGTAAAATTTTTTGAAAGGTTCAATCCCGCTTGACATGTTTTGGGTTTACTCTCACGTCCGCACTATAGGTTATAAATACAGCACGCACTCGTCAGTTCAGCAGTCTTTCCTGACAACTCAACATGGAAGTAACTGAAAGCGATTTCCCAATCTTGATGTCCATCCTCAACGAGCAGCTGGAATTGGACAAACAGACCAATGGCCAACCACAGCAACCACAGCAACCAATACCACAACAAGTCATACCGATGGAGGTACAGAACCTTTATCCGACCCTACCAGCCAAGGTCGAACCACCAAAAAGACCGCCGCAGCCCGACCCTAAGAAGGTGAAACACATAGTGGAGGAGAGGAGGAAATGTTCCGAGGAACTTAGAATTAAACTGCTGCAACAAAACCAAACAGTAATAATAGAGGAATTGAAGAAGACCAGAAAAGTACTCAAGACGATGTACTCCATCCTACAAGGGATGCAGAATGCCAGGGCAGTCCCCAGTGCTCCACCTGAGATCAGACACGAAGATCACTGTTGTCTATGCACACAGTAGAAATCAACAACAACAAAACGGCCCTTTTCAGGGCCACCTCTATTTTTAGAAAAGTAGTCATCAGAATCATCTAGAATTTTCCTAAAAATAGGTCTGGGACTTTCCAAACACCTATAAATAAAATTGGGAATTCCCTTGGAATTTACCATGGACTTCCCCATTCTATAAATAAACACGGAATTCCCCTAGGAATTCGCCCTTTCCCATACACAAAACACGGAATTCCCCTGTTCTAAAAATACTACCCGGATATAGAGGATGCTTACACTACTATTGAATAGAAAGAAATTCAGAGATTCAACTCATTTTTAAAAGTTCACTTGAGCAAATAGCAAAATAATCAAATGAGTTGAATGATTTACAGTGGCTGATAAAGCCTACACTTGATGACAGTTACATGTAGCTTACTACCAATATTTACTCTGTGTATACACTTGTCGATGGTCTGACGGTTTTATTGCTTTTTTATTACTTGGTAATTTACCATGTAGCCACGGTCAGCTGTAATTTTCTTTTACGAAGGCTTTAATCCTTAATAAAATGCGGGAACACAATACCCCCATACATCATGTATTATGTTTTACAAATTCGTAGTCATAAATGTCGATTTCAACACTTCTTGGGTAAAACAGATTTGAAATTAATGTATTCACAAGTATTAGCTTTTACAAAAAGCTTGCCGGCAGTTAGCTGACATTTTAAAATGTTGTAAAATTCTAGCAAGGAAAAAATGGAATTTATAAACGATTCTTATTCTTGTTAGACCAATCGCACATTTCCGGGCTTTTCCGTTTTTATTTCCGATTCAAGCTACGGAAATTTCCGAGGATCTGTGATTTGTTGTAGGACGTATCGGTACAAAGACTTTTCGATGCATCATTCGGAAGAAAATGCACTGATACGATATGACTTTCATTTGTCAAGTCATCTAGACTCTTCAGCTGACCTGATGGAAGCATCTTATGCACAGATTCAGAATAACCTTGACGAATATTTGCATATTTTGTAGTTGTCCACCAATCATATTGCCAAGAGTTATTTTATCCGTGCAAGTATGTCACGATTGATTACAGTATACCGGCAGTCATGACTGCCGGTAATAAACCACGTGATACATGTTTATGTTTACATTCAGTGTTTATGTTTTGGACTTTGAGCAAACTCAGAACGGTCTAATCAGGGTACTTCCGGAAATGCTTAGTTTGTTAAAGAAAAGATCATCGGGCCGTGATCATATTACGTACATAGCGCCTCTTGTCATAAATCACTACAGTGAAAACATGTAGTTCACACCTGACCACCAAGTAGATTTAATCCGTTTCACATGAGTGACCAAGTGTTAAGAGCTCAAAAGGATTAAAGTGATTATGTTGTCACGCTACTTGTACATGTATACTGTATTGTAACCTGGACATAACCGAGGAAGAGCAGACGATTTTTTTTTAAAAGTTTATATCACTGTGACGTATCACGTGATACCCAAATGATATGTTCCACGGGAATCCACTTTGATTATACCAAGAGAATACTGTTTAAATCTTCTTTATATGATTTTACTTTAGGCCTATCATATGGTCATTATCATCAATGATATGATGGTTATCTATTCTGGTCAAGAACAGACGTGTATTCGGATAACACTTGAACAGAACTTTTTCAATGCTCACCACATAATGTCGAAGGGTTCCAACTCTCTACCTTCTTGAAGAAAATTCCAAACCAATTTACATGCACCAGACACGTGTTTCGAATATTACATTCTCATCAGTGATGCATGTAACGTTATGATATGGTGCACAGACAGATACAAAATTTCTGTTTAAGTGTTCTCCAAATATATGTCTATTCTTGACAAGAATTTAACATCATATAATTAATAATAATGACCTTATGATAGGCCTAAAATAAATTCATATAAAGTAGATTTAGACAGTATTTTCTTGGTTTTAACAAAGGGGATTCCCGTGGAGCATATCATTTGTGTATCACGTGATACGCCACAGTGTATATAGATGGACGATTTAAGAAAGTAGGAAAATTGAATGACATGCAATTTGTTCCGTGATTGGGACTTCAAGGCAAACTTGCTCAATGGGACTGGCCCCTTCATCAATAGACCATTCTCACAAACAATGGGCCTTCTTCACGAAAGGGCCATTCCAAAAAAATGATCAATTTAATTTTTTTCGAAAAGCTTTGCATACAATGTATGTAATTCAGACGTTAGCCATTTTTTCTAGTCGTACATTCCCATATTTACCATGAGTAATGAATAATTTACAGTACATTTTTTGCATATATCATAAACCAGCCAAGACCAAACTTCAGCAACATATCCTGTATTTTTCGTGTCCATGTATGGGCAGCTTTGTTGATACTAGGGAAAAAGGGGGGAGGGAGTTAACTGCAATCATTGAATCAAACTGACCACGTAAATGAGTCAATGACATGATAATTTTACGGACGAACGCATACACAAATAGAAATACCTTTACGTAGATAAGATACCAAAATGGACGTTGGATATATAAATATCAGGCAAAGAACGAGGATAAAAAAAATGACGTAGAAAATCAGTATTGTATTATAGAAGCAAAGAATCGTTCGGGTGAGCGGAGCAGAATTTTTTGCTTCTGACTTGCCATGTACAGTAAGCTGTGATCAACACGCTACTGATACATTACAACACAAGCTTAGCCTTCGAAAAAGCTTAGGGTGCGGCCCGGCCTGTGCGAATCCATAGCAAATGTATTCAGGCGCGTAGCCAGAGTAGAAATTATGTGTATTCAAATCAGTGTAGACAGGGGGATTGGGACAGTTAAACGCTCATACATTTTTTTGGATGGATGACAAGCGAGGCCCGAAGGGGGAGGGTATATTGGAGGGGATTTCCCCCTCCCATTGATGAGGATTCGGGGGGCCTCTCCCGATAATTTGTTGAAAATTCCAAGTAGACTTAAAGAGTCCAGACACCTCCCCCAACCATCCCCCCTCTCCATCCGTTTTTTTTTATGATAGAAAAAAATTGCATGGAAAAAAGTCTTGAACAACATTTTTTTCCCTAATCAAGAGAGCACTCAGCTTGTCTCCACTCCCTGCATCAGCACAAATAGAAAATGTGTTACTTTTCCAAATAGAATATTTTGTTTGATATAACATTTTGCCGTATTAAAGCAAGAAAATATTTTAAGATCTTCTTAATTCAAACACTTGTGATATGTCAATTTGCGAAAATTAATGGTACAGAAATAACTGCGTTTTTATAAGCTCACCTGAGCGAAGCTCAAGTGAGCTATTGTCACAGCGCGCCGTCCGTCGTCCGTGTGTCGTCGTCGTCCGTCGTCGTCGTTGTCGTCGTCGTCCGTCCGGCGTAAACTTTTAACATTTTCGACATCTCCTCTGCAACCGCTGCACAGAATCTCATGAAACTTTACAGGAAGGAGGTACTTAAGGTCCTCTACCTTGTTTGTGTTTTTTGTGCCGATCGGTCAACAAATATGGCCGCTGAGGGCTCTGATTGGCTGACACATTTTCGTTATCTCCTCTGCAACAGCTGCACAGAATTTCATGAAACTTTACAGGAAGGAAGTACTCAATGTCCTCTACTAATACAGGAAGGAAGAACTTAAGGTTCTCTACCAAGTTTGTGTTTTTCGTGCCGATCGGTCAACAAATATGGCACCCGAGGGTTCTGATTGGTTGACACATTTTCGACATCTCCTCTGCAACCACTGCACAGAATTTCATGACACTTTACAGGAAGGAAGTACTTAAGGTCCTCTACCAAGTTTGTGTTTTTCATGCCGGTCGGTCAACAAATATGGCCGGCGAAGGCTCTGATTGGCTGACACATTTTCAACATCTCCTCTGCAACCGCTGCACAGAATTTCATGAAACTTTACAGGAAGGAAGAACTCAAGGTCCTCCAACGAGATTGTGTTTTTCGTCCCGATCGGTCAACAAATATGACCGCCAAGGGCTCTGATTGGCTGACACATTTTCGACATCTCCTCTGCAACCGCTGCACAGAATTTCATGAAACTTTACAGGAAGTACTCAAGGTCCCCCATCAAGTTTGTGTTTTTCGTCCCGATCGGTCAACAAATATGACCGCCGAGGGCTCTGATTGGCTGACACATTTTTGACATCTCCTCTGCAACCGCTGCACAGAATTTCATGAAACTTTACAGGAAGAAGTACTGAAGGTCCTCTACCAAGTTCGTGTTTTTCATG
This sequence comes from Pinctada imbricata, assembly GCA_033119305.1. NCBI lineage: Eukaryota > Metazoa > Mollusca > Bivalvia > Pterioida > Pteriidae > Pinctada > Pinctada imbricata. The sequence goes on from VSWD01000002.1 coordinate 40,405,951, forward strand.
CCGATCGGTCAACAAATATGGCCGCCGAGGACTCTGATTTGGCTGACACATTTTCGAAATCTCCTCTGCAACCATTGCATAGAATTTCACGAAACCTTGCAGCAAGAAAGTTCTTAAGATCCTCTGCCAAGTTTGTGTTTTTCTTGTCGATAGGTTAACAAATATAGCTGTCAAGGGCTTTGATCTGTAGAAGTATTTTTGTGACTCTTAACCCTTTGTCTGCAACTCAGGTGAGCGATGTGGCCCCCTTGGGCCTCTTGATTTGCATTGGATGGGACTTTCATTCCAGACAGATGAAGAAAATATCCTATGCTTATTGGAATGGCCCAAATTGCTGTAATTCGCATGTGCAGACTCCATGATCGTGACATGCTGGGTAAACTGAGGCTGAAGAATGTTTGTAAACTGGATCCGCCCATGAAATCATATCCTTCATTTATCAATATTTCAAAATTTAAGCGATCTTGGTGCATGTGCCTTGGTCGCTTAAACACAGGAAACAACCGAACAAAAGGGTAAAATTAAAAAAAATAAATAATGGAAAATGGGAGGGACTGTCCCATGCGCATATGTAAATAACCCCCCACCCCTTCTGGGACTCTCCTTTTGAAATTCGTCAAATATTTTCATTTTCTCCGATTATAATACCTTTTCAAAATTACAAAATAATCCCAGAAACCCCTCACTCTCTCTCAGATCTATTATTTTTCTCTAAATTTCTAGATGAACTGTCTGATCTGACGAAGATTTCTAAAATGTACACTATTTACAACAATGATATTCATATAAGATGACAAAGATTTCTAAAATGTACACTATTCATATAAGATGACGAAGATTTCTAAAATGTACACTATTCATATAAGATGACGAAGATATCTACATGACGAAGACTTATTAAATGTACACTATTTACACTAATCATGTTCATATAACTTAAGATGACGAAGATTTCTAAAATGTACACTATTTAGAGAAGGGGGGGGGAGCCGGGGAACAATGCAATGCATCATATGAAGCGTGTCAGATTCAAGCGTCAAGACGAGTTGGGTCGACGCTATTGCTAGAGTTATCTTTCTTTCCTCATTCGGTGAAAAGTAAAAGGCCGCGGACCATTCCAAAATACTCTGGGTTCAGGGCTAAAGCGGACTGTTTAGGACAAGAACAAAATATTGTTTTAATTGACCAATGGGAATATTATAAACAAAACAAATTAAAAAAAAACCCACCAAAATGTTGAAATGAATATGGGGGGGGGGGGGGTCCTCCATTAATTGATCGCACATGCCCAACAAATAGTGGATTTCATCACTTTCATGTAATGAACTGCATAATGACTTTTTTGATGAGTTTAATGCAATAAAGAATTTGAATTTGAATTTGTTTGTCTGGCACTGCTCAATATTTCTCATGAAATCAAAAGGAAACTTCATAACAGCTGTATGACTGTGTAGATTATTATATGTACAAGAATTTTCATGACTTATAGGTTTTGACAAGTGTATAAAATTCTAAAGTATTTAATAATTAATCTCTAATTGTTTATTTGTTTGTTTTTGTTTTGTTTTTTTGTTTAACTCTGACTTTTGCAAATTTAGAGGGGAGAACGTGCGTCTCCCCTTCTACAGCCGTCAATCAAAGAAAAATCAAAGAAAAAACTTTTGAATAGGCCATAGACTTAATCATGACTTAATCATAAGTCAAGAAAACGAGGTTCCCAAGGGGGCCATATAGATCAACTGAGTTGAAAACAAAAGAATGGTAGTGGATAATTCGGTGGATGCTCTTGAGTACTTGCTTCCTTTAAGGTTTCGTGAAATTATGAGCATCAGTTTTGGAGATGTCAAAAATGCGTCAGCCAATCAGAGCAATCGGCGGCCATATCTGTTGACCGATCGGCATGTAAAACACCAACTTTTTTAAAAAAAATATTTTTTTAAAAACACCACATTCATGTAAACAATGCATAGATAAGGACATTTGTGTATATAAACACAGAATATTGAAGAGTATATTACGTCGACCGACCCATGGTCCTAGCAATGCTTGAACAAACAATGTTAAGATTACTAGCCCGACGCCCTATCCCCTAGACCACAGCGCCTACAAAACTTGCTCCCTGTAAGATTTTGTGAAATTCCGTGCAGCGGTTACAAGGAGAAGTCAAATAGGCGTCAGCCGATCGGAGCCCTTGGCGGCCATATTTGTTGACCGATCGGCAAGAAAAACACAAACTTAGTAGAGGACCTTGAGGACTTGCTTCCTGTAAAGTTTCGTAAAATTCTGTACAGCATACGAAGAGGTGCTACGTGTCGCTGCGGTTGATTCACTAAAGGTGAGAATATAAACTAATTGATATGAGCAACAACAACAGAACATCACAGTTAGATGGATTCCCTGCTTCACTGGTTTTGACTTTTTTACAAGCTTTTTAAAGTGATGGATGTTTCAAGCAAGTAGGACTTTTTAACTCTAACCACCCAACTGATTTCATCTTCATTGGGTATTGCTTTTGCTGCTTTGCATTTTTTAAAGATGCAGTGTCCCTGAAAATAATTTTTTATTGAAATTTAAATTTTACTCCAAACGGTATAGATGGAGGAAAAAATGAGCCAGAAAAATTTTTATTTGAAAATATGCAGTAACCACTAGTCCACTCTAATATTGTCGATTTTGTAATAAATAAATCTCCGTATACCTCTATAGTAAAAACTCAATACATTGTAGGTGGCGCTAATGCAATGAATTAGAACTGCGCACCTCAAATTCAAAATGACGTTTTTAAACGGCTATATCTGCGATTATATGCGTTAGATTCGCATAAAAATTTGAATTTGTACAAATAAGAATGTATACTTTCATAAGAAAAGAAAGATCTTGCATTACAAAATCTTGTAAAATTAATTAATTTTCAGGGACACCGTCCCTTTAAAGAACGACAGCTCGCTTCACTCGCCGCAGTTTTCAATTTATAAATATCAATTTTTCAATTTATCAAGGCTTCGCTCGCCAACGCTTTCAATTTATCAACGCTTCGCTCGCCATAGTTTTCTATCAAAACATTATCAACTAATTGCAAAGTTCATACATTTGAACATATCAAAAGTATACATGTATGTGAATGAAGAAAGGGCTTCCTTAAAAGCTTAAATATATTATCAATATTTATGTATTACTATTAATATATGTATAATGCATGTATCCCCATAGAGTCTTATTCTATGAATATGTTCTTAAAAGCTTGGAAGGAAAACTTAGGTTGATCACCAATTTACAATTCTACATTTAAAAATTTCTCTAGAGGACCTTCTCCTCAGACCCTCTTATATACATGTACCTTATATGGCACAATATCAAAAAAGTGCATATTTTGCTAACCATAAATCTGAGAAATTGATTTTTGATTTCAATGAATTTTCTTTCTAATATCAATTTGTAAACATCCAAAGGGACAAATTCTAGAATATGAGAGCTTAAACTTGTTTTGATATTGAGATGGAGGTCATTACATACTTGGCATTGATTTGAAATGTCCATTGTGTTACCAAACAAAAAATTGTCATCAAAATTACAATAATTATTTTTAGAATTTATTCTATATTTTTTTCTCTAAAAATGTATAGATTTTAACAGCCTCTTGAGAAAAATTTATGATATGATGCCGTTTTCTCAAGATAAATGGTAACATATAGCATAGTTTACGGAAAGTTAGTTTTTGGATAATTGGAAATCATCATTTAAGATAATATGAATATGAAATTCCTAACTTCTTTCATGTACTTAATTATTTGCGAGAAAAGAAAATTACTAAACGCAATCTTAAAAGAATATATGCACTACTTCATTAATTTCCCCTCGAAAATATTGAAGGTAACACAAATGACTAAGCAGTAACACGATGGACAAAATGGTAACACAAATGACACATACAGATTTATATAAGCAAAATGGAGTTTATTTTAAGATGAAAGGGAAATTAAATGCTAGTCATTTTAATCTGACATTATTCTAAAACTATTTAATCTGTTTGGAACACTTGATCAGCATTTTAAGTATAGTAGTGATGATTCATGGTAACACAATTGACAGACTGTAACACAAATGACATTTTATGATGATATGCATCATACTGTTCACAACTTCAGTTGATATTATCTTAGATTATCCCCATAAAATGATGTTTAGATTATACAAAACGGAAGAAATTAAGAATGTACTTATCATCTCAACAGAACAGAGACAAAAGTAATAGGAAAATAGTAACATAAGGTGATAAGAAGCTGAAGAAAACGTTAGCAATTTTCAACTGAATATATATTTTTTACAATCTAAATATCACTTTATGTAATCAGAATTACTTCTATTTTCAGATTTTCTTCAAAATAGATAAGAATATTTAAGAATACTTAGGCAATAAGATTGTTAATAAGACTGCTCTAATTTTTTGGAAACAAAATTCATGAACATTTAAGTGTACCAAAAACCTGTAACACAGACAATGCACGCGTGAATTATTTCAAAATAAGCAGTCTTATAGATCCATATCAATCTTGATATTGTATTTGTAATTCTAATTAAAATTCTGGGGGGGGGGTTATTAATTTTTTTTGTTATTTAGCCCAGCTTAACACTCATTTTCTGACTTTTTTTTACTTATAGATGTTTTGAGTAATACATTGATGGAATTAGCCTGCTTTGTCATATAGCTTTATGTTTGCTTTAGATATTCCATCAAAAAGCGATTGTTTCAAGTCTCTATCATTGAACATATGCATGCAAATCAGCAAATAATGAAAAAGAATATTCTGTGATACCGAAAAGCTAGTTTCATAAACGTTATTAGGGTGTACAAATGATATAGACTCCATTTTACTTTACTGTTCCTCATGTGAGCATTTGTTGATATTGGTGCATATGATATTGAACTGAAATGGATATTGACTAGTATCAATGTGACTGATTTTATCAGAAAAACAAAGAAAAATAGTGTATTTACAAATTTTGGAAGCTAACTTGTCTTCATTTTTTTCTTATGTTATACTATAAGGTTAACATTGTCTGCATCAAAAAATATTGTGAATCATCATATCATGTCAGTTGTGTTACCAACCATTAACTAGTGATAATCGATCAATAAATTGAAAATGAAAAGCACAAATTGCGAGAAGAATAAGACACTTTTGAGAAGATCAGTTGTATACCATTCAATCTTGTCACTTCTTTATATTACAGAAAATAAGTTATCTGTTTTGACTTCATCAAATGTCCATTATGTTACGATTAACTCTTTGTCATTGCCCACAATGTTCATCCAGGAATCTGTGTTTTGTACAGTCTTACTTGTAGGTTTCTTTCATGTGTTTGAAAGGGACCCTATGCTGAAGTGTTATGTCACCTTGAGCGTACAGTTAACAAAATGAAACCTTTCTACCACACTAGATTCAGAAGTTGGCATAAAGTGATGTCATTTGTGTTACCACTTAATGTCAGTTGTGTTATCATTTTATGAAATGATATGATCATTGTTCACTTTTAGTCAATTAAAGAATTATGCTTCTCCAATAGGCACTCTTTTAAACAAATCACACAAAAATATTGTCAAGCTGATGCACAATCACTTAATTAAACTTATGTTACCGTATAAAACATAAAATGTACATTGTGTTACCATAAAATGTCAGTTGTGTTATCAAGTGAAGAAACACTTAATTGAACCTCATTCATTTTCTTCTCACAGCGAAAATTGAAACATTAAAAGATGTGTAAGAAATAATATGAGCAAAAGATCAATAAAATTTTGGAATCTTAATATTCCTTTGAGAGGGTTTCAATTTAGATAGTCAAATGTCCATTGTGTTTCCAATTAAGTGTCAGTTATGTTACTAATTATTTCAGTTGTGTTACTTTTAAAAAAGTAACACAAATGACGGTAACACAACTGAATTTTTCGTACAAATAGACACATTGTAGAATCTGAGAAGCAAAACTGTTCAAAATTCTTGCCCTCTTAAACAAGGTTCAACATTTTCATTTCAAAAGCAAAAGGAAAAGACAGAAAATGCCTCCATTTATCATACAATAATGGTAACATAATGGACATGTGAAAAAGGTAACCTTTCAGTGCTAACCAAGGTCTTTTAAACATCTAAGTTGAAGCTGGCGGAATATTAAAATTCATTTAATATATAAATTGATAAATCTTTATAAAACATTTTAACATATGAACCTAAATAATATATTTGAATTATTTGTGTGATTTCTCTCCTTTATGCAAAGGTAACACAACTGACAAAATAATCAGTGACAGTGATATCAATCATAGAAAAATTGCTCATCCTAAATATACATAGGATATATAGGATGTTTACAGAATCTCTTTCATATAATAAACAAATCCCATGAAAAAAATCAAGTTTAAATTCCAATAGAATAAAAGTTATACCAATGTAAAACTAAAGTACCCATAGTCAGGACATCCGATTTTGACAGATGATGGACATATCAACCTCTCATAATTACATATTTGTGTCGATTTTCATACTTTTTCATCATGGATATAGGTAAAATAGGATGAGACAAAGCATTACCAGTACTTATTTCTGTATTTTTTCATTTATATATGAAACAGGCTCAAAAGGACAAAAATATGCACTTTTTTTGATATTGTGCCATATAGATTTCGTTTATTGAGAATTGTATTGATCTTTTATCTGTCTGCTGTGTTTAGAGGGGAATTGAATACTTGTATAAAATCAAAGTAATATATTTATATCTTATGGAATCCTGTTTGGACCACTTCGTGTCATCGTGCAATCGCCGGCGATGTCACGATGACGATGCTACGATGTAACGATGGCGATGTTACGATGGCGATGTTACGATGACACGATGGCGAAGATACGATATTATGATGGCCAAGACACGATGTTCACATCGTGACATCGTACCATCGCCATCGTAACATCGTGTCATCGCCATCGTAATATCGTGTCATCGCCATCGTAACATCTTGTCATCGCCATCGTAACATCGTGTCATCGCCATTGTAACATCTTGTCATCGCCATCGTAACATCGCATAATTTTACGCATGCGCGAGTATATTACTATGAAAGCCCATTAGTGCAACCCAAAAATAAACTACGATAAGAGAAATGCTGTCCTGAACAGAATTTTTTCCAGAAAAGTAGCGTAACTGAAAGAAAATAAAGTCATCGAAGTTCGGTAAGAGGCATGAATAACCATATGCTTATTTTATTGGAGTGGGGCACACACCCCTCCCCACCTTTAAGCTCGTCGTAGTAAGGTATTTTTCAGGCTACATGCGGCGACTTCCAGAACATTTTGCAGCCACCTAACTTTTGTTATAAAATTTCAAACCAAAGCATTGTTCGTGTATCAAATTCATGAAGTGATATAACCCTTCTACACCTACAATTTGCTTTTTGATCGGTCTTTTTCTGATAATTATACTAATAAACTTCAGATAGGGTACCCTTAAAGCAAAGGGGATCGGATTTGCGGTATGTAATGATTAAATACCCTCCCCTTCACTCGCCGAGGGGCGTAGCTAGGGTGTTTTCTACGTGGACGTCTATAGAGGGGTCAACACAGAAGGGGATGATTTGTTGAACCGAAAGGCTATGAGTTTTTCCCCTTTCGTTTGTGGGAGTTCGGGGCCTTCTCAGAGAAACATTTTGAAAAATGAAGGAAAATGGTGACTTCTGAAGCGCAGTAGAAATGAAATTAGACTAAAGGGATCAAGCGTATGGTGAACCTAAGATCTAAATAAAGATGCGAAAAAAATAATCCGACATGCACATGAAATGCTGTGACAGTCGTTTTTCGCCAAAAATAGATGTACGGCCACTTACAGATATTGAATAACCCTGCATTCCCAACTGAACACATGCACATTGATAGCAATCAGTGCGTGAAAAGAATGTATAAACCTACTAAAATTTTGAAATAAAATGTATATTCAAATCGGTGCTTTCTGGAATTTAACCGACAGTAGTTTGCTTTTAAAACATGTAATAATGGCCAACTTCTTTTAGCGACACTCCTTTTTTTGCGAAAACGATGAGTACGATTTTGCGTACTTGCAAACGTCCCCTGTCGTAAGATTTATTCATTTTATCAATCTTAAAACAATAAATGATTTCTTTCCAAACAAGATTTCTAATTGCTAATACTTCATTTCAGTATTTTCTTATCTTACAAATGCCAGCTCCTTTACCATTGAAATAATTCTTCCGTCGAGGAGCCCCCTCCCCCCCTCCCAACTGGACTTCGCAATGACGCTCAGACCCTTAACTCAAACCTGATGACCCAATGCAACTTTTGCTAGCTGAAAAACTACTTGGTATGTCTTTTCGACGATAAGGGGGTAGGGGGAGGGGTTGTCCAGCTTGTAAGGCGAAGCCTGATTTTAATAAGGCATTATACATCCACAGAAACCGGAAATTTCAGCATTTTTGGCAAATTCTTGATTCTAACTAGACCCAACCAATCTTGCCTCCTTAAGATCCGCCCTTGGCCTTAGCTTCATCAAATGTATCTTTGATAGCACTTAAAACGCACGTTCATAGTTTATATATCAAATGACTTGGCATTTTATATTATGCGGGGTTCGACTGATTTTCATCTGTAGGGGAGGGGAAGATTATCTCAGAAGAAGGGGTCGGGGCTACAAACATATTATGTCCAGACAGATGGAACCTGAACCATTTTAAACATGAGGTATTGAGAGGACTGCGTCTATTCTATAATTTTTGTCTGATAATGATCGAAAATTTGGGTTCATTTTGACTACTTTTATTTCCTGGTCCATTTTGTAAATGAGAAAACACCCCAGAAAGAAATCTTATTAATGATAAATTTACATCTAAAATATGAGGTGGTACATAATGCCTCATTATTTAAATATCTTGGCCGTAATTTCACATTCTCTGGATCTTAAAGAATGGTTTGCGCTAACGGGCATCCGTAATAATCCACCGCGCATGCGTAAAATAATACGATGCTACGATGGTGATGACATGATATTACGATGGCTATGACACGATGTTACATGTACGATGGCGATGATACGATGTGAACATCGCATCATCGACATCGTATCTTCGCCATCGTAACATCGTATCTTCGCCATCGTGGCTTCGTAACATCGCAGCATCGGTTCATCGCCATCGTTACATCGTAGCATCGTCATCGTATCATCGGCGGCGATGGCACGATGATGCGAAGGGATCCAAACAGGATTCCATAATATTTAGCGTTTTGAGTAAAAATATATATATAATATAATTTCTATTAACAACACAAACATTCTTAATATGCGCATCACTTTGTTAAAAAAAATCCTTGCTACAACTTTGCAAGAAAGAATAATTTTGCCCCGGTCTGGGGCGAAAAAAATAATCTGGCTCCGACAAAAAACCTAAGCCCCCCCCCCCGAATATCAAATGGGCTGTGCCGAAGGAATCTTAATTTTTTTGTTGAATTTTAAGTGTACATTCTGCGATATATACTTCAAATAAAACATATCACATACGATTGATATGTGCATTTTTGATATTTCAACGTTAACCTGACGTCGAATTCAGCATTCATGAGCCAGTGTTCATGAATATACATACTTCGTACCAAATAGTTATATACATTACAGAAGCGTTCAAGTGTTGTTATTATTTTATGAAAGAAAGCAGATAGTGGAACAGAATGTAACTTGTAACTTGATGAGTTTAACATTTATCCGAGGTACAGATACACTCCCATTCAATTTACGGCGCCCGACCGCCCCCCCCCCCCTTTCGACCCCTCTTGAGGGCACTGAACCCACCTCGCTCCCTCATTTTCATTTTCTTCTCAAAAAATTTTAATTATATGTGGTTTTGTGCTTATTATAACCGTATTTAATAAGAAAAATATAAAATGAAGATGAAATTTAGCAAGCATGTCGAAATGCTGGATCCAGCCCCCCCCCCCCCCCCCCCCCGGCAATTTTTTTAGTATTATTTTCGATGAAAAAGAATAATATTTAATGAATTTGATTTTCATTTAACGTAAAACTTATTTACAAGTGTATAAATAGCAAATTCGGAGTATAGCACAAAGTTTTATGCTTTATTCTGAGCTTATACCGTATACATACAGAGAAAAACACGGGATTGGAAAATTACGGAAGACCGTAGGTGACAGATATGAATCATAATTTATCTGGCGGCCGCCATATAATTATCTGGCGGCCGCCACATAATTTCAATATATTGAAACAAAATCAATGCATAACATGTTCTTTCTGTTCTAGGGTGCTAAATTCATCCTCTCTTTTAATATTTTTGAAATTACAGATACAAAATACCCAGATACAATGTAACAAAAGATTTATCTGGTGGCCGCCAGATAATTATGTGGCGGCCGCCAGATAGATTAAGTGGCGGCCGCCACTTTATTTAACTGGCGGCCGCCACTTATTTTATCTGGCGACCGCCACTTAATTTATTGATTAAGTGGCGGTCGCCAGATAATTAAGTGGCGACAGCCAGATAAATTATAATTCATACGTGTCACCTACGGGCTTCCGTAGAAAATAAAGAGGGTGAGTGCGTTTTTGCCTTATTGCGAGTCGTTATATCGATATTTGCATATTATTAGTTTGCTAATTTAGTGAATGCCACAGAATAAGGAATAGAATTACAATACGAGCCCAGAAATTTCTTTTTCTTTGTGATTTTACGCAATTTTTACCGATCGTTTCACCCCTCTCGGAAAAAATCATTTGAATTCTAAAAATACAGTATGAAGTTTTTGCATTAAAAAATTCTTAGATCAAAGTTGAAGGAAGACAACTCACTCAGACAATTTTGAAAATAGAGGACATGAAAATGTGATGAATTTTGCCACAAATTGCGTGGTTAGAAATAATGCCAATCGCGCTTCATTTTCGCTGAATCATTTCAAAACAAATCAACATTATTGTGCTGAAACGTTGTACGCAGCAAACAAACATATTGATATATATGACGGAACCGTGAAGTTGGAGTTAAAAGAGGGACCGAGGGGTAAACTAAGTTCACCAGATTGATGGCTTGACTGTCCCGACCCCATAAGAAATGATCATTCATATGAGTTTGGATCTGGAAAATATTCAAGGGGTCCAACCCATCGGGACTGGGGCCAACCTTTGATTTAAAAAGATATGCATAATACTGGAGAAATTGATCCATACTGAGAAGGTCCGTCGAGCCTGGCATTTGACTTGGGGTACTGTATTACTAGCGTTTGTTCTTTGTAAAAGTTCTCTCTGTTTACGAAATCGAGGGGGTGGAGGTGGTTCCGAGGGTGTCCGTGTGCTTCCAAGAATTAATCGCCGATGATTTATTAATACAAAATAAGAAGTTTACTGTGCTTTTGATAGATGATCTTATTTCAATATACATGCATGAACATTATCAATTGTCGCCATTTTATTTGATCCTAGTTTTCTACTGGTTAATCATCTCGTTCGCACAAGTTACAAAGCCGTGGGCACGAGAAAATTGACCAATGGAATGAAGACAAAAAAGTCGTGCGCACGAGTTATTTTAAAGTCGTGCGCACAAACTACAAAGTCGTGCTCACGAGTTACTAAGTCGTTCGCACGAGTTACCAGGTCGTGCGCACGAGATAATTTTTTTTCTCACCATGTCCCATCTATGCTTCCGTATTTTCTTTATGCATTTGAAAAAAGATTTATTCAGCAAAAATCAATTTTAAGCATTTTTTTAAAAGTGACCTTGACCCTTTCAGAGTGACCTTAAGTGACCTTTGTCCTCATGGAAACATCATTCTTAACAATTGCATGGAATATGTTGAAAATGCTGATGTAGTGATAAGATACGTAGTACATTTATATCAGTTCTGTAAAATTATACGCTAACCCCCCCCCCCCCCCCCCCCCATTTTCGTGTACCAAAAAAATCGGAAATACCTTGACTTGAATAATATTTTGGTGAAGTATACTTATCAAATTCTGATGAAAGATGTACATGTAAGAGATATAAGCTCGGGCGGACGGACGGGACTGGCAAAGGGAGGGAGACAGACAGACAGACAGACAGACAAACGGACGGACGGACGGACAGACACGACTATCGCGACTATGTGCTCCCCGAAAATTTTCGGAGAGCATAAAAATATCAGACAGCAGACAAGATTCTCTAAGTCGGCGTGATGTCACACAAAGGTTCAATAAGAGATAAGCACAGAAAAGTTCCGAAAATAGTTGGGGGATAAAATCGGTGTTTATCATAGAGCATAGTGTATGGAAATTGCTTTATATCTAGAATCTAACGTTTATATCAAGAATAAAACTACTAGAATTCATTGAAGGAACCATTGATGAATTAGCTCTTAGCTCCTCAGACCCCAATATAAAACGAGATTTGAAGAAGGAACAAACAAAATCACGGATTTTTCATAGGGCACACTGAAAAATCTTGAGGCACATCGAATTCCAAGTGAGAGATCGAACGGAAATATACATGTATTACGTTTAACAACAATTCTCCGTAAGAACCAAAGAATTTCAATGACATGTTGGCACGGCTTGCCATCGATTTTAGAGATTTTTTGGTATAGAAGTTCAATATGAAGTACTAGTATGCAAACCAACTCCACTTTTTTTTCAAAAGCGTTGTCGTTGCCATGGTAATGGTTTCTGAAGTTTCAAAAATCGGGCAAAATTGATAGGACGAGGTATATTTGTAGGCTTCGTAACGATGAAAACAGGTACTTTTTTAATCTGAAATACTTTGATTATTTTCTCTCAATCCCTTTTATTATACATATTTGTAAAGTTTTTTTTTAATTAATCTCGGATGCCTTTTCTATACATGATGAAAAACTGGGCCGAAACAGGGTATCAAAAGGCACTGTTTTGGGCAATTAAAGGCCCTTTCATATCATGATATTCATGATTTTGTTATTTTAGTGCATGTTTTTACTGTTTAACAAAAGTTGTGAATTTCATAAAAGCACTTGTTTTTGAAGTCCAAATTCTTGTTATCATTTAAGGAATCATTGTAATTTTTTTTTGGTTGATCAAAGCCGGAAAAAGCTTGTGGTAACTCTAGCGGTCATAATTTACTTTGAAATTCGATCTTCATCAAACTTTGCATGAATTCAAAGTTGTCCATGGGGAGAGGACAACACCTATCTGATTTCAAGGTCAGAGGTCAAAAGCCAAGGTCACAATGTAGACGCTCTAAATGTCGAAGTTTACTTCTTATCTTCATTAAACTTTTCATGCAAGTGGTGAAACTTTGATTTTAAGGGTAAGAGGTCAAATTTCATGACCACAAAGGCCCATACAAAGAGCCCATAGATACTTTAGAGGTCACAATTTAATTCCGATCCTCTTCAAACTTTGCATGCTAGATGTCAACGGCGGAGGGGGGGGGGGACCCCAATTGATTGTCATGGTCAAAGGTCATGGTCACAAAGGGAGATATAGAAACTGGTACCATAAGTCGGGATTGTGAAAAGGGTTTTCATCCAAGCCCCACCCTACCCCACCCCTTTTACAGAAAGGGGCAAACTATACCCCCCCTCCAAACACACACCCCTAACCTACACATACACAGAGCTACTCGCTTTGAAAGAGGTTTTGAAAATTGTAAATGAATCAATTTTGCGTGCCCCTCTGAGACCCTACCAGGTTTCATCCCTGGATACACTCACTCTCTTGGTTTTTGTTCACCCCCCCCCCCCCCTTTCCCACTGAAAAACCTGGATCGGCCCATATTCATTACACAATACTGTGTTATTTTTTTTAAAGATTCCAATTGGTCGATTGAAACAATATTTTGTTCTTATCCTAAACAGTCATAGATCAAAGAAAAAGTTTGAATATGGGCCCATTTAAAACTGTATTTGGAATGGTCCGCGGCCTTTTACTTTCCACCGAATGAGGAAAGAAAGATAACTCTAGCAATAGCGTCACGATTGATATGATGCATCCGTCACACTCGAGATAATGTAGGCATTAGTGCAGCGTTATTATTATTCTGGTGTACCGAAGTAAGCGTTATCTCTCTTTGTAATAAAAATAAACACGGTCGCATTATGAAAATAAAAACGTGTTCTTGCAAGCAACATTATTATTATAATCGGTCAAAAATAAAAAAAACGTGCTAGTTTTTTTTTCCTGGAAGGGAAAGAATTACGATTTAAATGACCTTGATCAGACAATAATTATAATCCAGCTTGCTTTTTAAAGACGACATTATTATTTTTACATCACATGGGCTAGACAATAAAGATGAACATTGCAGAATCATGCTTGATGACGACATTTTTATTTTCACAATAATGATGACTCTAGATAAAATAAAAAAAACATGAGCCAGTAGCAAGATTATTATTTTGGGTCAAAATAAAAATAATGTCGTTCTAGAAAAAATTAACATCTTTATTTTTTTGGTTCAACATTTTTATTTGGATGTATTTTTGTAAGGAAAAATAATAATAATGTAGGGGTACCCTACGGCTTTCCATAGCCAACATTGATGCTAGGTTATTTTATCTGAGAAAGAAATATCAATAAAAATGAATATATGAAAACAAGAGTTGCAAATAAACAAATGAAAATAAAAAGATAAAAAGGATAGAGCAGGTCACATCATAAGTAAAATCGACTCGGAGGGAATTGTACCCCCACCCTTTCCCCTTTTTATGCCCCCATAATCGGAGATTCGGGGGCATATAGTTTTTGGTCTGTCCGTCCGTCTGTCTGTCTGTTTGTCCGCAAAAACTTTAACCTTGGCAATAACTTTTGAATGGTAAGTGGTAGGACTTTCATATTTCAAATGTGTATTCCTTGTGACAACACTTTCCATGGATACTAAAAGTTTTTACATTATGACCTTGACCTTGGAGTTTGACCTACTTTTGAAAAAAACTTTAACCATGGCCATACATTTTGATAGGTAAGTGATAGGGCTTTCATATTCCACATGTGTATTCCTTGTGACAACACCTTTCCATGGATACCAACATTTTTTACCTTGTGACCTTGACCTTGGAGTTTGACATACTTTAAAAAAAAAACTTTAACCTTGGCCATAATTTTTGAATGGTAAGTTAAAGGGCTTTCATATATCACATGGTATTCCTTGTGACAACACCTTTCCATGGATACCAAAATTTTTTGACCTTGTGACCTTGACCTTGGAATTTGACCTACTTTTGAAAAACTTTAACCTTGGTCATTACTTTTGAATGCTAAGTGACAGGGATTTCATATTTCACCTGTGTATTCCTTCAGACTTTGTGACAAGACCTTTTATTGATACCAATTTTTTTTACCTTTTGTCCTTGAACTTGGAGTTTGACCTACTTTTGAAAATCTATACTTTAGCCTTGACGTTTGAATAGTAAGTCATAGAGCTTTTATATTTCACATATGACTCCTTTCCATGAATACCAAATTTGACCTTTTCACCTTGACCTGAAAATGAACTACTTTTCAGCTGTTTTACCGACAAAGATGCCAACGGGGGCATTCGTGTTTCCACAAACACATGTTTTTTTTCATTGTATTATTTTTCAATGAACCAAAATTGAATATGGTTATGAAATAAATGATACACAGAGGTCAATAGCAGAAACACATATGTCCGTCACCATTCGATCCTTACAAGATTAGGCAAGGCCGGGAAAATGTGTGTGTGTGTGTGGGGGAGGGGGGGGTTACATTGTCCACGCTCTGTCCCACAGACATTTTGAGCAATCGATTATGAGTTTCAGAAGATCGTATTATAGAGAAATCATCTTTCTTGGAATTACAAATTGACATAATGTTAAAAAAATGAAAGTATAAAGTGCATATATTGCACTTAATTTGATACTCTTCACAAGATGAAAGTAAATCTCTAAGCTCAGAGTAAAGGGAATATAAAGAGAGCGTAAATATAGCTTAAAACTGGGCTTCTACTGTCGCGAATGCTGAGGCGATAGACCTGCGATTAGGTGATTTTGTTTAATCGTAGCGCATTCTCCTATCAATCGCGGGCATTCTCGTCTCATCGTGTCACTATCGTGTCATGTTCTCATGCATTCTCCTATGTTCGCGACACCGACGCGAATGCTTCAAACTGTTTAAAACATTCGCGTCTGAATTCTTATTCGCCTTACACTCGCGGCACATGCGCAGCGCATTCGCCTTGCATTCTCCTCCATTCGCAGCGCGTTCTCCTCCATTCGCAGCGCGTTCTACTCCATTCGCAGCGCGTTCTTCTCACATTTGCGTGCATCCCAAGATGGAGGAGAATGAGACACGATAGAGCCCCGACAAGAAAGAATCTGACACGATAGTGTTGCAAATGCGCCGATAATGTGACGCGAATGAACAAAAATCAACGCGAATCAGCTGCGATCTTGACACGATATTGCCACGATATTACTACATACACACACGACAATGAAAATAATAATTATCTCAGAGTTTATGTAAAAGTGTTCGGATCAATATTTTGAAAACTTTAACAATGTCTTGCGAGAGAAAATAACCTGGAAAGAGGTCAAAGTCAACAAAGGGTATTGATGCTCCTAGATATGTCAAATGATTTTGATTTTTCTCATGTCACATTCTTGAGTCATGATCGCAGCGCTATCGGGTTAAAGTCGTGTCGTGTCGCCTCGGTGTCTTTTTATCGTGGCACTTCGTGTCGCATTCTTCTCTATGCTTATCACTCTCGCCTCGCTATCGTGGCGGACGCGTAGCATATTCTTGTTGCATTCGAGGCGTGAAATACTTCATGAGAACAGACAAGAATGTGACACGATTGTTCATTCGCCTCTGACCATAGCTCATTCTCCTCTACATTCGCGACAGTGGAAGCCCGGCTTTAAAACATTCGCGTCTGAATTTGTATTGCCTCACAATCGCGGCACATGCATTCGCCTTGCATTCTCCTCCATTCGCAGCGCGTTCTCCTCACACTCTCGTGCATTCTTGTTCTCAAGGTTGTGAGAATTAGCCACGAAAGAGCCCCGATAAGAAAAAATCCGACATGAATGTGATGCGAATGCGCTGAGAATGTGACGCGAATGAAAAAATCAACGCGAATCAGCCGCGATCTTGACACGATAATGCCACGATAGTAGAACATACACACACAACAGTGACAATGATAATTATCTCAAAGTTGATGTAAAAGTGTGTGGGGCAATATTTGAAAAAACTTTGAGAAAACAACCTGGAAAGAGGTGAAAGTAAAGGGAATTGATGCTCCTGGATATGTCAAATTATTTTTATTTTGCTCATGTCAAATTCTGGTCCTGATCGCAGTGCTATAGGATGAAATTCGTGTCTAAATCTCCTGCATCGCTGCGCAATCGGGTTAAAGTCGTGTCTCAATCTCCTGCATTCGCCTCTCATTTGCCCAAGTGTCTTTTTATCGTGTCGCATTCTTCTCTATTCTTAACACACTCACCTCACTATCGTAGCGGACGCGTAGCATATTCTTGTTGCATTCGCGGCGCTATCGTGTGCCTATCGCACCAAGAAGTACTTCATGAGAACATACAAGAATGCGACACGATTTTCCATTCGCCTCTGATCGTAGCTCATTCTCTCCTACATTCGCAACAGTGGAAGCCCGGCTTAAAGGTACCTTTAAGACAGCTTAACGCGATATTTACGGCTATTAACACTATCTTTACGCAACGTTTACATCGAGCGTTTAGGAGCGAAATGACTTGGATTCTCTTTCTACCACCTTTACACTATATTCTTTTTTTTTTCTTTAAACTTTATACAATTTGAGAATGAAAAAGAGGTATTTTGTAATGGTTGTTTGACCAAAAAAAAAAGAAAAGAAAAAATGAAGCATAATCTCTAACAAAACACACTCGGATTCGATCCTATGCCTCATCATATCCTCAGAATTTGAAGTCTGCGACTTAACTCACTTGACAACCACACCATATTGTAACTTTTGTCGAGTCAAAGGTGGCATCAAGATTACTCATCTGTAACGACACTATCCATAGATTTCTTTTGATCAATTATATAAATCAATAAGCTAAATACATTATTGTTATTATCATTAAGAAGTAAACGAAAAAGTTCCACAATTCCACGTACATGTTCTCACAATTCTTTTTAATTACCTGGTAAAACTATATCAATTGATAGAAAAAGTACCGCTAGTTCTTCCTCACGGCGATTACACGTGACCACTGAAGCGTTTTAAGATTTCTCTGAGTAGCATTCTGTCATGTGATATTTACGGAAGCCAGTTCGTGCCATGTTATATTTTTTTTACTATCCTGTAGTTACGAGAAACTTTTCTCGTAGTTACGGGAAAAATTTTTCGTAGTTACGAGAAACAATTCTCGTAGTTACTCTAGTTGATATAAATCTCGTAACTACGACATTTTTTTCCGTAACTACGAGAAAAGTTTCTCGTAACTACGTGAAACGCGTCTCGTAACTACGAGATAGTAAAAAAAATATAACATGGCACGAACTGGCTTCCGAAGATGTTTATATAAAGAAGAAGAAAAAATGGTTGTTTTGGTATTGTTTCTTCAACATTTTCAACATATATGAATTAAAACACAGAAATGACTTCAGTGGAATAAAAATTAATGAATAACATTCTCACCATGTGGGACATGTTCAACATCTTATATACTTTTTTATATTTATAGTAAGAAATACAACTGCTAAAGAACTTTATCGAAATATCAACTTTTGGATTTTCAACATTTTCTTAAAGATTGTACATAGGTATGTTCTCCATGCCCGATGACCCAAGGGTGGTAGGTTCAAATCCCGGCGGGACCGATTTTTTTTTTCAATTTGTAATTCACCTGAAAGGGTTCCGTCTGGTGTCCGTATGTCCGTCCGTCCGTCGTAAACTTTTCACATTTTTATACCTCCGCAAACAAAGTGTGTGTGTGTGTGGGGGGGGGGGGGTATATGGGAATCAACCTGTCTGTCGGTCTGTGCGGACTTAAATTTTGTCAGAAATGCTCATTTTTGAACTATTTTTAATAACTCTATAAATTCGTGCTTTTGTCTATTGTTTTGGTTGAATTTTTTTTGGGGTTCTTTTCATGATTTTTGGCTGGATTACAAAGCAAGATTCGGTTTATGAAATGGTGAAGTCTGACTGTACTTTGGTTAAGGTGTTGCGTTTATGTCCGTTGAGAGAAGTTTGAATAGAGCGGCAACTTGAAACTTGACAAAGCACATTCAACAACAAAATTTGACCTAGTGACCTTGACCTTGGAATTTGACCTACTGTGGCTATATCTATTGAACTATAGAAGATATGGCTGTGGTGTTTCACATGCAGAATCCTCATGACTAGACCTTTCATTTGATTTCATAATTTTTGACAAAGTGAACTTGACATCGACCTTTGACTTTCTTAAAAAGATACTTTAACTTAGGCTATGACCAATTTACCTTGACCTTTGTCCTACATTTAAACTATAAAAGATAGAGTTTTGATATCTCACACATAGATTTCCCATGACAAAATCATCCATTTGATATCATTTTACCAAGCGACCCTAATGTTTACCTTTTATCTAATTTTTATAGTTAGGAATTTGATATTTTACATATAAATTCCTTATGACCAGATCTTTCATTTGATATCATGACTTTTGACAAAGCGACCTAGTCTTTCACCTTTGACCTACTTTTGAACTGTAAGGGGTAGGGTTTCGACGAAGCATTGTTACGATATGACGAAATGTTCACGTTGTTGCGATATGACGCAGTGTTGTAACAATATGACGGAGTGCTTGAGCGATATGACGACGCGTTGTTACAATATAATTAAACGTTGTTATGACTGGACGAAGTATTGTAACAATATGGCGAAATATTGTTACGATGTGTCGAAGCGTTGTTACGATGTGCTGAAGCTATGTTACGATGTGTCGAAGCGTTGTTACGATTTTTCTATGTTTAATAGGAAGCGTTCTAAAGTTGTCACGAAGAGTTGTTTTGATGTGACAAAGTGTTGTTATGATTTGTCGAAGCGTTGAACATAATAATGCGAAGAATCTTTTTAAGGAGTCGAGGAATCGATGCTTCGATGCTAGAAAGAGTTGTTACATAAGAAATAAAAACTAGCTAACCATGGTTTGTTGTCCAGTGATTCCCCTAGTCGTTTGAACCAATGAAGAACCAATGAAATTATCACCGAACCGCGAAGCGGCGAGGTGATAATTTGATTGGTTTATGCGACAAGAGGAATTACTGGACAACAAATCACAGCTACAGCTAGTTATTATTTCTATTCTAATATTGTTCTGCACGAGCTCGTTTGCAAGTGAATGGGTGGAGATTAGGAGATTTTACACCAGGCGAGTTATATAGTACATATAGAGAGAAAATCTGTCATGATAGAATTTAAGACAAAATCATTGATGTGATGCTGAGAATCATTGTTACTATGAAAATAATCAAAACTTCATGTTATCGTAATGTGAAAATCACATCATTCTTATATTTGCATCTCATTTATTAAAATAGTAAAATATTGATTTTTGGGTGTACAATTATAAATTCTAAAAATGGGAAGTTACAATATTAGTCAGCTTTGCTCTAAGAATTAACATATCTTTGTAGACGTTGAACCTGGCGTGAACATTTTAAAACAGAAACTAATGGAGATGAATGACGAGCAGACACGAGAGATCCCCCTGTCACCGGTAACTACGGACGGTGATAACTTACCAATAGAACACCTGTTCTCGTCAGTGGTTATCAGGGAGGATGTCAAGGAGAACCGTAAGGGGAAAAGGTCAGCGCAGCACGAGGAACAGAAAGAGGGAAAAGAAGTGAAAAGTCCCGAGGATATGCTGACAAAAAACGGTAAGCCGGTCCCCCGTGTGTTTATGTTAGGGAAAGCCGCACACGGCAAAACTACGTACTGCAAGTGGTTTCTCAAAACGTGGTGCAATACTCAACAGCCAGGTATGATCGGCAGACCGCTTAACCAATGGGAAAACGCTCTCAGTCAGTTTGATTTTGTCTTCCATATACCATTACGTCATGTAGATCCGTCACGAGCTGACGTCATAGAGATGATTTGTCAGGATATTCTAGGATCTGACACTGATCTCCAAGCAACAGCCAAACACGTGTTATCTAGCAAGAAATACCGGTGTTTTATAATGATGGACGGCCTAGATGAGTGGAAGCCCGATCAGTCCGTCAGAGATCGTCTCAAGTATAAAGGAATGCCTAACATAGATAACATGTCAAACTGTTTTATCTTCACCACCATGCGGCCATGGAAGTTTTCTGAAGTCCAGGGAGTAAAGAACGAAGATAGAGTGATTGAAATACTGGGACTGGACGACGCAGGTATCGAATCTGTAATAGAAAAAGTACTTGTACATTATCATGAAATGAAACCAGGTACTGCTGAATTTGAGGCAAAATGTAAAGAAATCAAAAGTCAATTGAAAAACGAAACTGTAAAATCCTTTATAAAGATACCTTTATTAGCTGTAGTTTGTGTACAGATATGGTATGATGGAGAACAGGTAGGGGACAGTATGACCAGTTTCTATATAGCCATGGTCAATATGTTGATAAAAAGAGCTCACCTTAAACATGACACTCAAAAATTGAGTTTTGAATCAGTCAATGTTAGTTTACCAAAACTAATGTCTGCAAAGAAAAATATCAAAAATTATTCAAATGTACTGTTAAAACTGGGAAAAGTAGCATATGAGGGTCTTTTGTCTAAAGAAATGAAGTTAGTTTTTCAGAAAGATGACTTGGAGACAGAAATAGGTGAGAGAGAATTACAGTTTGCCCTTGATGTAGGTTTAATCAGTCAGAGAGATGTACATAGCGTTATGGATGAAAAGGTGAGTGTTCATTTCTTCCACAAATCTGTACAGGAATTCCTGGCTGCTATTTACATCGTCACCCACAAAGAGGTGAGTGATTTATTTTGTAAACATCTGTGTGATATCAAGGTCATTATGGAGTTATCTAATGTTATTATGTTTATATGTGGTATGTGTCCGTGTTTTGGTAGTGTTATATCACAGCGTGTTGTAAGTGTGGCAGACAGTGACACAGAGATCTGTAAATACAGAGAATCACCTGACCCACTAGGTAACAGTACAGTGGAGGAACTGTACAAACTACAGGTAAGTTGGAACAGGGAGTTAGAGTACGGACAGACAGACAGCCCAGTGACAAACAGTCCAGTGACATTCCATGTATCAGATGTTTGTCTGTTTTGGTTTGACAGTGACATAGAGACGACAGTGAGGGGGACTAGGGAACTCCTGTCAGATCACCATATAGACATGAGGTCACTGTACTTATATATGGTAGATACTGATGGAGAACGTGGTATAACCAACACAGTAGTTAATGACTTCCTCGTTGATCCACACCGTACAAGGTCACTGACAAAGGTCTATATTAATGGTAATGACACAGATAGGACTATAAACAAGATATGTGGACCGTCACTGAGGGCATTAGAACTGAGGTATGTTAAAGTAGCTAACACTAACACGGTACCTGGTCCTGTACTGTGTCAGTGTGACAGGTTACAGGGGTTAAGGCTGGTTAACGTGACACTGGGTGACAGGGACCTGGGCCTTACACCAAGCATGACATTGTTACAGGAGGTAACGTTATGGGAAGTAAATATGACATCATCAGGGTGGGGTAGGTGGCTACAGTCTGTTATTGATATCCACCATCACTTTGATGTTATACTGGAGCTCACTAACATAGACAGACATACTGTGTCTACTATACACTCCTCACCACATTTATCTGTAACAGGGGATAATGTTATCATGTTGGAGTTTACCAGAGTATGGCCACTGACACAGGACACACAATAAATATTATATTGTTATAACTTAAATCTGATTGGTTAAATAGGTAAGTTTACAATAAATCAACTCCTCTGTGTATCACAGATTTATAAAAAGGTAAGTTTGTTGTTTTGTTTTATAATAAATACAATATTATAACTATCATAAGTCAACACAGTATCAAGGTCAATATGGCTGATTATGTAGTTAATATTACTTATTTTCTTCAGTTTGTGTTTCGATTTGTTTCTTACAAGGTAAGTTTTTATTATTTCATTCAGTTTAATTTCGAATGTTTAATCTAAAATAAAATCCAGAGTGGAACAAGAAAACAAAGGTGAGTACTAATTAAGCAATATCTAAGATCTTGTTAAATATGGTTAATTTTCCAATCAGTATTTCTTACGATAAGTTATGCTACTTTTCCCAGTAAACATACTAGAGCCAAAAAAAATATTTGTGTTTGTAAATGAAGCTTTCTTTATCTGTTATTTCCCAGCACCATATCTGTACACTGTGTTAGGCTACATAATGTTTTGTACGCGATGTTTATTTCCAGGTTGACGAGTTTTCAGAAATCTGAGGAAACGGACATTTTATGTTTTCTGAAAACCGATGAACTTAATGTACTGTGTATAAATGTTGTATTGATCATGGGCGGATCTAGTGGTGGGGTTGTTACCATGTTTAAAACTTATATTAAAGATTATGAAAAGAGGACAAAATTACAGGAAGTTACCCTTCAAAGTCGTCGTTAATGAAAATTATTATAGATTAATGAAATTTGTCTGCTACCTTCCAAATATACATATTAATTATAAAGTTTGATATAGCTATATTATAGACAGGCGACGTGTTATTAGGAATCAGAGATGTCTTATATTATTTTATTTCTTTTCATTCAATATGTTTTCCTGTTTTCTTTTAAATTTAGAGTCGTAGGTTGATATAGACAATTTTATGGGGTTATTTTTTCGAGGGGGGGGGGCGCTGTTAACATGTACGTGAGGTTCTTGGGGGCGGAGAGGGGAATAGTTTACTGGGGAGGCCGGCAATTCATGATTTTATGTCGTAGTTCGGAATTCGTTATAGTTTCAACATTTTGAAAAAAAAATCGATAAATATATACGTAAAACATGTTAAAAGGAAGATATTTTTGTAACAACCTCTATATGTTACGGACCTGGGAGATGATATTATACATCCGTTTTAGTGTATTGTATTATAATTATGTGTTGTATATATAGTGTATTTTCAGTCTTTTTGTATATAAATAAGAAAAAAAGAAGTAGATATCTCATTAAATTACTCTTCAGAAAGATTGGTTGTTCATAGACAAAGAGAGGTAACTCTAGCAGAATGTGATCAATTAATGAGAAAGGCGTCGTTACATGTACATGTGTATGAAGAAAGGAATATTTGTCGACAAAAATATACCCTAGTGATGACACATGAACCTAGATTTTATGCATTCAAATGTCATGAAAAGCTGCCGAAAAAGTAACAATTTAATTATGGCACTTTGACTTGAACTGGTGAACAAATTGGTTGATTTTAATGAAACTTTATACAGTGGATATAACGACATGCAGAGATGAGAGGTGCAAGAGTCATAAAGGGGATTCACTTATCAGACTTGCACATAAAATACATATGTACACAAAGTTACATGAAGTGACCTTGACCTAGTTTGACTCTTGTCTGAGCAATCTTTAAATGTTAGTTTAGACGATTTAGGTGAAAATTAAGGTTAAACTCATGCCTATAAGTTGTCGCTATAGGCCTAGGTTAGATCTTATCGATCTGATGTCTTTATCGGATACAATCTGATATGAAAAGAGGAATGACAAGTTCAGCAAAGTCTGATATAGTTGTCATCATTATCAGCTGCAGTTTGGATTCTGTGACAGTTTCCTGTAGTTATATCGGATTTTAATGACAGTTTCCTTGAGTTAAAACGGAGTTAACCTGGACTTAGTGGCATATTTCGATCTTTAGACAGATCTTCATGGTTGATATGGGTCTCTAGGTCATTTTACTGTTGTTATAATGAAGCAACTATAATTTGATTTTAGAAAACGGCATATGAAAAAAAAGACCCGCTTCAAAAATATCCCGGCCACAAGAATACTTCAAATACAATAAGTAGAATAAATACAAACTGTCAATTAAGTCAGATACATGAACGGGAAACTGTCATTAAAGTCAAATACAACGACAGGAAATTGTCTATAAAATCAGGTATAACAACAGGAAATGGTCATTATAGTCAGATACAATAACAGGAAACAGTCATTAAAGTTAGATATAGGAACGGGAAACTGTCATAACAATAACAGGAAGATATCATTACAGTAAGATACAATCACAGGAAACTGTCATTAAAATCAGATACAACAACAGGAAATTGTCATTATAGTCAGATACAACAACATGAAATGTCATTATAGTCAGACACAACAACAGGAAATTGTCATTACAGTCAGATACAACAACAAGGAAATTATCATTTAAGTCAGTTACAGCGACAGAAAATTGTCAGTATGGTCGGATACAGCAACATGAATTTGTCATTATAGTCAGATACAGAAATGGGAAACTGTCATTACAATCACAGGAAAATATCATTACAGTCAGATAAAAACACATCAAACGGTCATTCATGTCAGATACAACAACAGGAAATTGTCATTATAGTCAGATATAACAACAGAAAACTATCATTAAAGTCAGATACCATCACATGACACAGGAATAAAAGTCAGATACAGGAACAGGAAACTATCGCTACAAACAGATACAACCACATGAAACTGTCATTAAAGTCAGATACAACAACAGGAAATTGTCAATGAAATTAAGTACAGCAACTGGAAATTTTCATTATAGTCAGATACAATCACAGGAAACAGTCATAAAAATCAGATACAGGAACAGGAAACTCTCATTTCAATCACAGAAATATATCATTACAGTCAGATAGAATTACATGAAATTGTCATAAGTGTCAGATACAACAACAGGAAATTGTCATTATAGTCAGATACAACAAAAGGTAACTATCATTAAAGTTAGATACAATCACAATAAACAGTCAGACACAACAACAGGGCATTGTCATTGAAGTCAGATGCAACAGCAGGAAATTGTCATTATAGTCAGATACAGGAATGGGAAACTGTCACTACTATCACAGGAAAATATCATTACAGTCAGATACAATCACATGAATGTGTCATTAAGGTCAGATACAACAACAGGAAATCGCCATTATAGTCAGAACAATAACAGGAAACGGTCATTAAAGTCACTAAAGTCAGATACAAGAACGGCAAACTGTCATTACAATCACAGGAAAATATCATTATAGTCAGATACAATCACATCGAAAGTCAGTTACAACAACAGGAAATTGTCACTACAGTCAGATACAACAACAGGAAACTATAATTAAAGTCAGATACAATCACAGGAAACAGTAATAAAGTCAGATACATGAACGGGAAACTATCGTCACAATCAGATTTAACCACATGAAACTGTCATTAAAGTAAGATACAACAACAGAGAATTGTCACTAAAATTTGGTACAACAACAGGAAATTGTCATTATAGTCAGATAAAGTCACAGGAAACAGTAATTTTAAATCAGATACATGAACGGGAAACTGTCATTATAATCACAGGGAAATATCATAACAGTCAGATACAATCACATGAAACTGTCATTAAAGTCAGATACATCAACAGGAAATTGTCATTATGGTCAGATACAACAACAAGTATCTATCATCACAGTCGGATACAATCACATAAAATTGTCAATAAAGTCAGATACAACAACAGGAAATTGTCATTATAGTCAGAAACAACAACAGGAAACTATCATTAAAGTCAAATACTGTCACAGGTAGCAGTAATAAAAGTCAGATACAGGAACGAGATACTATCGTTACAATCACAGGAAACTATCATTACAGTCAGATTCAATCACATGAAACGGTCATTAATGTTAGATACAACAACAGGAAATTGTCAAGATTCAATCACAGAAAACTGTCATTACAGTCAGAGACAGCCAAAGGACACTACCATTAAAGTCTGACAGAACTGTAGGAAGTCATATACAATCACAGTAAACTGTCAAAAAAGTCAAATACATGCTGAGAAACTGTTATTAAGGTCATATACAGTCAGATACACATACAGGAAACAGTCATTTAAGTCAGATACAACCACAGCAAACAAACCTTACAGTCAGATAAAACAACAGTAACCTCTCAAAAAAGTCATGTATAATCACAGGAAACTGTCATCAAAGTCAGTTATAGCCACAGAACACTATCATTAAGGTCAGATAGAACCAGAGGAAACCGTCATTAAAGTCAGATACATTCACAGTTAACTGTCAATAAAGTCAAATGCAAGCTACGAAACTGTCATTTACGCCAGACATCACCACTAAAACAGTAATTAAAGTCAGATACAGCCACAGGAACCTGTCATAACAGTCAGATTCAACAACAAGAAACTGTCATTTCAGTCAGGCACAACCAAAGGAAACTGTCATAACAGTCAGATACAACAACAAGTAATAGTCAGATACAGCAACAGGAAACTGTCAATAAAAACGAAACTGTCAAAAAAGTCAAACACATGCTGAGAAACTGTTATTAAGGTCATATACAGTCAAATTCACATACAGGAAACCGTCATTGCAGTCAGATACAACCACAGAAAAATTGTGAATAAAGTCAAATATTATCACAGTTTACTGTCATTTCAGTCAGATAAAACAACAGGAAACTCTCATAAAAGTCATATACAATCACAATTAACTGTCCATAAAGTCAAATACAAGCTGCGAAACTGTCATTTACGCCAGAAATCACCACTAAAAACAGTGATTAAAGTCAGATACAGCCACGGTAAACTGTCATTTACGACAGACATCACCACTAAAAACAGTAAATAAAGTCAGATACAGCCACAGTAAACTGTCATTACAGTCAACAACAACTACATGAAACTATAAATAAAGTCAGATACAGCCACAG
This sequence comes from Pinctada imbricata, assembly GCA_033119305.1. Classification (NCBI taxonomy): domain Eukaryota; kingdom Metazoa; phylum Mollusca; class Bivalvia; order Pterioida; family Pteriidae; genus Pinctada; species Pinctada imbricata. Next base: position 40,433,876 of record VSWD01000002.1, read on the forward strand.
TAAACTGTCAATAAAGTCAGATACAGCCACAAGTCACTATCATTAAAGTCAGATACAGCCACAAGTCACAATAAATAAAGTCAGATACAGCCACATGTCACAATCAATAAAGTCAAATACAGCCACAGGTCACAATCAATAAAGTCAAATACAGCCACAGGTCACAATCAATAAAGACAGATACAGCCACAGGTCACAATCATTAAAGTCAGATACAATCACAGTTAAATTGTCAATAAAGTCAAATACAAGCTACGAAACTGTCATTTACGCCAGACATCACCACTATAAACAGTGATAAAAGTCAGATACAGCTACAGTAAAGTGTCATTAAAGTCAGATACAGCCACAAATCACAATCATTAAAGTCAGATACAGCCAAAGGTCACAATCAATTAAGTCAGATACAGCCACAGGTCACAATCAATAAAGTCAGATACAGCCACAGGTCACAATCTTTAAAGTCAGATACAATCACAGTTAACTGTCAATAAAGTCAAATACAAGCTACGAAACTGTCATTCACGCCAGACATCAACACTAAAACAGTTATTAAAGTCAGATACAGCCACAGTAAACTGTCATTACAGTCAGAAACAGCCAAAGTAATCTGTCATTTCAGTCAGATACAGCCACAGTAAACTGTCATTACAGTCAACAACAACTACATAAAACAGTCAATAAAATCAGATACAGCCTCAGGTCACAATCATTAAAGTCAGATACAGCCAAAGGTCGCAATCATTAAAGTCAAATACAACCACAGGTCAAAATAATTAAAGTCAGATACAGTCACAGGTCACAATTATTAAAGTCAGATGCAATCACAGTCAACTGTCAATAAAGTCAAATACAGGCACAGGTCACAATCATTAAAGTCAAACACAACCACAGGTCACAATCATTAAAGTCAAATACAGCCACAGGTCATAATCATTAAAGTCAGATACAGCCACAGGTCACAATCATTAAAGTCAAATACAGCCACAATCACAATCATTAAAGTCAAACACAACCACAGGTCATAATCATTAAAGTCAGATACAGCCACAGGTCACAATCATTAAAGTCAAATACAGCCACAGGTCACAATCATTAAAGTCAAATACAGCCACAGGTTACAATCATTAAAGTCAAATACAGCCACAGAGAACTGTCAATATAGCCAGATACAGCCTCAGGTCACAATCATTAAAGTTAAATACATCCACAGAGAACTGTCAATACAGTCAGATAGAGCCAGAGGTCACTCCCATTAAAGTGTGATACAACCACAGAAGCCACAGGTCACAATCATTAAAGTTAAATACATTCACAGAGAACTGTCAATAAAGCCAGATACAGCCACAGGTCACAATCATTAAAGTCAAATACAGCCACAGAGAACTGTCAATAAAGCCAGATACAGCCTCAGGTCACAATCATTAAAGTTAAATACATCCACAGAGAACTGTCAATACAGTCAGATAGAGCCAGAGGTCACTCCCATTAAAGTGTGATACAACCACAGAAGCCACAGGTCACAATCATTAAAGTTAAATACATTCACAGAGAACTGTCAATAAAGCCAGATACAGCCTCAGGTCACAATCATTAAAGTCAAATACAACCACAGAGAACTGTCAATACAGTCAGATAGAGCCAGAGTTCACTCTCATTAAAGTGTGATACAACCAGATACAGTCTCAGGTCACAATCATTAAAGTCAAATACAGCCACAGAGAACTGTCAATAAAGCCAGATACATCCTCAGGTCACAATCATTAAAGTCAAATACAACCACAGAGAACTGTCAATAAAGCCAGATACAGTGTCAGGTCATAATCATTAAAGTCAAATACAACCACAGAAAACTGTCAATAAAGCCAGATACAGCCACAGGTCACAATCATTTAAGTCAAATACAACCACAGAGAACTGTCAATAAAGTCAGATAGAGCCAGAGGTCACTCTCATTAAAGTGTGATACAACCACAGAGAACTGTCAATAAAGTCAGATAGAGCCAGAGGTCACTCTCATTAAAGTGTGATACAACCACAGAGAACTGTCAATAAAGTCAGATACAGCCACAGGTCACAATCATTAAAGTCAAATACATCCACAGAGAACTGTCAATAAAATCAGATAGAGCCAGAGGTCACTCTCATTAAAGTGTAATACAACCACAGAAAACTGTCAAGTCAGGAAGCCATTATCAATGTAATATACAATCACAGTAAGCTGTCAATTAAGTCAAATACAAGCTTAGAAATTGTCATTAACGTCAGATACAGCCACAGGATCCTGTCAGAAGTCTGATTCAACAACAAGAAAATGTCATTACAGCCAAATACAATTTCATGAAACTCATTAATGTCAGATACCATCAAAGGACACTATCATTTAAGTCTGTCAGAACTACAGGAAGTCATATAAAATAATTGTCATTACAGTCAACAACAACTACATAAAACAGTCAATAAAGTCAGATACAGCCTCAGGTACAATCATTAAGTCAGATACAGCCACAGGTCGCAATCATTAAAGTCAAATACAACCACAGGTCACAATCATTAAAGTCAGATACAGCCACAGGTCACAATCATTAAAGTCAAATACAGCCACAGGTCACAATCATTAAAGTCAAATACAGCCACAGAGAACTGTCAATAAAGCCAGATACAGCCTCAGGTCACAATCATTAAAGTTAAATACATCCACAGAGAACTGTCAATACAGTCAGATAGAGCCAGAGGTCACTCCCATTAAAGTGTGATACAACCACAGAAGCCGAAGGTCACAATCATTAAAGTTAAATACATTCACAGAGAACTGTCAATAAAGCCAGATACAGCCTCAGGTCACAATCATTAAAGTCAAATACAACCACAGAGAACTGTCAATACAGTCAGATAGAGCCAGAGGTCACTCTCATTAAAGTATGATACAACCACAGAAGCCACAGGTCACAATCATTAAAGTCAAATACATCCACAGAGAACTGTCAATAAAGCCAGATACAGCCTCAGGTCACAATCATTAAAGTCAAATACAACCACAGAGAACTGTCAATAAAGCAAGATACAGTCTCAGGTCACAATCATTAAAGTCAAATACAGCCACAGAGAACTGTCAATAAAGCCAGATACATCCTCAGGTCACAATCATTAAAGTCAAATACAACCAAAGGTCACAATCAATTAAGTCAGATACAGCCACAGGTCACAATCAATAAAGTCAGATACAGCCACAGGTCACAATCATTAAAGTCAGATACAATCACAGTTAACTGTCAATAAAGTCAAATACAAGCTACGAAACTGTCATTCACGCCAGACATCAACACTAAAACAGTTATTAAAGTCAGATACAGCCACAGTAAACTGTCATTACAGTCAGAAACAGCCAAAGTAATCTGTCATTTCAGTCAGATACAGCCACAGTAAACTGTCATTACAGTCAACAACAACTACATAAAACAGTCAATAAAATCAGATACAGCCTCAGGTCACAATCATTAAAGTCAGATACAGTCACAGGTCACAATTATTAAAGTCAGATGCAATCACAGTCAACTGTCAATAAAGTCAAATACAGGCACAGGTCACAATCATTAAAGTCAAACACAACCACAGGTCACAATCATTAAAGTCAAATACAGCCACAGGTCATAATCATTAAAGTCAGATACAGCCACAGGTCACAATCATTAAAGTCAAATACAGCCACAATCACAATCATTAAAGTCAAACACAACCACAGGTCATAATCATTAAAGTCAGATACAGCCACAGGTCACAATCATTAAAGTCAAATACAGCCACAGGTCACAATCATTAAAGTCAAATACAGCCACAGGTTACAATCATTAAAGTCAAATACAGCCACAGAGAACTGTCAATAAAGCCAGATACAGCCTCAGGTCACAATCATTAAAGTTAAATACATCCACAGAGAACTGTCAATACAGTCAGATAGAGCCAGAGGTCACTCCCATTAAAGTGTGATACAACCACAGAAGCCACAGGTCACAATCATTAAAGTTAAATACATTCACAGAGAACTGTCAATAAAGCCAGATACAGCCACAGGTCACAATCATTAAAGTCAAATACAGCCACAGAGAACTGTCAATAAAGCCAGATACAGCCTCAGGTCACAATCATTAAAGTTAAATACATCCACAGAGAACTGTCAATACAGTCAGATAGAGCCAGAGGTCACTCCCATTAAAGTGTGATACAACCACAGAAGCCACAGGTCACAATCATTAAAGTTAAATACATTCACAGAGAACTGTCAATAAAGCCAGATACAGCCTCAGGTCACAATCATTAAAGTCAAATACAACCACAGAGAACTGTCAATACAGTCAGATAGAGCCAGAGTTCACTCTCATTAAAGTGTGATACAACCAGATACAGTCTCAGGTCACAATCATTAAGTCAAATACAGCCACAGAGAACTGTCAATAAAGCCAGATACATCCTCAGGTCACAATCATTAAAGTGAAATACAACCACAGAGAACTGTCAATAAAGCCAGATACAGTCTCAGGTCATAATCATTAAAGTCAAATACAACCACAGAGAACTGTCAATAAAGCCAGATACAGTGTCAGGTCATAATCATTAAAGTCAAATACAACCACAGAAAACTGTCAATAAAGCCAGATACAGCCACAGGTCACAATCATTTAAGTCAAATACAACCACAGAGAACTGTCAATAAAGTGAGATAGAGCCAGAGGTCACTCTCATTAAAGTGTGATACAACCACAGAGAACTGTCAATAAAGTCAGATAGAGCCAGAGGTCACTCTCATTAAAGTGTGATACAACCACAGAGAACTGTCAATAAAGTCAGATACAGCCACAGGTCACAATCATTAAAGTCAAATACATCCACAGAGAACTGTCAATAAAATCAGATAGAGCCAGAGGTCACTCTCATTAAAGTGTAATACAACCACAGAAAACTGTCAAGTCAGGAAGCCATTATCAATGTAATATACAATCACAGTAAGCTGTCAATTAAGTCAAATACAAGCTTAGAAATTGTCATTAACGTCAGATACAGCCACAGGATCCTGTCAGAAGTCAGATTCAACAACAAGAAAATGTCATTACAGCCAAATACAATTTCATGAAACTCATTAATGTCAGATACCATCAAAGGACACTATCATTTAAGTCTGTCAGAACTACAGGAAGTCATATAAAATAATTGTCATTACAGTCAACAACAACTACATAAAACAGTCAATAAAGTCAGATACAGCCTCAGGTAACAATCATTAAAGTCAGATACAGCCACAGGTCGCAATCATTAAGTCAAATACAGCCACAGGTCACAATCATTAAAGTCAAATACAGCCACAGAGAACTGTCAATAAAGCCAGATACAGCCTCAGGTCACAATCATTAAAGTTAAATACATCCACAGAGAACTGTCAATACAGTCAGATAGAGCCAGAGGTCACTCCCATTAAAGTGTGATACAACCACAGAAGCCGAAGGTCACAATCATTAAAGTTAAATACATTCACAGAGAACTGTCAATAAAGCCAGATACAGCCTCAGGTCACAATCATTAAAGTCAAATACAACCACAGAGAACTGTCAATACAGTCAGATAGAGCCAGAGGTCACTCTCATTAAAGTATGATACAACCACAGAAGCCACAGGTCACAATCATTAAAGTCAAATACATCCACAGAGACTGTCAATAAAGCCAGATACAGCCTCAGGTCACAATCATTAAAGTCAAATACAACCACAGAGAACTGTCAATAAAGCAAGATACAGTCTCAGGTCACAATCATTAAAGTCAAATACAGCCACAGAGAACTGTCAATAAAGCCAGATACATCCTCAGGTCACAATCATTAAAGTCAAATACAACCACAGAGAACTGTCAATAAAGCCAGATACAGTCTCAGGTCATAATCATTAAAGTCAAATACAACCACAGAAAACTGTCAATAAAGCCAGATACAGCCACAGGTCACAATCATTTAAGTCAAATACAACCACAGAGAACTGTCAAAAAAGTCAGATAGAGCCAGAGGTCACTCTCATTAAAGTGTGATACAACCACAGAGAACTGTCAATAAAGTCAGATAGAGCCAGATGTCACTCTCATTAAAGTGTGATACAACCACAGAGAACTGTCAATAAAGTCAGATACAGCCACAGGTCACAATCATTAAAGTCAAATACATCCACAGAGAACTGTCAATAAAGCCAGATACATCCTCAGGTCACAATCATTAAAGTCAAATACAACCACAGAGAACTGTCAATAAAGCCAGATACAGCATCAGGTCGCAATCATTAAAGTCAAATACAACCACAGAGAACTGTCAATAAAGTCAGATAGAGCCAGAGGTCACTCTCATTAAAGTGTGATACAACCACAGAGAACTGTCAATAAAGTCAGATAGAGCCAGAGGTCACTCTCATTAAAGTGTGATACAACAACAGAGAACTGTCAATAAAGTCAGATACAGCCACAGGTCACAATCATTAAAGTCAAATACATCCACAGAGAACTGTCAATAAAATCAGATAGAGCCAGAGGTCACTCTCATTAAAGTGTAATACAACCACAGAAAACTGTCAAGTCAGGAAGCCATTATCAATGTAATATACAATCACAGTAAGCTGTCAATTAAGTCAAATACAAGCTTAGAAATTGTCATTAACGTCAGATACAGCCACAGGATCCTGTCAGAAGTCAGATTCAACAACAAGAAAATGTCATTACAGCCAAATACAATTTCATGAAACTCATTAATGTCAGATACCATCAAAGGACACTATCATTTAAGTCTGTCAGAACTACAGGAAGTCATATAAAATAATTGTCATTACAGTCAACAACAACTACATAAAACAGTCAATAAAGTCAGATACAGCCTCAGGTAACAATCATTAAAGTCAGATACAGCCACAGGTCGCAATCATTAAAGTCAAATACAACCACAGGTCACAATCATTAAAGTCAGATACAGCCACAGGTCACAATCATTAAAGTCAAATACAGCCACAGAGAACTGTCAATAAAGCCAGATATAGCCTCAGGTCACAATCATTAAAGTTAAATACATCCACAGAGAACTGTCAATACAGTCAGATAGAGCCAGAGGTCACTCCCATTAAAGTGTGATACAACCACAGAAGCCACAGGTCACAATCATTAAAGTTAAATACATTCACAGAGAACTGTCAATAAAGCCAGATACAGCCTCAGGTCACAATCATTAAAGTCAAATACAACCACAGAGAACTGTCAATACAGTCAGATAGAGCCAGAGGTCACTCTCATTAAAGTATGATACAACCACAGAAGCCACAGGTCACAATCATTAAAGTCAAATACATCCACAGAGAACTGTCAATAAAGCCAGATACAGCCTCAGGTCACAATCATTAAAGTCAAATACAACCACAGAGAACTGTCAATAAAGCCAGATACAGTCTCAGGTCACAATCATTAAAGTCAAATACAGCCACAGAGAACTGTCAATAAAGCCAGATACATCCTCAGGTCACAATCATTAAAGTCAAATACAACCATAGAGAACTGTCAATAAAGCCAGATACAGTCTCAGGTCATAATCATTAAAGTCAAATACAACCACAGAAAACTGTCAATAAAGCCAGATACAGCCACAGGTCACAATCATTTAAGTCAAAAACAACCACAGAGAACTGTCAATAAAGTCAGATAGAGCCAGAGGTCACTCTCATTAAAGTGTGATACAACCACAGAGATCTGTCAATAAAGTCAGATAGAGCCAGAGGTCACTCTCATTAAAGTGTGATACAACCACAGAGAACTGTCATTAAAGTCAGATACAGCCACAGGTCACAATCATTAAAGTCAAATACATCCACAGAGAACTGTCAATAAAGCCAGATACAGCCTCAGGTCACAATCATTAAAGTAAAATACAACCACAGAGAACTGTCAATAAAGCCAGATACAGCATCAGGTCGCAATCATTAAAGTCAAATACAACCACAGAGAACTGTCAATAAAGTCAGATAGAGCCAGAGGTCACTCTCATTAAAGTGTGATAGAACCACAGAAAACTGTCAAGTCAGAAAGCCATTATCAATGTAATATACAATCACAGTAAGCTGTCAATTAAGTCAAATACAAGCTTAGAAATTGTCATTAACGTCAGATACAGCCACAGGATCCTGTCAGAAGTCAGATTCAACAACAAGAAAATGTCATTACAGCCAAATACAATTTCAGGAAACTCATTAATGTCAGATACCATCAAAGGACACTATCATTTAAGTCTGTCAGAACTACAGGAAGTCATATAAAATAATTGTCGTTACAGTCAACAACAACTACATAAAACAGTCAATAAAGTCAGATACAGCCTCAGGTCACAATCATTAAAGTCAGATACAGCCACAGGTCGCAATCATTAAAGTCAAATACAAACACAGGTCACAATCATTAATGTCAGATACAGCCACAGTTAACAATCATTAAAGTCAGATACAGCCAGCGGTCACAATCATTAAAGTCAAACACAACCACAGGTCACAATCATTAAAGTCAAATACAGCCACAGGTCACAATCATTAAAGTCAGATACAGCCACAGGTCACAATCATTAAAGTCAGATACAGCCACAGGTCACAATCATTAAAGTCAAATACAACCACAGAGAACTGTCAATAAAGCCAGATACAGTCTCAGGTCACAATCATTAAAGTCAAATACAGCCACAGAGAACTGTCAATAAAGCCAGATACATCCTCATGTCACAATCATTAAAGTCAAATACAACCACAGAGAACTGTCAATAAAGCCAGATACAGTGTCAGGTCATAATCATTAAAGTCAAATACAACCACAGAAAACTGTCAATAAAGCCAGATACAGCCACAGGTCACAATCATTTAAGTCAAATACAACCACAGAGAACTGTCAATAAAGTGAGATAGAGCCAGAGGTCACTCTCATTAAAGTGTGATACAACCACAGAGAACTGTCAATAAAGTCAGATAGAGCCAGAGGTCACTCTCATTAAAGTGTGATACAACCACAGAGAACTGTCAATAAAGTCAGATACAGCCACAGGTCACAATCATTAAAGTCAAATACATCCACAGAGAACTGTCAATAAAATCAGATAGAGCCAGAGGTCACTCTCATTAAAGTGTAATACAACCACAGAAAACTGTCAAGTCAGGAAGCCATTATCAATGTAATATACAATCACAGTAAGCTGTCAATTAAGTCAAATACAAGCTTAGAAATTGTCATTAACGTCAGATACAGCCACAGGATCCTGTCAGAAGTCAGATTCAACAACAAGAAAATGTCATTACAGCCAAATACAATTTCATGAAACTCATTAATGTCAGATACCATCAAAGGACACTATCATTTAAGTCTGTCAGAACTACAGGAAGTCATATAAAATAATTGTCATTACAGTCAACAACAACTACATAAAACAGTCAATAAAGTCAGATACAGCCTCAGGTAACAATCATTAAAGTCAGATACAGCCACAGGTCGCAATCATTAAAGTCAAATACAGCCACAGGTCACAATCATTAAAGTCAAATACAGCCACAGAGAACTGTCAATAAAGCCAGATACAGCCTCAGGTCACAATCATTAAAGTTAAATACATCCACAGAGAACTGTCAATACAGTCAGATAGAGCCAGAGGTCACTCCCATTAAAGTGTGATACAACCACAGAAGCCGAAGGTCACAATCATTAAAGTTAAATACATTCACAGAGAACTGTCAATAAAGCCAGATACAGCCTCAGGTCACAATCATTAAAGTCAAATACAACCACAGAGAACTGTCAATACAGTCAGATAGAGCCAGAGGTCACTCTCATTAAAGTATGATACAACCACAGAAGCCACAGGTCACAATCATTAAAGTCAAATACATCCACAGAGAACTGTCAATAAAGCCAGATACAGCCTCAGGTCACAATCATTAAAGTCAAATACAACCACAGAGAACTGTCAATAAAGCAAGATACAGTCTCAGGTCACAATCATTAAAGTCAAATACAGCCACAGAGAACTGTCAATAAAGCCAGATACATCCTCAGGTCACAATCATTAAAGTCAAATACAACCACAGAGAACTGTCAATAAAGCCAGATACAGTCTCAGGTCATAATCATTAAAGTCAAATACAACCACAGAAAACTGTCAATAAAGCCAGATACAGCCACAGGTCACAATCATTTAAGTCAAATACAACCACAGAGAACTGTCAAAAAAGTCAGATAGAGCCAGAGGTCACTCTCATTAAAGTGTGATACAACCACAGAGAACTGTCAATAAAGTCAGATAGAGCCAGATGTCACTCTCATTAAAGTGTGATACAACCACAGAGAACTGTCAATAAAGTCAGATACAGCCACAGGTCACAATCATTAAAGTCAAATACATCCACAGAGAACTGTCAATAAAGCCAGATACATCCTCAGGTCACAATCATTAAAGTCAAATACAACCACAGAGAACTGTCAATAAAGCCAGATACAGCATCAGGTCGCAATCATTAAAGTCAAATACAACCACAGAGAACTGTCAATAAAGTCAGATAGAGCCAGAGGTCACTCTCATTAAAGTGTGATACAACCACAGAGAACTGTCAATAAAGTCAGATAGAGCCAGAGGTCACTCTCATTAAAGTGTGATACAACAACAGAGAACTGTCAATAAAGTCAGATACAGCCACAGGTCACAATCATTAAAGTCAAATACATCCACAGAGAACTGTCAATAAAATCAGATAGAGCCAGAGGTCACTCTCATTAAAGTGTAATACAACCACAGAAAACTGTCAAGTCAGGAAGCCATTATCAATGTAATATACAATCACAGTAAGCTGTCAATTAAGTCAAATACAAGCTTAGAAATTGTCATTAACGTCAGATACAGCCACAGGATCCTGTCAGAAGTCAGATTCAACAACAAGAAAATGTCATTACAGCCAAATACAATTTCATGAAACTCATTAATGTCAGATACCATCAAAGGACACTATCATTTAAGTCTGTCAGAACTACAGGAAGTCATATAAAATAATTGTCATTACAGTCAACAACAACTACATAAAACAGTCAATAAAGTCAGATACAGCCTCAGGTAACAATCATTAAAGTCAGATACAGCCACAGGTCGCAATCATTAAAGTCAAATACAACCACAGGTCACAATCATTAAAGTCAGATACAGCCACAGGTCACAATCATTAAAGTCAAATACAGCCACAGGTCACAATCATTAAAGTCAAATACAGCCACAGAGAACTGTCAATAAAGCCAGATATAGCCTCAGGTCACAATCATTAAAGTTAAATACATCCACAGAGAACTGTCAATACAGTCAGATAGAGCCAGAGGTCACTCCCATTAAAGTGTGATACAACCACAGAAGCCACAGGTCACAATCATTAAAGTTAAATACATTCACAGAGAACTGTCAATAAAGCCAGATACAGCCTCAGGTCACAATCATTAAAGTCAAATACAACCACAGAGAACTGTCAATACAGTCAGATAGAGCCAGAGGTCACTCTCATTAAAGTATGATACAACCACAGAAGCCACAGGTCACAATCATTAAAGTCAAATACATCCACAGAGAACTGTCAATAAAGCCAGATACAGCCTCAGGTCACAATCATTAAAGTCAAATACAACCACAGAGAACTGTCAATAAAGCCAGATACAGTCTCAGGTCACAATCATTAAAGTCAAATACAGCCACAGAGAACTGTCAATAAAGCCAGATACATCCTCAGGTCACAATCATTAAAGTCAAATACAACCACAGAGAACTGTCAATAAAGCCAGATACAGTCTCAGGTCATAATCATTAAAGTCAAATACAACCACAGAAAACTGTCAATAAAGCCAGATACAGCCACAGGTCACAATCATTTAAGTCAAAAACAACCACAGAGAACTGTCAATAAAGTCAGATAGAGCCAGAGGTCACTCTCATTAAAGTGTGATACAACCACAGAGAACTGTCAATAAAGTCAGATAGAGCCAGAGGTCACTCTCATTAAAGTGTGATACAACCACAGAGAACTGTCAATAAAGTCAGATACAGCCACAGGTCACAATCATTAAAGTCAAATACATCCACAGAGAACTGTCAATAAAGCCAGATACAGCCTCAGGTCACAATCATTAAAGTAAAATACAACCACTGAGAACTGTCAATAAAGCCAGATACAGCATCAGGTCGCAATCATTAAAGTCAAATACAACCACAGAGAACTGTCAATAAAGTCAGATAGAGCCAGAGGTCACTCTCATTAAAGTGTGATAGAACCACAGAAAACTGTCAAGTCAGAAAGCCATTATCAATGTAATATACAATCACAGTAAGCTGTCAATTAAGTCAAATACAAGCTTAGAAATTGTCATTAACGTCAGATACAGCCACAGGATCCTGTCAGAAGTCAGATTCAACAACAAGAAAATGTCATTACAGCCAAATACAATTTCAGGAAACTCATTAATGTCAGATACCATCAAAGGACACTATCATTTAAGTCTGTCAGAACTACAGGAAGTCATATAAAATAATTGTCGTTACAGTCAACAACAACTACATAAAACAGTCAATAAAGTCAGATACAGCCTCAGGTCACAATCATTAAAGTCAGATACAGCCACAGGTCGCAATCATTAAAGTCAAATACAAACACAGGTCACAATCATTAATGTCAGATACAGCCACAGTTAACAATCATTAAAGTCAGATACAGCCAGCGGTCACAATCATTAAAGTCAAACACAACCACAGGTCACAATCATTAAAGTCAAATACAGCCACAGGTCACAATCATTAAAGTCAGATACAGCCACAGGTCACAATCATTAAAGTCAGATACAGCCACAGGTCACAATCATTAAAGTCAAATACAACCACAGAGAACTGTCAATAAAGCCAGATACAGTCTCAGGTCACAATCATTAAAGTCAAATACAGCCACAGAGAACTGTCAATAAAGCCAGATACATCCTCATGTCACAATCATTAAAGTCAAATACAACCACAGAGAACTGTCAATAAAGCCAGATACAGTCTCAGGTCATAATCATTAAAGTCAAGTACAACCACAGAAAACTGTCAATAAAGCCAGATAGAGCCACAGGTCACAATCATTTAAGTCAAATACAACCACAGAGAACTGTCAATAAAGTCAGATAGAGCCAGAGGTCACTCTCATTAAAGTGTGATACAACCACAGAGAACTGTCAATAAAGTCAGATAGAGCCAGAGGTCACTCTCATTAAAGTGTGATACAACCACAGAGAACTGTCAATAAAGTCAGATACAGCCACAGGTCACAATCATTAAAGTCAAATACATCCACAGAGAACTGTCAATAAAGCCAGATACAGCCTCAGGTCACAATCATTAAAGTCAAATACAACCACAGAGAACTGTCAATAAAGCCAGATACAGCATCAGGTCGCAATCATTAAAGTCATATACAACCACAGAGAACTGTCAATAAAGTCAGATAGAGCCAGAGGTCACTCTCATTAAAGTGTGATACAACCACAGAGAACTGTCAATAAAGTCAGATAGAGCCAGAGGTCACTCTCATTAAAGTGTGATACAACCACAGAGAACTGTCAATAAAGTCAGATACAGCCACAGGTCACAATCATTAAAGTCAAATACATCCACAGAGAACTGTCAATAAAATCAGATAGAGCCAGAGGTCACTCTCATTAAAGTGTAATACAACCACAGAAAACTGTCAAGTCAGGAAGCCATTATCAATGTAATATACAATCACAGTAAGCTGTCAATTAAGTCAAATACAAGCTTAGAAATTGTCATTAACGTCAGATACAGCCACAGGATCCTGTCAGAAGTCAGATTCAACAACAAGAAAATGTCATTACAGCCAAATACAATTTCAGGAAACTCATTAATGTCAGATACCATCAAAGGACACTATCATTTAAGTCTGTCAGAACTACAGGAAATCATATAAAATAATTGTCGTTACAGTCAACAACAACTACATAAAACAGTCAATAAAGTCAGATACAGCCTCAGGTCACAATCATTAAAGTCAGATACAGCAACAGGTCGCAATCATTAAAGTCAAATACAAACACAGGTCACAATCATTAATGTCAGATACAGCCACAGGTAACAATCATTAAAGTCAGATACAGCCAGCGGTCACAATCATTAAAGTCAAACACAACCACAGGTCACAATCATTAAAGTCAAATACAGCCACAGGTCATATTCATTAAAGTCAGATACAGCCACAGGTCACAATCATTAAAGTCAGATACAGCCACAGGTCACAATCATTAAAGTCAGATACAGCCACAGGTCACAATCATTAAAGTCAAATACAGCCACAGGTCACAATAATTAAAGTCAAATACAGCCACAGGTCACAATCATAAAAGTCAAATACAGCCACAGAGAACTGTCAATAAAGCCAGATACAGCCTCAGGTCACAATCATTAAAGTCAAATACAACCACAGAGAACTGTCAATACAGTCAGATAGAGCCAGAGGTCACTCTCATTAAAGTGTGATACAACCACAGAAAACTGTCAAGTCAGGAAGCCATTATCAATGTAATATACAATCACAGTAAGCTGTCAATTAAGTCAAATACAAGCTTAGAAATTGTCATTAACGTCAGATACAGCCTCAGGATCCTGTCAGAAGTCAGATTCAACAACAAGAAAATGTCATTACAGTCAAATACAATTTCAGGAAACTCATTAATGTCAGATACCATCAAAGGACACTATCATTTAAGTCTGTCAGAACTACAGGAAGTCATATACAATCACAGTTAACTCTCAATAAAGTCAAATACATGCTAAGAAACTGCTTTTAAGATAGGATATAATCAAATTCAACAACAGGAAACTGTCATTTAAGTCAGATTCAACAACAGGAAACTGTCATTACAGCTGGATACTACATCAAGTTATAGTCATAAGAGTCAGATAAAACAACAGGAAACTGTCAATAAAATCAGATACAACAACAGGAAACTGTCAATAAAATCGGATACAACAACAGGAAACAGTCACATGCTACAACAGGAAACTCTATTAAAGTCTTATACAACTACAAGAACTGTCACTGAAGTCAGACACAAGCACAGGAAACTGTCATAACATTCAAATACAGCCACAGGACACTATCATTAAAGTCTGATACAACCACAGGAGACCATTATCAAAGTCAGATATAATAACAGTAAACTGTCAATGAAGTAAAAGTAAAGCTAAGAAACTGTTATCAACGTCAAATACAGCCACAGGAACCTGTCACAACCCTCAGGTTGAACGACAGGAAAATGTCATAGCAGTCAGATGCAGCCACAGGAAACTGTCATTACAATCATATACAACAACAGGAACCTGTCATTAAACCCAGATACAAAGAAATTATCATTACAGTCAGAAACAAACAGTTGAAACTTTCATTACATGTGAAACGTCTTCAAATTCAATAGCATCAGTTAAGAACAGATAAAGGGCAAGGGGCGGTAAGGGCCAAAATCAGCCCAATCTCAAAACTCGGAGAAACATTGAGCATTGAAAATACAAGAAATACAGAGTATAAATCAATTTAAATTTTGAGAATCCGACATTCCATTGCAATTCTACACTAATTTGAAACCAGGATGGTCAGCTATATGTTACACTGATTTTGACGTCATATGGCGTTACGATCACATTGTAATTTAACGTTGTCTGTAGGTAACATGCTGCTATATTCAAACACTATTTAGGCTACTTTGTATCAGTTTTTGTGCAATTGAATGATAAAAAACATCTTTAACTAATCTAAATTTTTATGAAAAGTTTTGAAGCTGCAACTTGTTACGAAAAAGGAGAAAACGATAGTTAAATGTGTTCATAGCATGGTCAGATACAGCCACAGGAAATTGTCATAACAGTCAGATACAATAACAGGAAACTGTCATCACAGTCAGATACAACAACAAGTAATAGTCATAACAGTCAGATAAAACAAAATAGTAAACTGTCATAACAGTCAGATACAACCACAGGAAACTGCCATTACAGTCAGATACAACCATAGGAAACTGTCATCACAGTCAGATACAACAACAAGTAATAGTCATAAAACTCAGATAAAACAACAGGAAACTGTCATTACAGTCAGATACAATCACAGGAAACTGCCATCACAGTCAGATACAACAACAAGTAATAGTCATAACAGTGAGATAAAACAACAGGAAACTGTCATTACAGTCAGATACAACCATAGGAAACTGCCATCACAGTCAGATACAACAACAAGTAATAGTCATAACAGTCAGATAAAACAATAGTAAACTGTCATAACAGTCAGATACAACTGCAGGAAACTGTCATTACAGTCAGATACAACCATAGGAAACTGTCATCACAGTCAGATACAACAACAAGTAATAGTCATAACAGTCAGATAAAACAACAGAAACCTGTCATTACAGTCAGATACAACAACAGGAAACTGTCATTACAGTCAGATACAGCCACAGGAAACTGTCATCACAGTCAGATACAGCCACAGGAAACTGTCATTACAGTCAGATACAACAACAAGTAATAGTCATAGTAGTCAGATAAAATAATAGTAAACTGTCATAACAGTCAGATACAACAACAAGTAATAGTCATAACAGTCAGATACAATCACAGGAAACTGTCATCACAGTCAGATACAACAACAAGTAATAGTCATATCAGTCAGATACAATCACGGGAAACTGTCTTCACAGTCAGATACAACAACAAGTAATAGTCATAAGAGTCAGATAAAACAACAGGAAACTGTCAATAAAATCGGATACAACAACAGTAAACTGTTGTAACAGTCACATACTACAACAGGAAACTGTAATTAAAGTCAGATACAACAACAGGAAACTGTAATTTAAGTCAGATACAACCACAGGAAATTGTCATAACATCCAAGTACAGCCACATTACACTATTATTGAAGTCTGATATAAACAAAGGAAACCATATTCAAAGTAATATAAAATAATAGTAAACTGTCAATAAAGTCAAATAAAAACTACTGTCATTCAGTCAGATCCAGCCACAGGAAACTGTCTATTAAGTCAGATACAACCACAGGAAATTGTCTATTAAGTCAAATACAACCACAGGAAACTGTCATTAAACACAGATACAAAGAAAGTATCATTACAGTCAGATACAAACACTGGAAATTTTCATTATATGTAAAACGTCTTCAAATTCAATAGCATCATTTAAGATGAGATAAATTTGAGCAGGGTCAGATACAACCACAGGAAACAGTCACTACAGTCAGATTCAGCCACTGGAAGTTGTCATTACAGTCAGATACAATAATAGGAAAATGTCATTATGGTCTGATACAACCACAATTATATGTCATTACAGTCAAGTAGAACGACAGGAAACTCATTAAAGTCAGATACAATCACAGGAAACTGTCATAACAGTCAGATACAGCCACAGGACACTATCAATAAAGTCTGACATAACCCCATGAAACCATTATTAAATTTAGATACAATCACAGTAAACTGTCAGTAAAGTCAAATACATGCTAAGAAACTGTTATTAAGGTCAGATACAGTCAGAAACAACCACAGGAAACTGTCATTACGTAATTATAAATTCATATAATGTAAATTTATACAGCATTTACCTTGTTAACCGAAGGGGTTTCCCATGCAAGAGATTATTTCCATATCATGTGATACGCTACGGTGATTACAATCGGATATAATCACTTGAAACTTTCATTTAAGTCATATATAACCACAGACAACTAATTTAATTCAGAAATAACCATAGAAAGCTGTAATTAAAGTCAGATACAATCACAGGAAACTGTTAATGAACTCAGATACAATCACAAAAACTGTCATTACAGTCAGATGGAGCAACAGGAAACTCACATTAAAGTCAGAATCAACAAAAGAAAATTGTCATTACAGTCAGATACAACAACGGGAAACCGTGATTATAGTCAGGTACAACTACAAGCAACTGTCATTAACGTCTGATACAACCACTAGAAACGGTAATTAAATTTGGATACAGCAATAGGACGCTACCATTACAATCAGATTCAACAACGGGAAACTTTCATTACAGTCAGATACATCAACAAGAAACTGTCATAACAGTCAGATACAACAACAGGAAACTGTCATAAAAGTCGGATACAGTCACAAGAAACTGTCATCAAACCGAGACACAATCACAGAAACGGCCATTAATCAAATATGTAACCACAGGAATCTGTTAATATATTCGCGCAACATAGTTGAAAGGGGAATATAGTAACGCCGTCGTTCGTGTGAGGGTGAGTGTGGAAGTCACATTTTGTTTACAGCCTAGAGAACACAATTTTGATTGGATCTTGACCAAACTTCATCCACTCGTTCCTTATGGCAAGAGAAAGAACCCTATTTATTTGTTCATTGTTCATAGGTCAAAGGTCAAGTTCGCAGATTGGTAATGACTTAAATCCGTGTATACAGCCTACAGGACACAGTTTTGATTGGATTTTCACCAATCTTCATACACTTAATCTTTGTGACACGAGAAAGAACCCTATTGATTTTCAAGATCATAGGTCAAAGGTCAAGGTCACAGATTTGAAATAGCTCAACTCCTTGTATACAGCACCGCACACTTTGTATACAGCCTAGATGACTCATTTTCGATTGGATTTTTAGCAAACTTCATACAATTATTTCTTATGACAAAAGGAAGGACCCTATTGATTTTCAAGGTCATAGCTCAATGGTCAAGGTCACAGATTGGAAATGGCTAAAATCGTTGTATAAAGCCTACAGGAATAAGTTCAGATCGAATCTTTACAAATCTTCATACACTTATTTCTTATGGCAAGAGAAAGAACCCCTATTGATTTTAAGGTCATAGGTCAAAGGTCAAGTTCATAGAGTGAAAATGGCTAAAATACTTATATGAAGCCTAGCGGACACAGTTTTAATCGGATCTTGACCAAACTCCATACACTTACTCCTTATGGCAAGAGAAAGAGCCCTATTGATTATCAAGGTCATATTCCAGAGGTCAAGGTCATAGATTTGAAATGGCTAAAATCCTTAGTCGGGGAGCTAGTGGGGCCCCCCATGCACCCCCTTGAGTACTTTTTTTCACGGGTACCATAATGTTCCTTGGGGTCTACAGAATCGGTTTTTAGGATGTACTCAAAAATAAACTCATTTAGGCTATGTGTTTTTCGACCGTTTCCATGGCAACCCCCTGCTAAAGTTACGAAAGCACTATTGGCTAAGTAAAATAGTCATATCTTGGCCAAATGTTGAGCTTAACATCTGTAACTGGTATCAATATAACGAGGAAAGGTTGTTCTATTAATCACGTGATCATATGCAAAATAATAAATTTGCATATTCATGAATATTCATGAATTGAAATAAAAATGCTTGAAAAATATATAAAAATCGACACTTTTCATTTAGTTTTTGCTCCTAAGCTCTATAGTTTTATCTATGATCGTTATTAGATTGTATAATAAATACATACAAAGTCTTCTCTCTCCAATGACATAATATTTGGCTCAATATTTTAGTTCAATGGCTTCTAAATTGATGTTTTTACAGAAAAATGGCTATTTTAAGTAAGATAAGCTGATTTTTGTATACTAATTATAAGATATTTACTACTTATAAAATCGAATATCTGAACCTGTTTTCTGGTGAATTTTCATGTTTTTCTCATGTAATAAATGGTAAACGTCTTTAAATTCAATAGCATCATTTTAAACCTGATAAATTTACAGCATGGACCAGACATGCACGTTTCGGGTACTAAACCCTCGTCAGTGATCCTAAGTCTAAACAATGTAATATGGTCAAAAAGTATGAAAATTATTATGTCCCAAAATGTACCAAAAGACGTAGCAGAATGAGTGGGATATGATGCTACAGGACCCACGTTTTAGAAATTTCAAGTAATTTTGTAACAGAAAATTTCAAATGCGTTGAAGAGAAAGACGATCAACCGAAGTTGATCGAACTTGGCTACATGTGCCCTCGGGGACTCTTGGTCCACCAGCAGTGACACTCACCAAGTAGTTCAAATGGTAAACGTCTTTAAATTCAATGTTTACAAAACATGATATATGTAATTTTGGTAATTTGGGGCAAGAAAAAGGTATTTTTCAGTGAAAAACAACAGATATCTGGATATTATCTATAACAGGCAAACAGTTCCTGTAATCTATAAATGAAACGTATATACTGATGCAATTTCATGGTTCTAAGATCGGTTTTTGTGTTAGAAATAAAAAATGTTACTTTTTTCTGCTATTTTTGGTTAAAATGTCGGTTTTTTATACTAAATTTACAAATTTCTGAGAAATATTCTAATTATGATTTACAATTCAATTATACAGTATAATCAACCGATAATATAGCAAAGCCACTCAATAACATGGTCTTTCAACCTTTACCACTTAATAATTCAGTATCACCGCACAATAAAATAGCAAAACCACTCAATAATATAGTAATTTGACCCTCTATAACATAAAAAACACATCTCAATACAGTGTTAACACCCAATGACATAGCAAAACCACTCAATAAACACATTGTTTGACCCTTAACTATATGAAAATCAATAAATAATACAGCATAACCAACCAATAACATAAAAAAAAACCAATAACGTGATCGTTTGACCCTTTGTTATAAAAAACCCACTTACATTTGTAATAACACAGCATATCCACCTTATTTCTTAGCATTACTACATAATAACGTGATGATTTGATCCTTTATTGTAACAAAACTACTCAATAACACAGAATTACTTCCCCAAAACATAGCATTACTAATCCATAGCGTGACGATTTGACACTTTATTTTAACAAAACCGCCAAATAACTTAGCATAACTACTTAATAAGGTGGTCGTTTGACCCTTAATTATATCAAAACCACTCAATTACACAGCATGAGCACCCAATAACATAACATTACCATTCAAAAACGTGATGGTTTGACACTTTATTGTTACAAAACGACTTAATAACACTGCATAATCACCCAATAACTTAGCATTACCACTCAATAACAATCTTTCCTCGTTCTCTCTATGGAACCAGGACTGTTTTAATGTGGATTTTAGCAATATAAAGGGTCAAACAGACATGCTAATCAGTGATTCGATACAATAAAGGGTCAAACCATCACGTTATTTGGTGGTTTTGTAATGTTATTGGGTACTCATGCTTTGTTCTTGAGTGGTTTCATTATAAAATAGAGGCAAACGACCACGTTATTGAGAAGTTATTTGGTGGTTATGGTGAAATATTAAGTGGTTTTGTAATAATAAAGTGTCAAATCATCACGTTATTGAGTATCAATGATAAGTTATTTGGTGGCTATACTATGTTATTGAGTGGTTTTGTTATAATAAAAGATCAAACAATCACGCTATTGAGTGGTAATGCTAAGTTATTGGGTAGCTATGCTGTGTTATTGAGCGGTTTTGCTAAGATAAGGATCAAATCATCAAGTTATTTCGTGGTAATGCTAAATTATTGGGTAGCTATGCGGTGTTATTTTAACTTTTTGTTATAGCAAATGTTCAAACCATCACGTTATTGCTTGGTTATGTTGTATTCTTAAGTGATTTTGATATATCAAAGGGTCTAACAATCACTTTATTGAGGGGTTTTGCTATGTCATTGAGTGTTTACACTGTATAATTAAGTGGTTCCAATGTGATAAAGGATCAAACGACTATGTTATTCAGTGGTTTTGCTATGTTATCAAGTCATTATACTGTATTATTAATTTGTATATATATTATTAAGTTTTAAAAGACCATAATTTGAGTGGCTTTGCTATGTTATTGGTTGTTATACTTTTTTATTGAGTTCCTCTGTTACGTTATAAGGTGGTCATACTGTGTTATTCACGATTCATTGGGTGTTTTTGCAATGTTATTCTGTGGTTATGGTATGAATTTCTATATTTCTTACTATTTTATTTTTCTAATTTGATACTCTCATGATATGTACAAATAAATTTAGTTTCATATCCTATATTACAAGAAATATAAATTATATTTGAAATAGTTCACAGAAATCTGTAATTTTAGTATAAAAAACCGACATTTTTACCCAATATAGCAGAAAAAAGTGGTATTTTTGCTTCTTATACAAACATCGATCTTAAAACCATGAAATTACATCAGCATATACATGAGAAAAACATGAAAATACACTAGAAAACAGGTTCAGATATTCGATTTTTAAGCAGTAAATATCTTATAATTAGTATACAAAAATCAGCTTATCTTACTAAAAATAGCTATTTTTCTGTCAAAAAACATCAATTTAGAAGCCATTGAACTAAAATATTGAGCCAAATGTTATGTCATTGGAGAGAGAAGACTTTGTATGTATTTATTATATAATCTAATAACGATCATAGATAAAACTATAGAATTTAGGAGCCAAAACAAAATAATAAGTGTCAATTTTTATGTATTTTGCAAGCATTTTTATATCAGTTCTTGAATATTTATGAATATACAAAATAGTAATTTTGCATATGATCACGTGATTAATAGAACAACCTTTCCTCGTTATATTGATACCAGTTACAGATGTTAAGCTCAACATTTGGCCAAGATATGGCTATTTTACTTAACCAATAGTGCTTTTGTGACCTTAGCAGGGGGTTGCCATGGAAACGGTCGAAAAACACATAGCCTAAATGAGTTTATTTTTGAGTACATCCTGAAAACCGATTCTGAAGACCCTAAGGAACATTATGGTACCCGTGAAAAAAAAGTACTTAAGGGGGTGCATGGGGGTCCCCACTGGCTCCCCGACTACCTTGTATAAAGCCTGTATAACTCAGTTTAAATTTGAATCTTAACAAAATTTCATACACTTATTTCTTATAGCAAGAGGAAGGTAACAGAAAGGAAATTGCTAAAATAACTGTTTGCAGCATAGAGGGCACGGTTTGATTAGATCTTGACCAAACTACATACACTAATTCAAAATGACAAGAGTAAGAACCCTAGTGTTTTCAACGTCATAGGTCAAAGGTCAAGGTCACAGATTGCAAATGGCTTAAATCCGTGTATATGTCCTAGAGGGCACAGTTTTGATTGGATCTTGACCAAATTTAATTCACTCATTCTTTTTGGCAAGAGGTAGAAGCCCATTGCATCCCATTGATTGCCAAGAACATAGGTAAAATGTCAAGGTCACAGATCGGAAATGCTTTTAATCTTTGCATACAGCCTAGAAATAGCAGGTTTTGTTTGATCTTGAACAAACGTCATAGTTCATACACATCTTGCTTATGACAGGAGGATTTTCAAGGTAAAAGGCCAAGGCAATAGATTGGAAATATTAAAGATCCGTGGATAAAGCTTGGATCAATGATATTCATGCCATGCGAGGGGATGCTACGCTTTGCGTTGCCTAGGTTTTATTTAACGCCGTGCGTTGCCTGGAGTTTCTTTAAGTGAGAAATCTCTCAGCCAAGTCAGATACAACCACGGGAAACTGTCATTACATTCATATACAGCCACAGCAAACTGCCATTACAGTCAGATACAACCACAGTAAACTCTTATTAAAGTCTGATACAACCACAGGAGCCTGTCATTAAACCTACATACAAACACAGCAAACTATTATTACAGTGAAATAAAATCATTGGAAACTTTCATTAAAGTCATAAAAAAAACCACAGAAAACTGTAATTAAATTCAGAAATAACAACAGGAAACTGTCATTAAAGGCAGATAGAACATAAGGAAACTCACATTAAAGTTAGATACAACAAGAGAAAACTGTCATTAAAGTGCAGATACAACAAGGGAAAATTGTCATTACTGTCAGATACAACAACGGGAAACTGTGATTTTAGTCAGGTACAACCAAAGGCAACTATCATTTACGTCATAATTATACACCTACTAGAATGGTAATTAAAGTAAGATACAGGCATATGAAGCTATCATTACAGTCAGAATCAACAACAGGAAATCATCATTACACTCAGATACATCAACAAAAATCTGTCAATAAAGTCAGATACAACAACAGGAAACTATCATAACAATCAGAAACAACAGGAAACTGTCATGAAAGTCAATTACAGTCTGAGGAACTGTCATTTAACCAAGATATAATTATCACCAAAAGGGGAATGATCTCCAGCATGACCACCCTGCATTCACCCAGCGAAACAAACCCACAAAAAATGACACATAAATGACATCATACAAACTCCAAATCGCAAAAAAATCACAATATTCACTAGAACATCATACAAAACAATCGTAACAGACAGTACATGAAACATTAAACATTGATGACAATACATAAAAGGAAGGAGACCAATGTGCACCCGGCGCCGACTTCGGACGGCCATCTGCTTTTAGCAAATTGTGTGGTTATCTGGATTACGCGCGCACAACCCTCCAACTTATCCGTATACACAGAGGTCTCCATAGACACACAATTGTTGTATAAACATAATTCTCACTGTAAGATGACATCACAAACAGGATAGTTAACGCAGCAGTCTCTTGTACAGAGATTCTATGTAAATGGATCTACAAAAATCTGTCATGAAAACTATCAGAAAACTATCATTAAACAAAAATACAAAGAAAGGAATCTGTTATTATCCCGGCGCAACATAGTTGCAGGGGGATATAGTAACAATGTTGTTCATGTGAGGGTGTGTATATGTGTGAGGTTGTGTGTGTGAGGGAGGGGGGGGGGGGGGTTCATAGCAGGTAGTCATGCACGTATGACGTACAACAAAGTGTAATGCACATCATGTATAATGAAACACAAGCCGTGACAATGCATATTTCTATTTTGTTGCTAATAATTAAGAATCAATATCAGTCGTTATACTTATTATGAAGGAAACGATTTGTAGAAACTAGATAATTAATTTATATGTTCACAGGTGCCTGAAAATCACAGGAGCTCGGCGCTATAATCCTGAATTATATAACAGGCCCGTTCCAAAAGTTCGTGGACATATGCCTAAAAATCACATCTGAAGTCGTATGCGAATTAAATTTCTTAAAATGAAAGGAATACATTCATAAAGAGAAAATAAAAAATGTAAGATTGAAGCAATTTACAAAAAGGGACATAATTGTCACCTTTATACCTGAATGGTAGAGGCTACGGAGCAGTGAAATTTGAGTTGTTGAAACGAACACACCCCTTTCGTTATATTGCTAAATAAAATAAGAAAAAATACTCGTCTATCAATCAAACTTTCTGCATCATTTATACTATTACTTTCTTGACAAATGCGAAGTTTTAACAACATTGGATCAGATGTACTACTTTTATGAGGATTTATGCATGATATTGTTAATCAATCAAACCAAAAATAGATGACGTCAGAGTTCTGTACGGAGCACTAGACAGTCATTCAGTCTTGAATTTCTGTTGAATAAAACAGACGGAGACTTAATACCTGAAGAATACATCTTGATACGGACAAAAACATCAAAACTAATGTTGTTAATGTAGAAGAATGTGTTTTTATGATTAAAAGATAAATAAAAACGCAATATTGATTGGAAGAGTACAATAAAGTAAACGAAAATAAGTAAAGTGCTGCCGTTTTCCTCCCATCATGGTGACCTGACTTTGAATGATTCAAAGATGAAAGTACATTATGATATAGAGGTAGAAATGCACATGAAAATAGAAATGTCTGTCTTTCTTATCAAAATACATGTAAAGAAATTTTGAATTTTTCACAGATGAGACGTATTTTATTTCGTTTAAAATGTCAAAATTATGCTGGACATCTGACGACGTCGTTACGTTTTGTTAGCTGCTCCGGAACCTAGAACATAACGTTGTTTAAACGGGGATTTGAAAATTTGGTATTGACCAATCGTAATGACAATTCGTAAATGTATTCAAAATTATCCGTTTTATAAGGAAATCAACATGGTTTTTGGCTAATTCTCTAGATCTTTCCTTAACTTGCGTTGTCCATGAACTGTCGGAACAGCCCTCGTACACTACTTCTCTACAATACTTTCACTTTCCTTTAAAGTAAAGAGAGGGAGGTTGCGATTGTAGATCAATGACATCGAGCTTCTATTTGAAAATATGACCCCCCCCCCCCTTTTTTTTCTCCGAATCATGAATGTCTGAAAATAGTTGTGATGTCAAAGTCAAGAGATAGGGGGAGAAAACAATCATATTTCCAGGCACTTGACACTCTTTTTCGCGCTTGCGCTTTTCTAGTATGTAAAATGTAAATAAACATCAAAGATGCACCTAACAGTTATTCAGTGTCAAAGTCGAGAAGGCAAGGCCAAATCGTTAGAATTCCAATCGGAACGGCTACTAACCCCGTATTGAACACCATTCCGAAGTGAGACAAGGTGCCTGGGGAGATCAACTTCGGTTGATCGTCTGTCTCTTCAACGCATTTGAAATTTTCTGTTACAAAATTTCTTGAAATTCATAAAACGTGGGTGTCTGGTCCATGCTGTAAATTTATCAGGTTTTAAATGATGCTATTGATTTTAAAGACGTTTAACATTTGAACTACTTGGTGAGTGTCACTGCTGGTGGATCAAGAGTCCCCGAGGGCACATGTAGCCAAGTTCGATCAACTTCGGTTGATCGTCTGTCTCTTCAACGCATTTGAAATTTTCTGTTACAAAATTTCTTGAAATTTATAAAACGTGGGTCCTGTAGCATCATATCCTATCCATTTTGTTACGTCTTTTGGTACATTTTTGGACATAATAATTTTCATACCTTTTGGCCATATTACATAGTTTAGACTAAGGATCACTGACGAGGGTTTAGTAACCGAAACGTGCATGTCTGGTCCATGCTGTAAATTTATCAGGTTTTAAATGATGCTATTGATTTTAAAGACGTTTAACATTTGAACTACTTGGTGAGTGTCACTGCTGGTGGACCAAGAGTCCCCGAGGGCACATGTAGCCAAGTTCGATCAACTTCGGTTGATCGTCTGTCTCTTCAACGCTTTTGAAATTTTCTGTTACAAAATTTCTTGAAATTTATAAAACGTGGGTCCTGTAGCATCATATCCCATCCATTCTGTTACGTCTTTTGGTACATTTTTGAACTTAATAATTTTCATACTTTTTGGCCATATTACATAGTTTAGACTAAGGATCGCTGACGAGGGTTTAGTACCCGAAACGTACATGTCTGGTCCATGCTGTAAATTTATTAGATTTTAAATGATGCTATTAATTTTAAAGACGTTTAACATACAACACCCGTCGCAACAGTTTCATTGAAACCTGTTAAATTTGGTGATTGTCTAGATGTATATTTTGATGTACAGAGTAGGTAAGTATGCCTTGTTTGGTGATGACGACTGCCATTCAGTCACAATGAGGAATGTCACTGATCATTCTGGAAAGGGGGATCTGATATGCTTTTATAATATCCCCGTAGTGATCAAAGAACTTCCGCAATGATGATTTCATCCGTTGTGTGATATACCCTTAACCCTAAACATATTAAAAACTGATTATTTACACTACATTTGTATTTGTCTTTTATGACTGGTGCTCAATTGGGAAAAGCATTAACCCAGCTTCTAGAAATTTTAAGATATACAGCATCTCCTCATATCTTCATTATCTTGATTGTCACAAACTCGAACTTAAGTAAGGATCTTCTTTAACACATTTGTGTCACACTTATGCCCTTTGCCGTGTGGAGCTCGTAAAAAAGTTCCCCGCGAGGGGTTTGACAGTAAGTGTTTTGAATATACTTCCCTGACATTGTCGCCATAGCACTTTCTATATAGACATCACGTCAGACAGTGCATGAATTTTATATATTTTCATTTCCATGCTTCATTAACATCGACGGTGGGTGCGGCTAGCCAACAGGGGATGCTTACTCCTCCCGGGCACCTGGTCCCACCTTTAGCTTGCTAGGGGTCCGTCGATATTAAATTTTGTGCTCTATTGTGAGTGCTGTAGATATTATCGTCAGGATCGTCTTAAACTCATTTGAGTAGAAGTTGTGAAATTCACATATCACAATTGTACATGTATATCAATATTGATTGTCACAAACTCAAACTTGAATATAACGTGGCGAAATTCACATATTACAATTTAAAATGTATATCAATGACATATATGGATAATGACCATATCCCTGTGTACAGCACAAAATCTATAATTCAGAAAATCAGAAACTGAAGGCATACAAAATCAGGACAAAACAGGAATATTAATTTTCACAAACTCGATCTTGAGTAGAACGTGGTGAAATTCACATATCATAATTGTACATGTATATCAATATTCAATTTTGATAAACCGAAATATATATATTTATCACTCTTTGCCGATGAAGGGCAGTCATGTACCACGTTGGTAGCAGGTGGTGTGGCTATCCGAATTTCCCGTGTGCAATCCTCCAAACTGTCCGGTAACGCATACTACTCAAAGACCGCACAGTTGTGTATAACAAATTCCTCAGTGAACGACGACCACACATAAAAGAAAGCAAAAGGTAGGGATAAAAGTTACATAAAGATTATTATGTAAATGGATATAATAAACACATATGACACTTCGGCTGACACAAAATCATACAATATAACACAAAATCACTTCGGCTGACACAAAATCACAAAAAGTAACACAAAATCACATCGGCTTCATAACCACTGATTCCCCGTTCGTTACACGTGTATGGTGCATTATTTTTTTTAAGATTTAAACAATTTCTTAAAGAAGGTAATATTTCCACATTATCAAGAATGCTCGCTCTAGTATAGGGAGTGTATGTAGATTGTTCAAGTATCACTCCGAATGCCCATTTGGTAAATACAGGATCATATACAAGGTATAGAAGGCCTCAAATAATTCTAAAAGATAGGAGGGGATCTCCAACAACACTTGGTTGCAGCACCTTAAGCAACCCCCAAAACACCCAATGCAAAAAAAAAAAAAAAAAACATAACAGACGCCCACAGAAAGAGACGCAAAAGGGACACCAATTCATACCATAGGAACATTAAACATAAAAGACAACACATAAACCAGCGAGACCAATGGGCTACCGGTGCCGACTTAGGACGGCCATCTGCCACGTAAATAGCAGACGGTGTGGTTATCCTGGATTACGTGCGCACAACCCTCCCACTATTCCGATTTCTTGGTGGAAATTCTGTCTATCGTTTATCCTTCTTATTTCATTTATTATGTCAAGTGAAAGATATTGTGTTAAATTTCCACTTTGGTATACTTTGTTGCATGTAAAGGTCTGGATTTCAAGAAAAGATGTGGATACTTTATGTAAACTTTCCAGACAGTCTGACCTAGTTAACCTTGACCTTATGATATCTTAGTAATTTTAAATCTGATCTGTGAAAATCCAAATGAATGAACTTTTATTTGACAATTTTATGTTCTATTCCTGCAATTTCTAAAACGTGGGTCCTGTAGCATCATATCCCACCCATTCTGCTACGTCTTTTTTGGTACATTTTTTGACATAATAATTTTCACACTTTTTGGCCATATTACATTGTTTAGACTAAGGATCACTGACGAGGGTTTATTAGAAATAAGAACTATTGTAATATTGTCAAATCCTATTCGTACTGTTGTATGTTAAACGTCTTTAAATTCAAAAGCATCATTTAAAACCTGATAAATTTAAAGCATGGACCAGACATGCACGTTTCGGGTACTAGACCCTCGTCAGTGATCCTCAGGTCAGACGTCAAGGTCCATCGGTAGATCCTTGTTCAGAGCATAACACCCCCCGTGGATGAATTTCAATAATACTTTCAACGAAATATTTCTTTGGACCTAAGGGCGTGTCATGACTGAACCAAGATCAAAGGTCAACGGTCAAGAAGATAATATACACCATTAGTTAAACCTTGTTCAGGTCATAACTCCTCCGGAAGATGGATTTCAATAATATTTCACAGAAATGTTCTTAAGGGCCTAAGGGTGTCTCATGATCTGAACCAAGGTCTAGGGTCAAGGCCAAAATAGGCGATTTACCTTGGTCCAAGATAAACTTTTCAAAGAATATTGCTGCGTGGGTATTTTTGTCCCGTTAGGGGCCGATTTTCATTTATTTGTTTTAAAGAATTTATAAGCCTTTCGATTTTGATAATTCGACTTTGATTGCAGGTATGACGGTTTACTTAGAATTATCGAATTATCAACTCTAGCATCACTGATAGGACATTACTTGTTGAAATGCGCATATGTTGATTCAGAACTGAAACTATAACATATAGATATTACAATGAAACTATAACATATAGATATTACAATGAAACTATAACATATAGATATTACAATGCCGATTATAAACACTACGTTGGTGCCTTACACGGTGCTCAGAGAGGAAACTATAACATATGGATATTACAATGCCGATTATAAACACTACGTTGGTGCCTAACTAGGTGCTCACAGAGTCTTCGTCCTACTTCATTATGTTTTGGCATTTTGTCCTTAGCTGATTTTTGTTGTTTCTAACTCGGCCTTGAGATATATTTGGCATGTATGTGATGTCATCTTACAGTGAGAAGTTTTATGTTTATACAACAATTGTGAGTTCCTGGAGTCTTTTTTGAATCCGGAGAAGTGGAAGGGTTGTACACACCTTATCCGGACAACAACATCACTTGCTTATAGCAGATTAGTGCATCACATGATAAATCCTCGGAATTTCATTGGTTAAGCACGCGGGGACTATGGGAGAAAAGTGCCCGGCACCCGTTACGTCCCTCAGCAAGTATTATGACGTAATAAACAATGCATGAATGTAAATAGCAATAAGCGAGGGTGATCAATGAAACTTTACATATCTCAAGTAAATTGTAATTAATTCATTTATTAAATTATACTACAGTCATATGATACACTAAACTCATTAATGCCCGTTTGTGTGGGTACTATTCTCTCATAGTGTTGCTTTTAGAAGGTAAATAGTGCCCTCGCTGACTATTCCTTCCAAAAGCAACACTATGAGAGAATAGTACCCACACAAACGTGTTCATATCTCAGTTGATACGCTATGCCAGAGCAAGTACCAAATATACGGATTTTGTTCTGAGAGCTAGGCGTCTTTCAGATAAGCTTCTCAGTCAGGGATATGTTTGTGACCGACTAACATCGTCACTGAGGAAGTTCTACGGTCGATATGGGGAACTCGTCATACACTATGATGTCCCACTATCCAGAATGGTGGATGATATTCTGTCATAAACCATTTGAGCCATCCGGCCAGGGATTGTGCTCTGTGTCTTCCGGAGTGGAGGTGGCCGGATGTGGCAGTTCTGCCGAATTGAAGCGACGGGTGTTGCATGCAAGCAGGAGATGCTTACTCTTCCTGGGCACCTGGTCTCGCTCTCGTATCGGGAGTTCGCTTCTTTTCATATGGTGGAGGTTTTTGTTTTTGTTTGCTTTGGTTCCTGTTTTGTCCTGATTTTGTATGCCTTCGGTTTCTGATTTTCTGAATTATCGATTTTGTACTGTAGACAGGGATATGGTCATTATCCATATTTGTCATTAATAGGAAATTACCGTCCAAAGTCGACGACAGGTCACATTGGTCTCCTTTCATTTATGTGTTGTCAGTATTTTTTTATGTTTCTGTACGTCTGTTTCAAATGTATAGTATGATGTTTATTAAATGAAAATTGTTGCGTCTTTATTAGGCTTGTAGTTTTGTCGGAAATTATTTATGTGTCGCTTTCTTGTGGGTTTGTTTCACTAGTTGGATGCAGGGTGAGATTAAATAAAAAAGATCCTGACCACAGTTTCAACAGCACTCACAATACAGCAATTAAGTGAGCATTTACGGAACCGCAACAGGCTACAGGGTGGAGCAGTTGCCAGTAAGCATACCCTGTTTTGCTAGCCGAGCCCGCCGTAGATGTTCATGCACGAAAATGTAAACGATATCTCCAAATATGCATTGTCTGCCAATATTCAAATATTTAAAATCATCTGAAATGTTTATCAGTTTCAATAAGGTACAAACTTTGCTGTCATGGTCATGTTGTGGTGATCCGGATTTCCTGTGCACGACCCTCTAGCGTGTCCGATAAAACTGAGGTCATTAAGACAACCTTGTTTAATAAATTTTCCAGTGTATCACACGAACAAGAAAGCAAAACGTATCGGCTCTAGTAAAGCACAGATTTATATGTTAATGGATATTATAAACCTATGTCGCACAAAAAAACCTTCTGTGTGCTACCGGCGAGCCCATGCATAGTCTAATAGACATTCACATAGGACAGGTGTTCTCTATTGAGGCTCGGCCGGTTCATTCATTGAGTCCCATGGTCAGTCTGTCTATCAGATTGTTATTCTAAACAGATTAAATCGAAATCCATCATTCTATTTCTCTCAAACATTTAATTTAAGGTATCCGTTGTACAAATAAATATTTAGTATAATTATTACATTGTTAGACTCGTGGCATTTTTGAAATAAATATACCTAATACAACATAAAAAATGGTTTCTGAAAATTAAATTTTAAGACGTTTAACATTATGTCATCAAAGGTAAACATGCTGACCGTCGCTCAAGCCACGGAAACTATCAAAACACTGCAGAAGATTACCAGGATAGTTTTACATTGTATCAATGTGCGAGGCGTCAGCGAGATCTCCAGTTGTACATTGGTTACGTTAACTTAGCCATGAATTGACCCTACAGAAAATTTTGAGACGAACACATTTTGCTTAATTAGAGCACAACATTTAAAAATGAACGAGAGGGCGATAATGACTTCTCCACTTTGCACCATAGATAATGATTACCTAACTAAAACGTGTGTATTGTGAACGAACTTTTCTTCCGCATAATATTTCTTCCTTTTGGAAGATTCATTATTATAACGAAAATTCCAAGGATTTTTTATTATAGAATATTTTTTCCTTGTTCATAATACTTTTTCCACAGTCCTTTGGGTAAGTGAAAAAGAGCAAAACATCAAGGGTTTTCATAACAATGTTTCCGTCTATTTATAGATCTATATAGACGGAAACGTTGTTATGAAAACTGTTGATGTTTTGCTTTTTTTTACATACACAAAGGACTGCTTTCTCTTTGAAACAGAAGAAATATCATATGTGGGTATCACGTATAATAATTTTTCCATATATGCTTCAAACACATGATGACTGATTTACGTACATTCTCTTATAATTCAAACATTTCAATGATTACAGTAACATAATAAATATTACAGAACAAAAATTCCGTGGAATCACATTTTCAAGCTATACAGTACATTGTACTGTACAAGATTTTAAAAATTTATTATTTCTTACTCTGAATTCTATTTGTAAATTACATTACAATATTTTTCCAATGACAATTAATATGCACATATATGAAATAATTTTCCATGGTAGTAGTATCAGAACATTTATTATGAACATTAAAAAAATCCAGATGGAATTTTCGCTATGTAATATATTTTTCATGGTATGAGAATTTTTATTATGATCATGGAAAATTCATTACATAATAAAATTTCCTTTCGGAATTTTTGATACATAATAAAAGTTCTTGGGAAAAATATTATATAATAAAATTTCCAAGGAATGAATATTATGCTGGAATAAATATTTCATCACATATCGTGCATCAAAATTGGTTTGAAAAGTAGTTGAAGAAGATAAACAATTAAAATTGTTTTCATATAATTGACAATTCTCTGGTACAAGACGACAACAGGACCATATCCTAGGTACAAAAGCCTTCTATAATTTTTACACATTTGGATGAAAATTCTGTCTACTTCTGATCCCTTCTTATTTTATTTATTATGACACATTGAAAGCTAGGTCGTGAAATTTCCATTGTAATATACACTGCTGCATGTAAAGGTCCGCGTTTCATGTAAGAAAATGTTAGAGTAATTTAGGTAAACGTTTAAGAAAGACTTATATTGTAAATTTTATCTGCGAACTTATTTTTTATCTGAGGTTCTGTTGCTTGTCGGGAAGACATAGAACAAAAGGGCGGGTTGAGTAATAAAGCAAGGATTTTTATTAAAAAACAAAACAAAACAAAATATGTATCTGAGGAATTGTCATCAATATTATGGAATAATCTATTCTGTGCGCATTCCGATCAAGTAGAAATAAGTAAGAAGGGAATGGACGATGTCACATGAGTCCTTATTTCTAATTTACGTCTTCTTGATTTGGCACTGTAAAGCACAATTATTTCCTTGTAGGTCTCTCAGTATATATATTTCATGTAAGTCGGTCAAAATCTACGTGCAAACTATCACGAGGCTGATGACTGTATACAAGTATTCTTTCCGTTTTAAGAAAGTACGTCACTGTATTTGAATAGGATTATGAACAAAATATGTCCAAATTTCAATTCAATCAACGTGAGTAGCTCATACTTGAAAAGAAGCACGTTTAATTATCCACGTCAATAAACAGAAACAAAAACCCGTTTCATGAGCCACGTTAAAATAATACTACAAAGAATACGTTATTACTATACATTTAGAATTATCCTTTATATAGATTTAATTTACATTCTCTTTCTTTTTATTAATTCTTGCACTGGGTGCAATATTTATTTTCGAAATATTTCCTGGACTCATAGTCTTGGACAAAAGGGTCAGGTTATTGTCTACAACATTGTGTGATACCTAATGAACTAAATTAGAAGAGTCAGAGGTAGAAAGAATGACTATTGAAATTGTGTTATAATCATAAAATGCTTTTTATACCGTGGATATGATACTTCTGTCATCAGACGGACACTTGGCTTGGTACTGGACCAAAACGCAGCCCTGTACTAGCGCATTCTTAAGAATTACACTCTTGCTGACTGTGATTCCTGTCCAAATCTCTTTAGAGAAGACAGGGGCCCGAACATCTCTCCTCTCTGAATCTCAGTCGGACTCATCGGTTTATTATATGAACGTGCAACAGACGGCAAGGCACGGAATGTACGCCCTCTTTCTTATACCCATTTATATATCCATCTGTGTGTTTCTTGCGTCATGATCTCTGTATGGTCGTCTTACAATGAGGGGGTTCTTTCACACCATACTTGTACGTTCTTCGAGACACTGGTCTCGATTGTTTGTGTTATCATATGTGTTTGATCTTTATGATAAGGTGTTCCTTCCGTACATGAACATAGACGGCGAGTGCAGGCAAACATGGGATTCTTACTCCTCCCGGTCACCTGGTCCAACCTCTAGCCTACTAGGGAGATTGTCTTCAGTATGTTCTTGATCTCATTTGTACCTTTTGTGTCTCTTTCTGTGCGCGTATGCTCTGTGTTTTTGCAAAAGTGTTTTGGTGTTTTGCTGTGAGTGCTGCAACTGACTGTCGTTGTAGATCACCTTCATTCTCTGAACAGAATGCTGCTCAATGTTACGGAAGTCAGATACTTGTTTTATGAGACATTATCAAAATACCTAATCAATGCATTTTCCCAAACGAACCAAGGTTTTGTAAACAGTATTATGTATTTTAAAATTGAAGTGAATTACATGTAACATCAAAGATTAACCATCAATTATTCAGTCTCAAAGTCGAGAAAATAAGACAACATCATAAGAACTTTGATTGGAAAAGCTGATTATGATAAACAACATTCAAAAGTAAGACCAGGTGCCCGGGGACAGTCAGTGTCTCCAGTATGCATGAAAGAAGGGAGGATATATCCAACAAGACCCCGTAACAGCATCAACAGCAAAACATCAAAACACCCGATGCAAAAACACAAAAGACGAGTACAGCACGAGACGGAAAAGAGACACACGGCATGTAAACATCAAACACAAAAGACTACACATAAACCGACGAGACCAATGGGCAACAGGTGCCGACTTTGGACGGCCATTTGTCACGCAAGTAGCAAATGGTGTGATTACCCTGGATTGCGTGCGCACAACCTTCTCACTTCTCCAATTACCCAGAGGTCTCGAAGAAGTACGATTGTGGTGTAAAACAACATCCTCACTGTAAGATGACCTCACACAAACAAGACCGCGAAACGTAGAGGCCCCAGAAACACAGATGAATATGTAAACGGATATAAAAGAGGGCATGCGTAATACAGTCCGTGCTCTGCCGGCTATAGCGAGCAAATGTATGTAATCACTCGAGGAATCCGACTGACATTCAGAGAGGACAGGTGGTCGGGGCCCTGTCTTCTCTAAAGAGGTTTGGACAGGGCCCGTCATGGAGTCTCGTCGTCACAGTCAGTAAGGGTGCAAGTCTCAAGGATGTGCTTGTACAAGACCGTAGATTGGTCAAGTACCAAGCCTAGTGTCCGTCTGGTGACATTGGGATCATCGGGCGTTTGATGATTCTGACGCATGGTTATGCTGCCTACCTTTGATCCTTCTAATTTTGTTTATCATATCACCATAAAAGACGTCGCAACACCTCCGTGAAAACTTGCCAAATTATGTGATTGTGTGGTATTAATATCAGGTAAAGATGTCATGTTTTATGATGTTTAGAATGATTGCACTTTTTGTTACAGATTTTTAACATAGGGTAATCAAAGATAACATAGCTCGCCTATACAGGTTTTTGTCAGAAACCAGGTTTAATATTTTGAAAAGTAGGTCAAAGTCCAAGGTCAAGGTCACTAGGTTAAAGGTCATGGTCTTAAATGAAAGGTTTCGTCACAAGGTATCTACATGTGAAATATCAAAGCCCAACCCCTTATAGTTCAAGAGATATAGCCCAGGTTAAAGCGTTGTCTCCGGACGACAAAAACGAAGACGACGCCGAGAGTATGGCATTCGCTCTCCGGACTTTTCGTCCTGGCGAGCTAAAAACTGAAAATAAATCAAATAACATTTGCACATGAGCTTATCTTTAACATATATTCTATTCGATCTCTGAATAAATCGGTAAGAACTAAAAGTCACACTTTCACGGGATTGTTGAATGTATTTAAGTATTTTTTCCGCTTTCAGTAGATACTTTAGTATGTTCGGAGAAGGATCTGCCCTAAATAATGTAGATTCAAATGGATTATTCGTAGTAAAGTTTATTAATACAAAACGGAAATTATTTCTTGATACAACACTTGACATTGACCATTACAAGGCAATCCAGTAAAGCATGCTTTTAGGGCGTCTGATCCTTAAACAACAGTGCAAGTATCTGACAAGAAATAAAATGTATCTGAATGTACTGTACTTTGCTAATTTCAATATGTATTATCTGTCAGCATTTTCACTTTAAGGGGGCTCCTGCAAATATCTTTTGCTTGGAGCTTCACTTATGAGGATTTAATATTCGAAACACATGTCTGGTTCATAAAATTGATTTTAAATTTTCTTAAGAAGGTATAGAGATGGAATTCTTCAGTATAATTAAAACTTTAGATACACTGTGACGCAATTAATTTTTTTAACGTGACTTGATGTTTGAAGGTTATTTATTACTTTTTTCAGCTCTGAAAGAAGCTTATTTTTGGCCCTTTATAAATTTTGACATCATATATATTATTTTTGTCCAAAGTCGTCACCGATTGCCCATGGGTCTCGTTAGTTTATGTGTCGTTTTTTTTGTGTGTTTTATGTTTATATGTCGTATACCTCTTAGTATACTCGTATTTGTATTTCCGCATCGTGTGTTTTGGTGTTTTACTGTTGGTGCTGCAGCAGGGTCTGGTTGGAGATCTCTTCCCTCCTTTCAAAGCGCTGAAATATATACAAAATATGTCTCTGAAGAATTTCCTCAATATAATGAAACAATTTATTCTGGGCGTATTCCGGTCAAGAAAATAACAAGTACGAATGGAAGGAACGATATCACATGAGTCCTTATTTCTGATTTGAAACTGTAAAGTACAATTATTTCCGAGTAGGTCGATCTTCTTTATATATATTTTATGCCTTGTTAAGTCGGTCAAAATCTACGTACGATATATCACGAGGCGGATGACTGTATTCAAGTATTCTTTCCGTTTTACGAAAGTACGTCACTTTATTTGAATAGGTTTCTGAACAAATGTCCAGATTCCAGTTGCATTAACCCGACTTGCTTATTATGGAAAAAAGCACGTTTAATTGTCCACGTATGCTTAATATGAAATTACAAAAATACGGTTCAAGAGCCACGTTAAAACAATAGTACAAAGAAAATATTGTTATTATATAATTATAACTATACATCTAGAATTGTCCTTTACATAGATTAAATATATTGTTTTCTTTTTTTTTAAATCCTGCACTGGGGGCAATATTAATTTTCGAAATATTTCTTTGACTCATAGTCTGGAAGAAAATGGTGTCACTCCCATATTGGGATTAACTTCTTTTCCTGTGGTGGAAGTTTTTGTTTGTTTTTCCCCTAATTTTGTATGCATTCAGTTTGTTTGTTTTTTAATTATCGATTTTGTGCTGTATATAGGGAAGTAGTCATTATCCATATTTGTCATTTTGTCTACAACATATAATAATACCAAATTAACAAAATTAGAAGGGTCAGAGGTTGACAGAATTACTACATGTGTATCGAATCATCAATCGTTTTTAATTAATCGTGGCTATGATCCTTCTATCATCAGACAGACACTTGGCTTGGTTCTGCACCAAAATGCAGCCTTTCACTCGCGTATTCGTAAGAATTGGTTGGTTGCATGCACGTGCTACAGCCGGCAGAGCACGAACTGTACGCCTTCTGTGTTTATACCACTTCATATATCCATCTGTGTGTTTCTCTTGCGTAATGCTCTCTGTATGGTCATCTTACAATGAGGAGGTTCTTTTACACCACAATTGTAAGTTCTTCGAGACATCTGATGATTCATTGATTCGGTTTCCTTTCGAGCGTAAACAAATACAGCGGTTGCGGCCAAACAGGTGATGTCTCTTCCTCCCATGAACCTGAAACCACCTCTAGCTTGCTAGGGGTCCTAAGATTCTTAGTTTAGTGCTCTGTTGTGAGTGACGTTGAGATTGTCTTCAGGATCTTCTTTATCTCAATTATACCTTTTGCGTCTCTTTCTGTACGCTCTGTGAATTTGCATAGGGTGTTAATTGGTTATGCTCTGAGTGCCGCAACCGAATTTCCTTAGAGATGCCCTACTTTTTTCTAAACAGAATTCTAAACACTGTTACGGAAATCAGATCTAAACGAACCAAAGTATTATAAACAAAACAGTGGGCAAAATAATTATGAACTTGCACGCTAGTTCATTTTTGCGCCCGCTCGGGCCTGGACGTACAGCAAAACCAATAGTGTCATCGCGTAGAGGATACCTGAGTTAGTCAGAATCCACATCTCATTTACCTGTAGCGCACCTGGTACCTGAGATATTCACCTTAATTACAAAAAAATCCTGCGGGAAATTAAAAAATCCTGCGGGAATTATCAAAATCCTGCGGGAATTATCAAAATCCTGCGGGAAATTGACGAATTCCTGCAGGAATTTTTTTTTCCTGCGGGAGAAAAAAAATCCCGCAGGAATATTTTCTTAAATTTTTTTCAAGAAATTCCTGCGGGAGAAAAATTTTCCCGCAGGAATTTTTCTTTAAAAAATCTTGAAAATAGTGTTCCTGCGGGAAAAATAAAAATCCTGCGGGAAAAATTTTGTTCTTTAGAAATTCCTGCAGGATTTTTTTTTCCCGCAGGAATTTTCTGTATATTAAAAATTCCTGCAGGATTTTTATGTTCTGATAAAAATCCTGCAGGAAATTGTATTTCTAAAAATTTCCTGCAGGATTTTTTTCAAATCTACAAAACCACTTCTTTATTCTTACATATGTATGAAAAATGTATTGATCGCTGAGCGATGTAAGTCCCCTGCTGGTGGCATATATTTATGTCCTGCAACTCTGCCTATGAATTTATCTTCAATTAAACATGAGTTTTAATTAAACTTACTGTCTGGGCAGTTCAGTTCTGAGGTTTTATCTGCTTTATCGATTCGAAGAATAGGTCAAGCCTGACAAAAATCGAACTTGCTCTGTAACTATCCAAGACTAAGCCGAATATGAAATTATACCTGAATACCTATTTGTTGCAGAAAAAAGTCTGGAAAACTGACAAAAACTGCATTGTACGAGTCATCAAGGGGCATAACTCCTCGGAAAATAGGTCAAGCTTGACAAAAGTAGACGTTGCTCTGTAACTATCCAAGACTAAGCTGAGTATCAAATTTCCCCTGAATATCTCTCTTTGTTGCAGGAAAAAGTCAAGAAAACTGACAAAAACTGAATTTTCCAGAATATTTTCACTGTATTGAAAAAATATAAGTCCCGTAACTCCGTAAAAACAAATCAGATGAATCTGACAATTGAAAGGCAGCTTCCTCTCCACAGTCTGATCATAATGTACAAATATCATAAAATCCGTTGGCGCATATTTAGGTTATTGCGTTCCATAAATGGACGGACAGACAGACAGACAGACTTTGCCATTCCATAATACTTCTTGTCAAATGACAGGCTTAAACCAGACTTGTCAGAATGACAACATAGCTCGCCGGTGGCAACCATATGTAAATTGCAACAACAACAATAAATAATGCACATCCGGCTAAGGAAGCTATGGCCCATTATAAAGTTTTTGAAAATAAGGTCAAATTTCAAGGTCAAGGTCACTGGTCAAAATTTATGGTACAGCATGAAAGGTCTTATCGCAAGGAATGCATATGTGAAATATGAAAGCCCCTCCCTATTCGGGGGTAAAGAAGCCATGGCCCAAGTTAAAGTTTTTGAAAAGTAGGTAAAATTTCAAGGTCAAGGTCACTAGGTCAAAATTTATGGTATGGCATGAAAGGTCTTATCACAAGGAATGCACATGTGAAATATCAAAGCCCTATCACTTACCATTCAAAAAATATGGCCCAAGTTAAAGTTTTTGAAAAGTAGGTAAAATTTCAAGGTCAAGGTCACTAGGTCAAAATTTATGGTACGGCATGAAAGGTTTTATCACAAGGAATGCACATGTGAAATATCAAAGCCCTATCACTTACCAATCAAAAAATATGGCCAAGGTTAAAGTTTTTCAAAAGTAGGTCAATCATCTCCAAGGTCAAGGTCACAAGGTCAAAAATTTTGGTATCCATGGAAACGTCTTGTCACAAGGAATACACATGTGAAATATCAAAGCCCTATCACTTACCATTCAAAAGATATGGCCAAGGTTAAAGTTTTTCAAAAGTAGGTCAATCTCCAAGGTCAAGGTCACAAGGTCAAAAATTTTGGTATCCATGGAAAGGTCTTGTCACAAGGAATGCACATGAGAAATATGAAAGCCCAATCTGTATTGGTTTAAAAGTTATAAGCAAGGTTAAAGTTTTTGTGCACGCGCACGCCGACGCAGACGCCAATGCCAACGCCGGTATGACAATAGCTCTCCGGACATTCGTCCCGGCGAGCTAAAAAAAGTGGTTCGTGTTTTAGTTTTTAGTTTAAACATATTTTATTTCCATAAACATGAAATGGGAATTGGGCACAAGTTATACAAACATTATTTAAGCCCTTAGTTCGTGTATTGAAGCAATTTCACACATTGTATCTTAAGATTCTAAAATCCTTGAATAATGTTGGGTACAAGGGATCATTACTATAGTATTCGCTTTCTGATGTTGGTATGAAATTTTCCTATCTGATTGATATGTTCACTTACTAACGAAAAGTAAGACAAAATTATGGCAATTTCACAAGTACAATTAATATGATGTTGTTTGAAATCAACATCTGTGAAACCAGAAGTCTCTGACGAGACTGTAGCTCTCCTTTTTTTTCTAAAACATCAATTTCCTTTCTTTTTTTAAACCAAGACCACTGGGAGCAGGTGCTCTTACAAATTATAAGTAGCATGACAAAACAACATATCCATTAGACTGCAACTATCATAGCACTCATATATATTATAATATCCGAGAAAAAGTATTTCAAAAAAGAATGCCACACCCATTTTCCAAGATCCTAGGGGCAAAGGGCTGCTAGCTCAAATGAAGTATCAATCATCAATGACACATCAAGACTACAGATCCATAACATTGGATAAAGAGTTAACTCCCCATCATTAATAGCTTTCAACAATTAGCACAACTATATAGGAAAAAATTACCACACCCATTTTCAAAGACCCTGGGGGTATAGGGCTAAAACAAAATATCAGGTGCACAACTACACCACAGACCCATCATATTGCAATAAGAATTTAGTCTCCATCATTTATAGTGTCAGAGGAGTTGCGGGCACAAGATTACATAGAGTTATACAGGAGAAAATTACCACACCCATTTCTATGACCCTGGGGGTCAGGGGCTCAAACAAAATATCAAGTGCACAACCAGACCACAGACCCATCATATTGCGAAAAGAATTAAGTCTTCATCATTTATAGTGTCAGAGGAGTTGCGAGCACAAGATTACATAGAGTTATATAGGAGAAAAATGACCACACCCATTTCTAAGACCCATGGGGTCAGGGTCTCAAACAAAATATCAGGTGATCAACTAGATCACAGACCCATCATATTGCAAAAAGAATTGAGTCTCCATCATTTATAGTGTCGGAGGAGTTGCGGGCACAAGATTACATAGAGTTATATAGGAGAAAATTACCACACCCATTTATAAGACCCTGGGGGTCAGGGGCTTAAACAAAATATCAGGTGCACAACTAGACCACAGACCCATCATATTGCAAAAAGAGTTAAATCTTCATCATTTAAAGTGTCAGAGGAGTTGCGAGCACAAGATTACATAGAGTTATATAGGAGAAAATGACCACACCCATTTATAAGACCCTGGGGGTCAGGGGCTCAAACAAAATATCAGGTACACAACAAGACCACAGACCCATCATATTGCAATAAGAATAAAGTTTCCATCATTTATAGTGTCAGATGAGTTGCGAGCACATGATTATATAGAGTTATATAGGAGAAAATGACCACACCCATTTCTAAGACCCTGGGGGTCAGAGGCTCAAACAAAATATCAGGTGCACAACCAGACCACAGACCCATCATATTGCAAAAAGAAATAAGTCTTTATCATTTATAGTGTCAGAGGAGTTGCGAGCACAAGATTACATAGAGTTATACGGGAGAAAATGACCACACCCATTTATAAGACCCTGGGGGTCAGGAGCTCAAACAAAATATCAGGTGCACAACTAGACCACAGACCCATCATATTGCAAAAAGAATTAAATCTTCATCATTTAAAGTGTCAGAGGAGTTGCGAGCACAAGATTACATAGAGTTATATAGGAGAAAATGACCACACCCATTTATAAGACCCTGGGGGTCAGGGGCTCAAACAAAATATCAGGTGCACAACAAGACCACAGACCCATCATATTGCAATAAGAATAAAGTTTCCATCATTTATAGTGTCAGATGAGTTGCGAGCACATGATTATATAGAGTTATATAGGAGAAAATGACCACACCCATTTCTGAGACCCTGGGGGGTCAAGGGCTCAAACAAAATATCAGGTGCACAAGAAGACCACAGATCCATCATATTGCAAAAAGAATTATGTCTCTATCATTTATAGTGTCAGAAGAGTTGTCCGGACAAGATTACATAGAATTTAATTACCACGCCCATTTTCTAAGACCCTGGGGGTCAGGGACTGAAACAAAATGTCAGGTGCACAACTAGACCATGGACCAAGTAAAATGCAAAAAGAATTAACTTTCTATCTCTAACAGTTTAAGAGGAGTTGTCCGGACAAGAATTGTTTACGGACAGACAGACAGACGGACAGACGGCCGGACGAAGGGTGATCGCATAAGCTCGACTGGTCTGAGACCAGTAGAGCTAATAAAAATTATTTGCCAAAAATGTACCCAATAAATCTAAGAAGTATGACTAATATCTTATAAAGGGCTGATTCCAACATAATGATTGTGATGGAATTCTTTAACACAATATTCAGAGAGAAAGCTCCAGTCTTTGTCAGTTTGAAAATATCTGTGTTGCGAGTTAAAAGTTT
Organism: Pinctada imbricata; assembly: GCA_033119305.1. Classification (NCBI taxonomy): domain Eukaryota; kingdom Metazoa; phylum Mollusca; class Bivalvia; order Pterioida; family Pteriidae; genus Pinctada; species Pinctada imbricata. The sequence continues at coordinate 40,477,951 of VSWD01000002.1, forward strand.
AAGACTTGGTATTATGGTGAATGAAGGTAGGTACAAAAAATCCAATGTTTAAGCACTTAAGCACATAATACAGTATTGTGCATGGATTCCAAGCCAAAATCAAAGTATTTGAGTGAAAAGTGGGATCAACTGAGCTCCCCATCTTAATCTGCCACTGGTTGAAAAAAATAAGGCTAAATCTAATCTCTAAAGAAGACACTAGTGATGCAAAATGAACATAAAACTTAAACAGATACATAAGCATCATTACGTGTATGTCAAGTAAAAAGTGCAGGTAAAATAGGAAAGAGAAATTTTAACGTTGTAGGTAAACCTTCAGTAGTTTTAATGGGAGCACTATTGAAATCATTCTGTGCCTGTGGGTATAAACAGCAAAATAAATTTGGTCTTTTCGAAACACAGAGTTACTTCCCATTGCAGGTATCTGACATCAAGTATAATTGCGAGTCATCATATTCTATGGAACCAAGTGTAAAATTCAGGGAAACATGGTTACAAATTTGACGTTTTTAAATGAATTTAAAGACTCACAATACGTTTACGTCAGATACCTGCATAAATGGGAAGTAACTCTGTCTTTCGAAAAAGAACAGATTTATGATTTAATCATGTTCATTCTTGCATAATTTGCGAATGTGATGAAAAATGCGACACCTAGATGAAAGTACAACTTCTTAAACTTTAAATTTACAAGTGGAACAAATGTCAACCTATAATACTACATGTTTTCTACACTTCTGACAGCACATGTCATCTTATGCAGGATTCAAGGAAATTCGAGCTGACAATGTTGCTCGTATTTTGTGTTTTGCAGCTTTTTCTTGGCTATCGTATTAGAAGTTAGTAAATACGAATACGATTGTCAGCAAATATCATCTCAGATCGCCTATAGTTCTACCAGTTTTAAAAGTTCTTCTTCTTTCTTTTTTCTTCTTAGCTCGCTTTGTCATCGAACAATTCGTTCCTCTTCTCCTTCTTATCATAAGTATTTTCCCCTGCTATTCGGAGAACCAAATGGGAATAAGTATTTTCCCCTGCTATTCGGAGAACCAAATGGGAATACATGTATGAATTAATGTGGAATTCACTTTAGTCAGGGCGGATCCAAGGGGTGATGAAAGGATACAGGGGCGGATCCAAAACACCAATTGCTGAGGGAGCACATACAATTTTTGATGGGAATCACTTGCGAGGCCCGAAAGTCAGACTGGGGGGGGGGGTATGGGAGGGGATGGTTCCCCCCCCCCCCATTTCCAATTTATTATTATTATTGGGGTACGGGGGCCTCCCCCGAGAAAATTTGAAAAAAAATGAAGCTATTTGGTGATATCTGAAGCGTATTTTAACTGAATTTAGAAGGAATTCCGTCAGTGTTCAACAATGATTTGTATATTGAAAATTTTTCGACATTGTCTGGTGCTGTACTGTTTTTGCACGGCATGCAAGTCAACATGTTCAGGATTTCCTTAGGAAATTGGCGGATCAATAAGTTTTGAAAGGGCGTCGATGTAAAATCTATTTTTGCAAATTCCAGGCGAGGCCATGCAGACCCCCTAACCATCACTCTAGATCTGCGCTTGTTTGTTAATTTTTGTAAGGTAAAAACAAACAAATCATAGAGATCACGAGTGTCCCGTTCCCTACCCTGCAGCGTCAAGATAGAAGGTTAATAGAAAAACATTCATTTGTCGACTCTTCGCAAAATTCTTGTTGGTAGCCAGTCCAATCTGGCCTAAACAATTTAATTATTCATTTAAAAAAGATTGATCACAACCTCAATTCTAAAACGATCTTAATTTTTTTTCAATGCCGATTTTATAGAAGGTAATATTGAAGATTTGGCTAAGAAATATGTGTGTTTTATGCCTTGCATAGGACTGAACACCACTCTCCATTTATCCCTCAGATGAAGAAAATCAGACGTGCACATGAATCAATGAAGGTTTTTTTCGGAAACGTGTATGTCCATGTACAGCTAGACAATGGACATGGCAGCAATGCATCCATCCCGACTTTGTTATCTATCACCGAGAAAATTTTATTCAAATCTGTGGTTTCTGGGGTGTTTATCGGGCATTTTCTGACTGATTTCATAGAAGTACTATTAATTTGATGCTTCCAAAAGCATGTCATAAGTGTCCCTTCTTTGGGCACTGCCGGGGGGGGGGGCGTGCCCCTGTGCCGACTTTGTTATCTATCCCCGAGAAAATTCTGGAAAATAAATTCAAATCTGTGGTTTCTGGGGTATATTTATCGGGCATTTTCTGACTAATTTCATAGAAGTACTATTAATTTGATGCTTCCGAAAGCATGTCATAAGTGTCCCTTCTTTGGGCACTGCCGGGGGGGGGACCCTGTGCCCCCCCCCCCCCCCCCCCCCGACTGAATCCACCACTGGGGTAGTCTGGTCTACTCGAGGTTCTTATATAAATACCAATTTGGTCAGTTAAAATCGACAAACTTCGCTATACTTTACAAAGGGGACGCTGGATCGGCCACTTAAAGAAGAATTCAAAGAGAAAAGGCGAAAAAAAAAAAAAAAAACAATGAAAACGGCCGGGTTGATTAGGGCGTGTGTCACCTAGACAAATTAATATGGTATCAATAATCATATCTATATATCTAATTAATGGACTCCGGACACTTCTAAATTAATAGTACTGCTTCGCTGTTAAACTTTTATATCATAAATATGTCTTCCTTCGCTACTGTACGGAATATAGCTTTATCAAATGTTTGTGAAAAGGATAGACATTTACATTTTTTTTAAATAATACAATGTACACATGATAAAATCTTCCTGTTGGCGGTGATTTTTTCGGTGCTCGACATCCCCTCCCCCTTCCCAGAAGAACACCCCCACCAAAAAGTACAGAAAAAAAGGAAAGAAAATCTCCAAAAACCCATCAATGCGTATTTCACGGCGTTCTAGTTTTTTTTTTCGATTATGACTTTAGTTTTATTATTCACTTTTATAATACAAGTAATTATTCTTATACATGTACGCTGACAGTCGTATTTTTCACCAGAAACAAACGATACACGTGAACAGAAGACGTACAAGCACAGGTCACCGGGAAAAAAACCAGGGGAGGTGGTCCAACTCATAATGGTCAGAAAATTGTTTCAAAAATTATATAAATAGAGAAAGTATTTATGTTAAATTCTTCTTGAATGAGTCAACACATTTGGGGGGGGGGGTCCAGGTAATTACATCCTCTTGGTATTTGCCATCCTTTCTAATTTTCATGTTTTACTGTATTATATTTTTCTTTCAAAGTCATATACTGGACCATCCCCCCCTCTTTTTTTTTTAAATGGCTGGAACCCCCTCTCTCGGAAAAATCTCTAGATCCAACCATGATATTGACATACATGTACATATATTTTCCCATGGTTTCCAACGACCTTAATAAACCAATCATTCTTGAAATATAATTGTTTTGAATAAGTGGTATAAGTTTCAGGGAGCTCGAAGGAAAACTCCCACAACCTCACAAGAAAATTTTATTTTCAGTCTTCGATAAATTTCACCTTTCGTTGTTTCTAGAATTTCTGAAGATAAGGGCATATACATGTATACGACATTTCCAGAGAGAATCAGATAATATTGTTAAGTTGAAGAGGCAGATCCAAAAGCCCGAACCACGACTTCAAGGGAGGTGCCTTTTCTGTTGGATAAGCAAGACACGGAGAACTGAATGACAGCAGATAGAACTAGAATTTTGGAATGCAAACACATCATGATCACTTTTAGTAAAAGATAAAAAATGATATACCGATATTAATAAAAAAGGAGATTTTATCAACAATGAAAACATGATTCAAGACAAAAATCTATCGACGGCGAGAGAAAGAGAGTAGAATATGTGTACTGTATATTGTCATCAAGGGGTTGACACTTGGTGGTTACGTTCCTTGAATTTACCCGGAGGCGTACTTCATTGCGCAATATATACCTACCCCTGTGTATACACGTACTTAATGCCGCAGGGCGCAGGGGTGTCACCCATCGCTTTGGTCAGACCCGCCGATAACACGAGTGGGAGGAATGTTGTAGGACAGTGAAAGACATCTAGGGGGTGGGAGGGGGGATGATGTTTGATAATTAAACACATAGTCAGACGGGATTTTGGATAAAATGTTTGAATAATGAATAAAAAAAAAATCATAGAGTCTATATACGGGAAAGATCTTTATGTAAAAAAAATCATGAAGTCTACACGGGAAAGATCTATATATATATATAACAAAATACATGCTCTCTCTCTCTCTCTCTCTCTCTCTCTCTCTCTCTCTCTCTCTCTCTCTCTCCTTTTTTGGGTATTCATTTTGCGGATGTACAAAAAAAAAATCGAACGGTCCATGTCGCCTTGAGGATAACAATTCACTGAAAGCTTTTGTATAGAATACATGTTTTACCTTGAACAAATCGTGGTACTGTCATATATTTCAATATGTCCGTATGCTATGTATAAAGTTGCATCAAAATATGCTCATTCGTTTTGAAATAATTCAGCCAAAATGAACCCCGATTGGCGCTATTTATAATTACATTTTCATGTCCGTTATTTTCAAGACTGTCCTGTTCTCCTCAAAATAAAGATATTTACACAAAATAAAGCATGTGTCTTCTTTCAACTTTGATATAATGATATTTCAATTGTAAAAACTTCAAACTGCATTTTTAGAATTTGTATGGCTTTTTTCAGGAGGCCAGAGAGGGGTAATTCAGACTCCAAATAATCGTGTAAAATCAACCAGAAAAAAAGATAATTCTAGGCTAGTGTTGTAAATTTTTCCTTGTACGGTGTCAGTGACCATTAAACAACTCTATAAAGTGAAAAAGTACGCATATATCGATACAACGACTAAATTTTTCCTCTATAAAGTGAAAAAAGTACGCATATTTCGATACAACGACTCGTGGTAAGACAAAAACGCACCCCCCCCCCCTTTATTTTACAATTCCTGCGCTTTTCCTGTATGTTCGGTATAAGCTAAGAATGAAGCCTAAAACTGTATATTAGACTCCGAATTTATAGTTTTTCACATTAAAATAAGATAAACATCAAATGCAAATTATGTTCTACATAAAAGTTTCGTTTTCATAACAATGAATACAAAAAAAAAAGAAAAAAATATTTTAATATTGATAATCTTGGGGGGGGGGGGGTCATTTCGATATATGCTTAACTTCATCATCAAAATTTATACTTTTCTTGTCATATATGGTTATAAACACAAAACTTTGTATAAATCTGATTTAAATTAAATGGAAATTAATGGGGCGAGGAGCGAGGAGGTGGGGGGAGGGGGTTTCGACGCCAATATAGAAAGTGGGGGGGGGAGGGGGGGGGGGGGGTTGCTCGGCGCCTTAGATTGAATGAGCGTGTAATATGTACACGTCAAATAGATATGTCAAACCCATGGCCATCAAATCTTATTCTGTGCCAGTATCTGCATTCTTTCATGAAATAATAACAACACTACATCGTTTCCTTATACAATTTTATGATACAAAGTATATTTATTCGTGAACGCTAACTCTTGAATACTGAATTCGGCGTCAGGCTGAAATATCAATGAAATGTGCACGCAGAGCGTCTGTGTACGATTATTTCAAGTATATATTTCAGAGTGTATACTAAAATACCGTAACTTCACAGTTTTCACGATTCCTTATAGATAAAATCTGTCATCCTTGGAACCCCTTGACCTACATATTTTTAGGATCCAGATCCCAGTTATTTTTTCAAACACTTTCTTACCAAAAATAGGAGAAAAATTCTCAAATCGCACCAGCTCAAATACATTGACACTACTTTTAAATTATTAGAAATTTTATTTGAATCACAGAGAAAAAATGCCGAAAGATTAAAAATACGCAACTTTTAAAATAATTTTACAAAGTCGTGCACCTTGTTCCGGACCGGAATTATTCGAATTTCCTGTTCTGAGGACCCATTTTCACACGTATTCTTCCACACATATACTATACATGTCTTACACACTTTAAGATATATTCAGAATTTTATTTCATCTATCAAGTAAACATTGATGGGGAGACAATTCAAGATAAACCTTATGTGCATTTCCCACCAATTATTAAAAAAAAATCAAGCTAAGAAATAATAGGAACTATCCTACAAGGGTGTGATCGTCTGGTCAATACCGCCCATCCACAGGGATTTATCGCGCTTCCCAGTTGCTTGATGTACTATGGGCTATACAACATACACGTAACCAATAGTACGTACATCAAGCAATCGAGAAGCGCGATGAATCCCTGTGCGCCCATCTAATGTACGTTCACATGATGTGCACACCAAAATACACACATGTATATTATAACAGAAAGAAAGAAAATCAATTTCATAGATGAGATCGTACAAAAAGAGTCCATTACATGTATTCTACGAGGAGTCTGAATTTTCGTAAAAAAATTTATAAAAAAAAAGTATATGTAATTACTCGTCCCTGTACAGGAGAGAATCCAGAACCTCAACTGCTGAGGGCTCAAACTCTTTTCGAGGGATGCTTTGCGAGGCTTCGGTGGTTGGGGTGCCTCCCCCGTGAAAATTAATAAAACGAAAAAAAAAAAAAACAAACAAACAAAAAACATGAAGTAAATTATATTAGTGGCTTCTGGGGCATATTTGAAATGAATCTAGAAGTTATCATTTTCTCTTCTACATGTCAATGTCAATGCAAGTTCTCTTAGGAAATGGACGGATTGATCAAGAATTAAATTTGACCAAGGGTTCAGCCAAATTAGCTGAACCCTTATTTGGCACCCTTGAATATTCGGGGAGATCCAGCTTATGATTTTGAAAAAAAAAAATAAATAAATAAAAACCCCGGAAACTCCGCAATTTCCAAGAGCTGGATGATATGCTATTCAAAATTTTGTTTTGTCACCGGGGTTCCCCCGCCGCTAAACTCCCTACCAGAGGACACCACGCTGGGGACCAACACTAGTCGAATCAGGTCTATAGAGTCACGCGTCTAAAAAGTGATATATATATATATACCCTTTGTATAAGATTAAGTGGCGGATTCGGGGGTGGGGGGTGGGGGGTTGCGGAGGAGGCGCCCACCCCCGGCACTGACTCAAAAGTTTCCAAAACAGGTATATTTTGGCCCATTTTCAGTCAAAATCGGCAAAATGTGCCCGTTGACCCCCGGTAAAGGGGGCGCTAGATCCGCCACTGAGATTTGCTTAAGATATTTTTTACAGGTTTGCCCAGCTTGGACTTCATGAATTTAATACGGCATGTATCTATATACATTTGTGTACTTTGTGGCGGATTCTTCCCCGGGGGGGGGGGGGGGGCAGAGGCAGAATTAAGCTCAACTGAGGTGCCAGCAATTTGCTTTTTTTTTCACGGGGATTCCCCTCCCTCATCTACCGGTCTCTCGCATCCCCCTCGGACCTTCGTGTTTAGCATGTCATCCCAAACCCCCCAACAGAGTTACGGATTTAGGGGGTGCGGAGAGGATGTCCGCCCCCCGAGGGGGCGGCACTGATCCAAATATTTTCAAACAACCCTATATTTTGGTCAATTTTCATTATAAAAATCGACAAAGTTCCCCCCGGCAAAGGGGGCACTGGATCCGCCATTGCAACAGTTCAGTTTCTGGATCAGCACCCATATCTCGCTGTGAAAATACCCTGCAAACTACTCTTTAAGGCGAACATTTTTATTATGAACAAGAAACAACTCAAAACAAGTGAATCTATATTTAGTCCAGGGAACCCCCGAGCATTCCCCAACATGTCCAAACTGACCAAAGACAGAAAAATCGAAGAAACGATGAAAACAGGGTAAATTGAGTACTCACAATCATATTTACAGGAGTTTTATAGAACTAATGATATGATTGGTGGGTGATGCCTTCGTTTCAGTATCAAGTGGGTAATGTTTGAGATGTAACTCGAATTGCCTCTGACTACCAAGTCATACATGCCTTGCGTTAAAAGCTTAACAAATATGTTTTATTTTATTCCATTTTCTTAATTCACTTTCAATCTAATTGTAAGCAACCAACTTCAGTACTTTGCATGTTTACCTAAGATAAAGCGATTATTGTATCTTGGAGGGGCTATACTGTACATGTAAACTATTTTTCAAATTGGGAGAGGGGCTACATGTAAGTGCAAATACAATTATTTTTCAATTTTGAGTGATTGTTGAAGTCTTTCGTATATGTTACATCACTTGCACATGTACATCAGGCAAAATTTGACAATAAATAGACCATTTTCATATTACCGCTTATAGACTCACATTTTAGACACCCCAAATCCCAATATCACACTATTTGACGTTATTACTGTGATGTTTAAACGTATCTATAATATTTTTGACATTATTTTACTTTATGACATCATAGATATGTTTCGACATCATAGTAAGAAATAACATCAAACATTGTGATGTCGGGTCATGAAATGTAGAATTCAAGTCTACCACATTAATGTGAATATCGTCTATTTATTGTCAAGTTTTGACCCCATTTACAAGTGATTTTACATGCATGGAAGACTTCAAAAATCACTAAAAATTGAAAAATTCTAAGATTTTCCTATTTTACTAAAAAATTTTCTATATATGTAATTCTATATTTTCACACACAATATACCTATATTCCTATATTTTGAGTAGGGGAAGTTGCTATGACCCATGATATAAATACCTGATAGATCTCAAAACATTCAAGAAATGATGATATGATCTTAATAAATTGTTGTCGCTGAACTTTTAATAAGATATTGGGCAAAGTACAGAAATTATGCTTTTATATCTGTATTTTAAATTCAGGATCATGATATGAATCGTATCATGTGTAAATATCATAATACATATCATATCGTGGGCTAGGCATATTATTGCAGCCTAATCATGGTTGGAAATCAAATGGACTTACTTAAAGGTTCATTCATTCATTCATTCATTCATTCATTCATTCATTCATTCATTCATTCATTCATTATTTGAAGTAGTATTTTTTTTTGTAAGTGTACTACAAGATTTTACTTCTTTATAAAAAAAACCTGCAGGAGTTCTTTTTTCTCAAAAAAAATTCCTGCAGGAATTTTTCTAAATAAATTTCCTGCAGGAATTTTTAACATAGCATAATTTCCTGCGGGAAAAAATGTTCATATAATATTTCCCGCAGGAATATTTTCAGTTCAAATTTTTCCTGCAGGATTTTTTTTCTCCCGCAGGATTTTACTTCGAAAAAATTTTCCCGCAGGAATTTTGTTTTTCCTGCAGGAATTTTATTTTTCCCGCAGGATTATTTCAAGCAATTTTTCCTGCGGGATTTTGAAAATTCCCGCAGGAATTCATCAATTTCCCGCAGGATTTTGATAATTCCCGCAGGATTTTGATAATTCCCGCAGGATTTTTTTATTTCCCGCAGGATTTTTTTGTAATTAAGGTGAATATCTCAGGTACCAGGTGCGCTACAGGTAAATGAGATGTGGATTCTGACTAACTCAGGTATCCTCTACGCGATGACACTATTAGTTTTGCTGTACCTCCAGCCCCGGGCGGGCGCAAAAATGAACTAGCGCGCAAGTTCATAATTATTTTGCCCACTGTTACAAGATTATTCATCTTAAAATTGAAGTGATTACCTATCAATTATTCAGTTTCAAAGTTGAGAAGACAAATCATTTAAAAAAAAACATTGGAAAATGTATTAATAATAAATAACATCCCCAAGTGAGCTTGGTGAGACCAGGTGCCCGGAAAGACTCAGCGTCTCCGGTATGAATGCAACATCCGTCGCGACAGTTCCATGAAATCTTGCCAAATTCAATATGTCTTGTTTGATGATGTTGAATGATGTTTGCTTTTTTTATACAGCTTTAAGAAAAAAAGAAATAAAATATTTTTACATGGTCTTTTCTTTCACATGAATTCTGTTCAGTTTCTTGATAAATCGGTAAGAACCTAAAGTCACACTATCACGAAAAAGATGAATGTATATACATTATGGTATAGTTTCCGCTTTTATAAGATATTTAAGTATGTTCGAAGAAGAATCTGTCCTTAAGGGTGTAGATACAAATGGATTTCTCGTGGTAAAGTTTATTAATACAAAACGGAAATTATTTCTTGATACAGCAATTTACATTGACCTTAACAAGCCAATCCAGTGAAGTACTCTCTTAGCACATATGATACTTAAACAATAGTGCAAATATCTGACAAGGAATAAAATATTTCTGAATGTCTTTACATCTATTCTCTGTAGGTATTTGCATTTTTATTAAGAACGCTGGCACGGCATGCCTCAGATTTTAACAAAACATAAGGTCGTGTCTGACCAAAAAGTAAAACTGTGATAAACATATTCTTGATATCACTTCCGGTTGCCATTGAATATGCCATTACACTTTGAAAGGTGAAGCTCCAAGGTGAATAATGTCGAAGGGTTCCAACTCTATACCTTCTTGAAGGAAATTCCAAACCAATTTCCATGCACTAGACACGTGTTTCGAATATTAAAATTTTAAATCTAAAATAAAGTTCAGACTTTTTTTATCATATATTTCAAAATAGTTGTGCAAGCTAAATTGTTTTGGGGGGAGGTCTCGACAATAGCGAAAAATGCTTATTAATTGATGGTACAGTAAAAATTCGAACCAATTTATTATGCACCTGGCACATGTATCGGATATTAAATCCTAATCAGTAATGGTTCCAGCCTTAGTGATTTTCATTCCCCACCAAAATCAGTAGTGCCCTCTGGTTTTATTTGTTTTAGATAACATCTTCATAAAAATAATCAAAATAAACATCAAAGATGTACCTATCAGTTATTCAGTCTTAAAGTCGAGAAGGCAAGGCCAAATCGTGATAATTCATCAATGTCGAGAAGGCAAGGCAAAATCATAAAAAAAAATAGTTGCCGTGTTGACATAAATATAACCTAGAGAAACCCTTTTTGTTAGATATTTTGCTGTTGCGACGAGTGTTGCATGCAATCAGGAGACGCTGACTCTCCCGAGGCATGTTATTCATTCCAAGTTTCGCAACCGTTCCTTTCTAATGATTCTGCCTTGCCTTCTCGACTTTGAGACTGAATAACTGATAGGTATTTCTTTTATGTTTATATATACTCCAATTTTTATCATCCTTTCATCATGATGCAAACATGTTTAAGATATCATGAAAATTGGTTTGGAATTCTCTTCAAGAAGGTAAAGAGTTGGAACTCTTAGACATTATGAATAATACAGAAGTGTTCTAACTCTACTTGACGAAAATTGTAATCCAATTTATTATGAACCAGAACTGTGTTTCAGATATTAAATCCTAATCAGTGATGCTTCCAGCCAAAATTATTATTTGAAGTTGCAAAGGTAGTAATGTTATAGACCATTGTTTCCGATGTCAAGGTAACAAATGCACATCATCAATTCCATTTCCTTATCATATAACCATCAATAGATAAGAAAAATTAGAAAATACAAACACTTTGAAATCAATACATTCACTTAAACTAAATTTGTCGTCAAAGTTACCAGCCTTATGACAATATTAAACACAAAGAGTGAGCTAAATCAAAATTTAAGGCCCTCATCTTCAGGGTACAAAAAACATACTCCATTAAATTGCTTATGTATGAACCACATTAAAGAGCTTCATAGAAACTTAATTCTATCATTTTTTTCAACTTTATAGTCCCTAGCCATGGTAACCAGGTGAACAAGTAATAATTTTTCTGTCAAATTTCTCTTTTATATTTACTCCTACAGATGTGTGAAATTTCATCAAAATCATGAGTGCCGAAATTATTTAAATGGTTACAAATAATTGGTACTGATGTCAAGGGAACTTAGCATAGTTTACTCACTCGTCCCGTTTGTTTATGTGTCTTTTTTGTGCCTGTTTCTTTTGATGTTAAATATATATATAGGAATTATATTTTCTTTAAAAAAATCTTAAAAATGGGTCTATTATATCATCAAAATTAAAAAATTAAAGGAGGTTACATCTTAGCACCATCTCTCCAATGCTATTTTGAACATTTGGATGTGCTACTGAATAGACCTTACAGGAAATTTGACACTACGTACTCTCTGTAAAGAAAAAGATACAAATTCAACTGAATTCATTAAAAAAAACAGAGGCGCGAGTGAAATGAATTTTGGCGGCTTATGAAAATCACTTTTGCCGGAAGCATCACTGAATAGAATTTATTATTCGTAATACGTGTCTTGTGCATGATAAATTGGTTTGTTTCTTCGGGGGTATACAGTTGGAACCCTTTCGCAAAATTGTATCATCAAATCCTATCCAAATCTGACCCATCCTGCTACATATTTCGGTGTATTTTGTTTTGCACATAACTTTAGTCTTTCGCAATATTTCATTGTTTGGATTAATGATCACTGATGAGTGTTAAGTATGAAAATTTGTGCATGTCTGGTTCATGCTGCAAAACTATCTGTTCTTACTTATGAATTTGAAGACGTAACATACATTTAAATCAAATAGGAAATATTATATGTACATATATAGGTTTTTCTGGATAAAAATATTTACACATAATTATCTGCTGCCTCATACCACTTGGTACCCTCTCTGGGATAGATTAAATATCAAATGTCATCTGTGTGACCAAGGCGGGGATCAACATATCACTCTAAGCCACACCTGGTCGCTCAACACAGACAGCAGCTGTAGAGAGACATAGATATTGTCTATGTTGTACTAAAATTACATTCTTTTACTGTGTATTACTTTAAATTTTCTCCCTATATGTACCATAGTACTCGCCTAGTGTAAACTCTTCAAGAGACTTCCAGTGTGCTAAGCTCCGCCCATTCATGTGCTATGTTAGAATAGAAAGACAACTAGCTAGCTATAATCCATTGTCCAGTAATTCCACACGTCACATGAACCGCTTCGCGACTCAGTGATAATTTGATTGGTTCATGCGACTTGTGGAATTACTGGACAATAAACCACGGCTAGCCAGTTGTTATTTCTTCAATAGAAAACATATCTCAATTCTACATTTTAAAAACTTATCATATTCTCAATACTTTATTTTTTTTTAATCAAAACAATACACACTCATCTCAATCTCAATAGGAGCCTCTTCAGGAAAATTGATTAAAAGAGCTTCAGTTCTTCATTCCTGAAGAGCAAAGGTTTAAAGGGACAGTGACATTGTTGAATTTTGAATCATACAATACGAAGAAAAAAAAATAGAAAAAAATTAAATGCTCTTTGTGTTTTCTAATGTACTTTTTTAAACAGAACTAATGATAAAAAACACTTGTTACTAAGTTTTTATCTATAAAACTTAGAGTGCATCCCTACGTTTGTCTAAAGAATACTCTTAACATATTACATGTTTGTCATGCCAATACAGTATCAAGTATGGATATTATTTACCTTAGAAATGTTATAATATTTTTGCTTACATTCAAAGAGAGTTAACTCTAAAACTCAATGAGATTTTCTCTACTACCTATAGACACACAAAATTAAGGAAGCGTAAATTTTTATGACAATTATACACTGCACCTAGCTGTGTTCAAGGGGCACAAAATGTGCATATTTAAACCAAAATGCGATATATCCCCCTAAAACTCGGATCGCTATGCTCTCTAATGAGATAAAGAAGATCCTGACAACAATCTCAACAGTTTCCTATATTGTTGCACATATTATGATTACATATTACTATCATTAAGGTGGCTTGATAATCCAAGAATTATTTGTCAGAGCAAAAAATATTATTCTGTTTATTTGACATTCATATCTGATGATTTATATTTGTAGTTAAGATTACATATTATCGTTCATTTGATTGACTAGTGGTCCTAAAAATATACGATATCTGTCGCAAAACAATTAATTGTGATAGATAAATACATGATATAGGGATAATAATTCCTCATTGAAACCATTCTTGTGATTATTTTCAGCATGATATAATCAAATATGTCTATTTCTTTATACATGTACACAGCCAATTGTGCCTCATCTGAAATTCTTATGAAATGAGCATCATGTTAATTTCACATGAAAGCTTCATGTGAAATTCGTAATTAATTTCAAATAAGATTTATGTGAAAGATATTTCTCATGATTTTCACATGAATTTCTTCACAATATGAATTTTACATTAATTTTTCCATTTTACCTTCATGCGAAATTGAATTTATGTGAAATTCATACCAAGACAATAAAAAAGTCATTAATGTCTGAAATATTGCCATATCTGTCATTTTGCATGTATCTTATTCTATAAATGATTTTCAACATTCAACTTTAGGAAAACGTGATAAGCAATTTGGAACAAAAAGAACGCAGGTTAATAAAGAAAATCTGGACAATAACGATGAGTGTGCGGAACCAAACAAAAAGGGTTTGTTTATATATACTAAGAGTGACACAATTTTCTGAAATGAACATTTTTTCCATGTCTCCCATTAAATTGGACAATTATTGTTTTATTATACTGAAAGATGATGTAAGGCCAAATTATTCTTTAACACATTTACATCTAGCAGTGTATTAATTAGTCACCGTGACAATTGCAACTCAACACGGAATATTCAGGAGCATTTTAAGCTAGTTTATTTAACTTGATGATATTAGTTCTCCTTATATTGCTCAATCCTTACCTTTTTTTATCTGAAAGGTTTCCAGACCTTAAGGCCCCTTTCTGGGTCGTCTATATATTGATTGATTATAAAGAATCAGGGTCATATTTTTACACCAGAAGAAAATTTAACATTTTATAAGTAAGAATAATTATGAAAATCTCTTTTTTAATATCATCAGAATTTATGCAACGTCTATAAAGTTAGTACATTGTAATACAGATATTTGTTTTTCGTTCTAGAAAAAAGGGAAATCCATAATTTTAACTATGTGAATGATTCTTGCAACTATCTGTTGCTCTACGTTGTTTTGTATGACAAGATTGCCAGAAGTTGATATGCTGTCATTCAGGGAAAATTGTCTATCAATGGGATTGGCAGAAAGAAAACAGTGGCTTCTCGACTATTTCTGGTCACACTCTAAGTAATTTTCATGTTTAGGTTACAGTAGCATAAAGGTTTGACCTAAAGAACTTAGTGTTCTAAACCCAAAAGCTGACGTCCTTTACTGACTAAAAATAAATGGCTTATATATATATATAAAAAGTGATATGTCAGTATAGGATAATGACCGAGTTGAGGTCTGTATGAAGGTTAGATGACCAAGGAGAGAACAGGGTGGTGTTTAACGACCTCGGCCTTCGGCCTCGGTTTTTAAACAACATCCTGTTTTCTCCGAGGGCATCTAACCTTCATACAGACCTCAATGAGGTCTTTATCCGACTTACAAACCGCAGATTTTCAAAAAAAATAAAATCCAAATATTTAGTTCACCCCTGCTTATCAAAATGAAACTGACCATGCAAATGATCGGGTGGACGGTGACGATAATCAGGCCATAGTAGTAAAATAGTTTGTTATACATCCCGATAATTTTATGAAAGGTACCCTGTATTCGGCCAGAGAAGAAAATAACAGGTAAACAATGAGTTCTTTTTCCATTAAGGTTTTTAAATAGGTGGTTAAATTATTGCAAATAGAGATAAGGAAAGGCTAACAAGCAAGGGCAATATTTCTTTATTTTTTCCATCAATTTCCTCAATATAAATTGATTTGAAGAGCATTTATAATTATTGGTCTTCAAGAATCGCTATAGGGATCTAGATTTATTTGAGATTGCATTTTCAGCTTTTCGGGATAGAAGAATTTGTTCACATTTCTCATAAAAAGATTTTTTTCGCGGACTTGCAACACAATATTTTTCTATACTATGGCCGAATACTCTTAATAATCAAAACAATTCACACCCGCGACTGAAATAATTTTCTTTTCTCCGCCCCTCATTGTTTTTAATTGATCTCCACAATTCATTGAACGTTCATAAAACCTCGTATATTTAGAATCGTCCGCGATCTTTATGAAATAAAATGACCGATGAATAACAAAAGAATCATATTTGAAGGTTTGTAAAGAGAAATATCGTTTACTGTAGAGTTAATTGGAACGAAATGATATATACATTTCCGATACCATTTAAATTCACACTGAAAACAAAGTTAATTAAAGTAAACTGAACCATTTGTATACTTCTACTTTTCCACCTACAGAATGATATGCTCTTTTTCTGGCACTATACTGTCTATACATGTGTCTAAGATATTTCAGCAGTAGTATTTAAAGTTTGTGGCTTTACTCTGGGCACAAATGATGGGTCTGGCAACAGTTTCCAGCACTATTCTGGTATCATTTGAAATTAGTGCAAGAGTGTCACATCTTGTGGCGATAGCCTGCACTATTCTGGCGCTTACCTTCTGGTGCACTGATTAAAGTGCCGCACTATTGCCACCCACTATGGCAGCAATATTGTGGCACTAGTGCTGCAATAGTGCGGCGCTTTTTTTATTTTTATTTCTGTAAGGGTTCTCTTTCTTTTATAAGGAATTTTACTTCATGAAGAGAAATATATTAAGAGTCTGCTTAAATTCGTATGATTTTAATCTTTTCTTTTTTTTAGATACATAAATGCCACAGATGATTATGAGTTAATGTATACAATAGGAACAACAACAGTGTGTTGTCCAGCTTTCCGGTTGATACTTGGAATACCCTCGTCTACATTTGTTTGCAATTAGGAATTTTTTTTAGGTTAGTACAAAACTTAATAATATGCCACAGGGGGTACCCTCCTTTGACAAAATTCTTCAGAACCGAGACACATAAACTATTGACAAACCGGAATGATCTCCTGAACATTTAGTGTTGTTGTTTTTGGTTACAGTCTGAAGTCAATTTTTTTTCAAATTTGGATATCTTTTTGCCAGATTTGCTAATTTTTGAACTATTTCATTGAATTACTCGATGTATAGTACAGTCCATACAACGTTATTTTTGTCAATTTAATCGTATCGTATCCTGCGTTTATCGTATCGTATCATGCGTGTATCGTATCGTATCGTGCGTTTATAATTTCGTTTAACGTGTATCATATCGTATCCTATCCTATCGTATCCTATCGTGTATCGTGTATCATTAATCCTATCGTATCGTGCAACGTGTAACGTGTATCCTATCGTATCAGGTAGCCAATCAAATGGTCGGAAATTCTTTTCCGTTTATCTTGTTTATATTCTGATTGTTTTGATCTCGTTATGGATCCTTTAGTGAAAGCATGCATTGTCGAGGAACAATAAATATACCTATTACATGTATATACTTCGTTATACTAAATTTAATTGTAATGGAGGATTAAAAACTCAAAGGTATGTGTAGAGTAGCCTGTAAAGTAACTTTACCAATCGATGCCTTCAAATGTTACCTGGTCAATGTACATATGATGTATCCTTCTGTCAAAATGACATCAGTACTATTGCATACATGTACATGCAAATTAATTAAACTTACATTTATTTTGTTTTACTTTCATGCAGTCAATTCGCCTTGCTTGATTAATAATGTGCCCTGCCAATTAGGTCACTGTTTTTTTTTTTTTATTATTATTACTTTTTGGCGACATGGGTAGAGTAAATGAAAATAATAGATTCCAAATCACGGATTTGATATACGAAAAAAAATGTGTGTGTTTTTTAACTAAAACGTATACTATTTATTATCATACAAATATTAACAATAAACGTACATAACTCACATATTTTATTTCCTATCGTATCGTGCACAGTTGATTTGTTTGCTTTATCATGTTTATGCGCTGTACAATGCAAGCTAATGCACATTATTTAACGTTTATTCTATCGTGTCGTGTATAATGTATATCTTCTAACGTGTTTTCTTTCGTATCGTGCATCGTGTAACGTGTATCCTTTCGTATCGTGTAACGTGTATCCTTTCGTATCGTGTAACGTGCATCGTATCGTATCCATTCGTATCGTTTCCTATCGTGTATGAGGTATATCGTATCATAAGTGTATCACATCGTATCATGCGTGTATCACATCGTATCATGTATCTTGTAAAAAATAACGTTGTATGGTCTGTAAGGTGCACTCAATTTCGACATTTATATTTCTAATATTACTGTAAACACTAGGTTAATTTCGCAGACTCAAAAGTTCGAAGTTTTCTTGATAAAGCAGAAAAAAAAAACTTTTGATACAAACCTGTTTATAAAGAGTAAACATGTAATTAATAATAATTTATTGTTGTTTGTATTCATACTGTTGTTGTTTTACGTCTTTCACCTGGTAATTAATGTCACAAACTGATACTGGGAATCCCCACTAAGACGACAAAACTGACGCCGAATACAACGCTTCTCTGAGAGCCAAACACAATTTGATAGCGGAAAGTAAAGAAGTGGAACTGTTTGATCGTCTCCACTTGGACCTGTTTAAACAAAAGAAGGGAGATCTCCAACAAGACCCCGTTGCAGCGTCAACAGCAAAACACCCGATGCAAAAACACAAAAGACGAGTACAGCACGAGACGGAAAAGAGACACACGAAATGTAAACATCAAACACAAAAGACTACACATAAACCGACGAGACCAATGGACAACCGATGCCGACTTTAGACGGCCATTTGTCACGCAAGTAGCAAATGGTGTTGTTATCCTGGATTACGTGCGCACAATCCTCTCACTTCTCCAATTACCCAGAGGTTTCGAAGAACGTAGATGAATATGTAAATAGATATAAAATGAGGGCATGCGTAAAATAGTCCGTGCTCTGCCGGCTGTAGCGAGCTCATGTATGTTATCACCCGAGGAGTCCGACTGACATTCAGAGAGGACAGGTGGTCGGGACCCTGTCTTCTCTAAAGAGGTTTAGACAAGGCCCGTCATTGAGTCCCGTCGTCACATTAAGATACAATGCAAGTCTCAAGGATGCGCTTGTACAAGACTGTAGATTGGTCAAGTACCAAGCCTAGTGTCCGTCTGGTGACATTAGGATCATATCCACGGTGTAAATGGCACTTGATTATTCTAACGGATTTTCGATGGTTATGCTGCCTACCTTTGATCCTTCTAATTTTGGTTATCATATCACCATAAAAGATAGGTTGTGTAATACCCAAAGTAATGAACTATGTTGCGTGTATAGATCCGAATTTTAAAAGAAGTTGACTGTAATTTTTGTAAAATTTCAAGAAAGTCTTAACTAGTTTGTGAAAGCGGAAACCTTGACCTTAAAGTTTTTTGGTAATTTGTAAATTTCTACTGTGAAAATCCAAAATATCAGTACATGCTCTAGCGTACCGGATTAGCTGTGATATGTAAATGCTGAATGACGGTAATCTTGGAACATCACCGTCAAGCCAGGGGAAATTTACTATGTTGAATCCAAAATCATCCCTTTTGTCATATACACTTGTACGAATCTTTCCGTTTACAATTTTGATATTTAGGTCCTAAAACGGTGTTTCTGTATTTGTAACGTTTTCCTTGTTAAGTGTTAATTCTTGTGGATAAATTTCATTCTTATATAATTCAAAAGCAGGATTGTCAATGGTTAGAATATCATACAGACACCTAGAAGTATTATTGAAACATTTCTGATCATCAAATTTTCTTTGCTTTTGAAGATTTTGGATAAAGAGTAAAAAATACACAACATTATACTACAAGAATCGTATATCTACATATGTAAATTAATTTGCAACGCACGATAAATTCCAATGTCCAGGAATAAAACATTTATGAACATTTATCGTGCGTTTCAAATTAATTTACATATGTTGATATACGATTCTTTTAAAATACAAGTAATATTTGATCAAGTCAAGGCCAATTTAAGGTTTACCTATTATCAAATCAACAAAAACGGATTGCACAATGGTAATAGTTTTCGGTACAGGTTAATATTCTTAGGGTTGGTTGGGGGTTAAACGAAACTAAACGTCCCGGTTTCGCATAAAAATGGCGGAAATATGCAACTATGATCATGATAACGCTTTTAATGAGATTTTTTCCACATGTGTGATCCCCCTTTTGTTTCACTTAATATTTCATAACATAAAGAATCTTGAGCCGTCATGCAAACAGCCTTAACTGATCCCCGACCTAATACGACTTCTACGTGCGTTGCAAGTTAATTTACATATGTAGATATACGATTCTTTTAAAGTACCAGTAATATTTGCTCAAGTTAAGGCCAAGTTGTGCAGAATGTCTCTCTGTCTTCATCAGTCGTAGTTAGATCGGTGTCAGTAGAGAAGGTAGGGGCGACTAGTGGTAAAGTCAGGGCTTAGTCTTGGTGTGTCGGGTTTAATCTGTGCTAAGTTGGGAAGATCTTTTCTTGATTATCCCCGACTGAGCTACGATTTACGCCGGCTAAGTCCCAACCTTGGTGCAACCTAGCCCCGACCTAAATAAGTCGGGACTGAGTTCCGAGAAAGTCTGTCGGGTTGTCTTCCCGACCTTCCCGACTTAGGTATAACCAACACCGACTCGCCCTGACCAAGCTTCGACTCGTATGATAAAGCCCCGATTTACATCGACTTCACAAGTCGACAAGCTATGTCGGCACATTATGACCGGAGCTTATTACCTTTTAGGGCTCAAGGTCGGGGAGATCGGAGCAAAGCAAGAATAAATCGTAGCTCATTCGAGGTTCATCGGGAACAGACCTTCGCGACTTAGCCCCGATTCACAAAGACCAAGCCTCGACTTTACCACGAGTTGCCCCGACCTTCCCGACTGAGTTTAAGTTTCATCACGCGATTCATGAGAAAGGAGCTTGGGAAAAGATTCCAAAAAGACTGATACTATAAAAGAATCGCATATCAACTTCCAACACAACTTATGTCGGCAGAAGCCGTTGTTTAATCGTGGTAGGTCATAGTTAAGTCTGGGCTCAGTCTGCTCCGGTCGTAGTGAGTCCGAGCAGGTCGTAGCTAAATCCGAAAAGTCCTTCGGGGATAAGACTGCGTGAAGTCGTAGGTAGATTGTTGTAGGTCGTTGTCAAGTCTTAATGAGGTCGGTTTTACGATCAATTAAGATCTAATAGTGCCAACCTCCCCAACTTTATCACAATTTTAAGTCGGGGCACATCGTAGAGCTAAGTCAGTCTGCAAAACTGCGTCAGTACCTGGATATATTGAGAGCATACATGCATATCTCATATAGGTATACCATGCATTTCAAGTGATAAATAAACAAGTTTACACGTTTTATGGACGATATTATATGAACAGAAAGTAAGTTTTCATACACTATTTATAACTTTTCTTACCGTTAAAACAGTCGCCTTTACCGTGAAAAACTTGAGATTACAGTAGAAAAGTGTCGCCTTATACGGTTTTATACCGTAAAAAAGTGTCGCAACGCGGGACAAGTAAAAATATTCTAAAGAAGACTCATAAATGAAATAAAGACTTTTTCATGATGGCCATAGCACTTTCTACATAGAAATGGCCTCAGACAGTGCAATTCACGGGTTTTTTTTGTATATTTTCATTTTCGTGCATGATCATCGACGTCGGCTGTGGCTAGCCAACAGTGGATGCTTATTCCTCCCGGGCACCTGGTCCCACCTCTAGCTTTCTAGGGGTTCGTCGATGCTCAGTTTGTTGCTCTGTTGTGAGTGCTGTTGAGATTATTCTCAGGATCTTCTTTAACTCTTTTACATATTTTGTTCTGGTTTATTTCTTACATGCAAACATATCTTTGTCTGATAACGTCAGTATTTTCATTCTGATACTTAGTAATGGGGACATGAACACCATAAATCGCTAGAAATTTATGTTTCTGGTTGTTTTGTTGTAAGAAACGCGATTTAGATTTCTTAATTTCCCTAATATGTAAGCATCTGATAGTCATGAAAGGAAATGATGTTACAAAATAAACTGGAAAAGGACGGAATCTGTATTTTAACACCCGATTTCTCAATATAATGAACATGAAACAGAGTTCGAAACGTCGTTTTCCTTCATAACATCGTCGCAAAAGATGTAATTTAGTGTTGTACCCTTATACAGAGACATCACCTGTGAAGTGATGAAGTTCCAAAGCTTCTTTCCCTGGACCCCAAATAAGACATCAAAATAGATTTATCACCACTATTACTGATTATATCAAAGCTCTGAAGGAACTGATGGCGAGTTTCGTTTATTCATTTTAGAATGATATCAAAATATTTTATAGAATTTTTAAATATTGTATTAGTAGATAGAACAAATCCATTTTCCAATGTCCAGGAATAAAACATTTTTGAACCTATGTCAGCATGACTGCTATAGTCAGTGGCGGATTCAAGGGGGGCGTAGGGGCCCTTTCATTTTCGAATCATGGGTAAAACGATCATTTTAAATCAGGAAAGAGTGAATATAACCTACCTGTAAGTAAATATAATTGTTAAATGCATCAAATTCAATTCTTAAATTAATTAGAGTCACGAAAATGGGTCCTAAAAAGGCTGAAATTCAAGAGATTCCAGGTGGTTTTCGACCCCCCCCCCCTAAAAGGGCTCTGTACAGGACCCGCTGCGGACCCCAAATCCCTTGCCAATTCTTTACGTCCCACCTAAATAATAAGCTGAATCCGCCACTGATAGTATAGGCGTTTATTTTTTCTTCGTGTATAGATATAATAATAATAATAATAATTGTAATAATAATAATTTCCTTTATTTTAACAGGATAAACACAATTAGTCTTGGGACTAGTTTACATTGTGGTCCTGTATTATATACATAATAAAGATCTGCATATCTGTTCCTTATGAAACTGTTTTAAAATCTTACATTTTGTTGGCCTATGTCATTCAGATTTTTTAAATCAACGATTTCCCAGGTACTGTCGATTCTCTGACAAGAAATATGCATGAATCCTCTATCATAAATATAAAAGAGGAAGAAAAAACTAAAATAAAGCGAATACACAAACACGATCGGCATTTCTACATTAATTAGTCCCCTACCGGCAACGCCGAAGGGGACTCTTAGTTTCCTCTAGGTCTGTCTGTCCGTCCGTCCGTCAGTCAGTCAGTCTATCCGTCTGTCCGTCTGTCCATCCGTCTGTCCCTCCGTCTGTCCGTCTGTCCGAATATCAGTTTTCCGGACTTTTTTCTGCAACGGATGGAGATATTGAGATGAAATTTGATACACAGCTTGGTCTTGGATAGTTACAGAGCAAGTTTGACTTTCGTCACGCTTAACCTATTTTTCGTGGAGTAATGCCCCTTGATGACTTGGAAAATTCTGTTTTGGTCAGTTTTCCGGACTTTTTTCTGCAACAGATGGAGATATTCAGATGAAATTCGATACACAGCTTGGTCTTAGATAGTTACAGAGCACGTTTGACTTTCGTCACATTTGACCTATTCTTTGAGGAGGTATGCCCCTTGATGTCTTGGAAAATTCAGTTTTGTCAGTTTTCAGGACTTTTTCTGCAACAGATGGAGATATTCAGATGAAATGTAATACACAGCTTGGTCTTGGATTGTTACAGAGGAAGATTGACAGTCGTCACCCTTAACCTTTTTTGGAGGAGTTATGTCCCTTGAT
Organism: Pinctada imbricata; assembly: GCA_033119305.1. Taxonomy (NCBI): domain Eukaryota; kingdom Metazoa; phylum Mollusca; class Bivalvia; order Pterioida; family Pteriidae; genus Pinctada; species Pinctada imbricata. Next base: position 40,501,491 of record VSWD01000002.1, read on the forward strand.
GACTTGGAAAATTCAGTTTTTTTCAGTTTTCCGAACTTTTTCTGCGACACATAGAAATATTCAGGTGAAAATGTGATACATAGCTTGGTCTTGGATAGTTACAGAGCAAGTTTGACTTTCGTCACGCTTAACCTATTTTTCGTGGAGTTATGCCCCTTGATGACTTTGAAAATTCAGTTTTTGTCAGTTTTCCGGACTTTTTTCTGCAACGGATGGAGATATTTAGATGAAATTTGATACACAGCTTGGTCTTGGATAGTTACAGAGCAGGTTTGACTTTCGTCACGCTTGACCTATTTTTCGAGGAGTTATGCCCCTTGATGACTTGGAAAATTCTGTTTTGGTCAGTTTTCCGGACTTTTTTCTGCAACAGATGCAGATATTCAGATGAAAATGTGATACATAGCTTGGTCTTGGATAGTTACAGAGCAAGTTTGTCTTTCGTCACGCTTGACCTATTTTTCGAGGAGTTATGCCCCTTGATGACTTGGAAAATTCTGTTTTGGTCAGTTTTCCGGACTTTTTTCTGCAACAGATGCAGATATTCAGATGAAATTCGATACACAGCTTGGTCTTGGATAGTTACAGAGCAAGTTTGACTTTCGTCACGTTTGACCTATTCTTTGAGGAGTTATGCCCCTTGATGTCTTGGAAAATTCTGTTTTGGTCAGTTTTCCGAACTTTTTTCTGCGACACCTAGAAATATTCAGGTGAAAATGTGATACATAGTTTGGTCTTGGATAGTTACAGAGCAAGTTTGACTTTCGTCACGCTTAACCTATTTTTCGTGGAGTTATGTCCCTTGATGACTTGGAAAATTCAGTTTTTGTCAGTTTTCCGAACTTTTTTCTGCGACACATAGAAATATTCAGGTGAAAATGTGATACATAGCTTGGTCTTGGATAGTTACAGAGCAAGTTTAACTTTCGTCACGCTTGACCTAATTTTCGAGGAGGTATGTCCCTTGATGACATGGAAAATTCAATTTTTGTCAGTTTCCCGGACTTTTTCCTGCAACAAAGAGAGATATTTTTCCTTTTCCTGCAACAAAGAGAGATATTTTCCTGCAACAAAGAGAGATATTTTTCCTTTTCCTGCAACAAAGAGAGATATAAAACAGCCCTTTCATTAAAGTAAGATTTGCAAACAAAGGTATTGATAACTTGAATCTTGGTCAAATTTTGAATCACAAAACTGTCACAGAGCAAATCCCACCATATTTCAAAAGAAAAGAAACTCCTTGTATTTCCTATAGCTACACACCAACAGTTGCATCTAAAATTTACAATTACAAACGATTCCTGCAGTGTATTGATTTAAGTAATCCCTCACTACATCCACTTCCCTGCAAATGTTCTTCATCGGATTTCAACTACTCTCCCTGTGGACACGTTATTACTGGTGACCTTAGTATAGTCAAGAACGACAAGTTGAGAGAATTGTTAAAAAAGGGTCCCAAATACAGAGAAAGTATGTCCTTTACATGGAACCAAAATGTCAAAATTATCATGGACTCTTGTGAGGAATATGCAAGACGTTGGGCGAAGAAAGAGGATGTACAGCTCGACACCCTTTCCGAATGGATAAAATCAATCAGAGGGTTACTTTTATCTAGAATTAACCGATTAATATCAACTGTGAACACCAGATTCGTGTCTATATTTAAAGACCCTGATGTTATCACAGAACTTACCTACCTCCAAGAACATTATGCCATCACACCAGCGGACAAAGCCTCAAATAATTACACATTTACTTGCAAAAAGTACTATTTCGACAGTCTAGTTAAAGAGTTTGGTTTAAATTCGACACCTGGAAATCCCACTTACACCCCAACAAACCTTTCTGCCTCTGAAATAATAGATCACCACAAATCAGCTCTTGCTTCCTTTGGTTTCGACACTACCAATTTAGATTTAGATTTACCATACTTATACTGCATACCTAAAATGCATAAGAATCCGTACAAACAACGTTTCATCGCTGGTTCCTCAAAATGTTCTACCAAATCTGTATCGATCTTACTCACCAAAGTTTTATCTGAAATCAAATCTGGGCTACAAAATATTGTTCGACAGTATATTCTCGCAGTGGTATCAACCAGATGTGGATTTTAAAGAATTCGAAGGAACTTTTAGAACATCTGAACTCCACTCATTTTAGTAGAGTCCATTCGATCAAAGCCTTTGATTTTTCGACACTTTACACTACAATTCCACATTCTAAATTGAAAGAAAGACTCGCAAAAATAATAAGTAATGCGTTTACAAGTAAGAACGGTAATCGCAAATACAAATTTATTGTTGTTAACTATGACAAAACCTACTTTGTAAAAGAAAAGTCAGATTCTGAAAATAAGTACACTGAAACAGACATTATTCAGATGTTAAACTTTCTGATCGACAACATTTTTGTGGTGTTTGGAGGAAAGGTCTTCCAGCAAATTGTCGGAATTCCAATGGGGACCAATTGTGCCCCACTCCTTGCCGGCATTTTCCTTTACTCGTACGAAGCTGAATTCATTCAATCTTTGGTCTCTGAAGGGAAAAGATACTTAGCTTCTGACTTCAACTTCACTTACAGATACATAGACGATGTGTTGTCCATCAATAATCCAAAATTCGCGGATTACCTGAGCAGTATCTACCCTTCGGAGCTTGAAGTCAAAGAAACTACAGAGACAAATAATTCAGCATCCTATTTGGACATAACGTTGTCCTACGACACTGATGGTCACATGAACACCTCACTCTATGGCAAACGTGACGACTTCAATTTCAGCATTACGAACTTTCCTTTTCTGAGTAGCAACATCCCTTCATCGCCTGCTTATGGCGTGTTCATATCTCAGTTGATACGCTATGCCAGAGCAAGTACCAAATATACGGATTTTGTTCTGAGAGCTAGGCGTCTTTCAGATAAGCTTCCCAGTCAGGGATATGTTTGTGACCGACTAACATCGTCACTGAGGAAGTTCTACGGTCGATATGGGGAACTCGTCATACACTATGATGTCCCACTATCCAGAATGGTGGATGATATTCTGTCATAGACCATTTGAACCATCCAACCAAAGATTGTACTCTATATCTTCCAAAATGGAAGTAACCGGATGTGACAGTTCTACCGAATTGAAGCGACGGGTGTTGCATGCAAGCAGGAGATGGTTACTCTTCCTGGGCACCTGGTCTCACTCTCATATCGGGAGTTCGCTTCTTTTCATATGGTGGAGGTTTTTGTTTTTGTTTGCTTTGGTTCCTGTTTTATCCTGATTTTGTATGCCTTCGGTTTCTGATTTTCTGAATTATCGATTTTGTACTGTAGACAGGGATGTGGTCATTATCCATATTTGTCATTCAGGTGAAATTTGATACTCAGCTTAGTCTTGGATAGTTACAGGGCAAGTTCGACTTTTGTCACGCTTGACCTATTTTTCGAGGAGTTATGCCCCTTGATGACTTGCACAATTTAGTTTTGTCAGTTTTCCAGACTTTTTTTCTGCAACAAAAAGTGATATTCAGGTAAAATTTGATACTCAGCTTAGTCTTGGATAGTTACAGAGCAAGTTCAACTTTTGTCACGCTTGACCTCTTTTTCGAATCGATAAAGCAGATAAAACCTCAGAACCGAGCTGCACAGACAGTAAGTTTAATTAAAACTCATGTCTAATTGGAGAGTAATTCATAGGCAGAGTTGCAGGACATAAATATATGCCGCCGGTAGGGGACTTACATCGCTCAGCGATCATAACATTTTTTTCATCTGAATGGACTAGTCATGGATCACGCCGATCCTTTTTTCATCTTTACGAAAAAGATATTATTTGTCTTTATTTGGCAAATAAGGCATCCCCACACTGCATTTCCCTTTTTGTGTATTAAGTATCTATATTGCACGAAATTATAGAAAAACCGAACGGTCTGCGTTGCCTTGCCCACTGAGATCAATTTTAGTTTTCATGCAGACGTCTTGGTGAGCACCTACATGATCGTGTCACGTGGTACAGTATAGCCGATAAACTTATAAGCAATCTCAACACACGTGCACAAAAGTCAGTTGACGTTTACTGCATCTTAAAGTATCTTTTTTTTTAAATAATCTCTAACTTTTTAAACATTCTTAAATAATTGTTAAAAGGCGGATTGCAATGTAAGTTGCCTTTATAGAAATATGGTGAATAATGAGGTCAAGGGTCATGGGGCCACACGATCGAAATTAAGTAAAACTTCGAATATATATTTATCTTCACTCGATTTATACATTTTGAGGCCCGGGAATGTCACGCTTTTCAGGTCATGTGATGCAAATCTGAGGTCACTTGGATCCTGCGATCACTATAGCCGAGCTCGCTACGCGAAACTCGCCTAATAATATAATAGATTTTAGAATATGAAAGTATAGGGTGGGACGTCGTTTGTAGAGACACATCCAATGCCCCTTTTCTATTTAATTATTCTGCAAAAGGTATAGGTCTTCAACAAAGCTTTCTGTATTCGAGTTTTATTAGATACAAACATTGAGAAAATGAAATATTCTGCAGTACTTGTACGAGGGCTGATTAATATGTTGTGAGCCTAGTATTGATGGATTTGAATTTATCAGACGTTTTGCATTATTTTTTACATAATTCTCTTTAGTATCTATACAATTTTGCCACCGGTGTAAAAGGGCCTCATTAAAACTTTTAAAGAACGTGACGTCACTATCTTACTGAAAATTAAGTTTCTCGAAGTTATCGAGAAATGTTTCTCGAAGTTATCGAGAAATGTTTCTCGTAGCTACGAGAAAAAAGTTTAAGAGGTATGGGGTAAAAGCTATATATATATTATTTTTTATTAAAAATCGCTGAAAAGTGGAAAAACTAAATTATTTCACCATGTTTTGGACAAATGCACATCCAAAACTTTAAATGTGTGAAAAATAAGGTAGACTAACATATTATTTGAAAGTTAAAGTTTGATGTTTGCATTATGATTGGGTTTCGGGACAAAAATAGGCATTTTTATCGAAATATGTTACCACTGTATGGATTGAATTTCTCCAAGATACCCCAGAGTTTTGAACTGGAAATTGACAGTATATTCTCTTAAATCAAAAGTAGAAGATCATTCGTCAATATCATGCTTTATCTGTCTGTACATCAGCAGTGTCATCCTTGTTTTAGATGGGACAAAAGAACCTGACTTTTTGGCCGTATTACATTTTTAGACAGGATCACTGACGAGGGGTTAGTACCACATACGTGCATGTTTGGTCCATGCTGTAAATTTATCAGTATTTAAATGATGCTATTGAATTTGAAGACGTTTAACACTGAGAAAGACTCAACCAAGAGAGGATACAAAACCACTTTATGTGTTTTATAATTTGGAAACAACAGGTTTAGGTAATAAATGGGAATCTGGTAATTGTAAAGTTCTATTTGCTAACTTCTAAAACCTGGGTCCTGTAGCATCATATCCCACCCATTCTGCTATGTTTTTGGTATATTTAGGACTTAATTAACACATATTTTGGTCATATTACATCGTTTAGATTGAGGATCACTGACGAGGGTTTATTACCTGAAACGTGCACGTCTGGTCAATGCTGTAAATTTATCTGCTCTAAAATGATGGCAATGAATTTGAGGACGTTAAACATTGCTATAATGCAATATTTAAAAATTACTGTTCAACTAGAACATACGTTTTGTCTCCCTCTTTCAAGAGCAAAGGTGTAGAGGGACATTAAATTCAATTTGTCTTCGATCCAATTCTAGGTTTTTCGATTTACTAAATTATTAGATAACAGGTAATTTTTGTGAAGTCCACAGCTAGAGCAGAGGGGGCTTCTGTTGTCAGTTTCATTACTAGGTTACCCCCATTCCTGGCTTGCTGTGAATGTTATATAAATCGGACTTCCATGTAATAGGAAACTCATTATATACATGTATATGTATTATCAGTTAATTTATATGCTGATCAGTCAATGTTGCCATCTCAAGATTTGTCATTTATATATATCTTTTTCTACTGGAAGAAACAGCTCCATAACACAAATTTCTGCTGTATGTGGAGAAAATTCCTTCAACAGATTTGTAACTCCCCAACAACAGATTTCCGCAACAGCTTCAGAAGTGACAGGGACCAAGTTCAACATAGCTACCAATGAAATGTCTCAGCATGGCATTCCTGTGGAACGCAATCATCCAATGAATGCCATCCTTGATTTCATAGGATTTCTTGAAGCATAACTGGAAACGCATCATAATAATATAACATATCTTTTGATTCAGTCGTGCTTTATAATCAGCTAAATAATTTCAATTTGTGGCACCAGTTGTGCAAAGTCAGTATAGGGTTTTGTGATTCTCTTCCTTTCTTTAGATCCATGTACCCTACTGCCGATAATCATAAGCAAGCCTCATTAGCCCTTCATATTCTTGGGGAAGCATATGATTCCCATGATGCTTTAGAAGACAGTAAAATGCTACAGAAACTAGTTCTCAAAATAAAATTATCTTGCCATGATGTAAAGCACCTTCCATGTACAATTGGATTCGTATGTTCAAAAAATGCCATCTCAAATGTGCTTGCAAAAAAAACTCCTGTCATCATCCATAACTTATGAAAATTTGAAACTTTCATTTGAAAGAGGTGGACATGATGGATTATATGCACGTCTTAGTGAGAGGGACATTGGTGGAAAACCTAGATGAGTTAAATGAGTTAAAGAAGATCCTGACGATAATCTCAACACACTCACAATAGAGCACAAAATTAAATATCGACGGACTCCTAGCAAGCTAGAGGTGGGACCAGGTACCCTGGAGGAGTAGGCATCCCCTGTTGGCTAGCCGCACCCGCCGTCGATGTTTATGAAGCATGGAAATGAAAATATATAAGATTCATGCACTGTCTGACGTTATGTCTATATAGAAAGTGCTATGGCGACAATGTCAGGGAAGTATATTCAAAACACTTGCGTTCAAACCCCTCGCGGGGAACTTTTACGAGCTCCACACGGAAAAGGGCATAAATGTGACACTTATGCCCTTTGCCGATAGAAGATCCTGACGATAATCTCAACAGCACTCACAATAGAGCAGGAAATTAAGCTTCGACGGACCTCTAGCAAGCTAGAGGTGGGACCAGGTGACAAAAGTCACGCTGTCATCAAGAAATTAGTAGATTATTTCTTACATATAGAATAAATGCATTTAGATTTAGATGAAAAGGCCTACTCTAGTCGTGTCACCAATCCATTGTCTCTATTCGTCTCTTTATTGCGCCGGCCCCGTCCTCATGGTCCTTGGGCTGTATCTTTTTAGGTTTCTTCATACTTCTTTGATTAAATACCTCTCTAACAAATTTTCCCAATCCCTCGAGACGACGTAACGTCTGCCTATCAGCAATGCTGGATCCAAAGAGAGAGGGAATAAGCTCATGCGCTGCCGCGGTTGATTCTGATTACTTAGAATTTAGCTTGACCTTTAGTCCTCCCAACTTGGCATATCCTTACGCGGTTTTTAAGGTCAATTACCCCCATTCGCTGCAGTACATATCTTTGATAATTTTGCAGTAAATTTACCTAATTTCAGCTCTTGGTGCTCATTTATATGTCATTTCTACACGCCAAAGCATTCTGTTTTCACTTATATAGGTATTTGGCTTGAGAAATAATATCGAATTACGTGAATATCCATCGTCGGAAACCCACGGCATCTTCTCCGTTCTACTATGTTAGATATTATATCGTTGAGCAATACGATGTGGGTCTCCGACGATGGTTAATAGCATGTACTTTATAAAATATAGTTTGCTATCTCTTATAGAGTTTTAAGTCAAGAATGTCGAACGGGCTAATATTCTTAATGTGCCTAGCGATCTGTGGTGAAATGTTATTCAGTCGAATCGGCTTCATATGTTTACTTGACCTTTCCGGACTTCATGTAGAAGAGTTCACTTCATGTCCAGTTCCCGAGCTGTAGAGACGCATATGACATTGTTCATCGTTATTATTTACCTGTTATTTGCCAGACAGTACAGTTTTGGTAAGTAATATTGTTATTTATATGTACCAAAACATCACATTTGGCGTCGCCGGTAGGATTCGAACCTACGCGGGAAGCGAAATGAATTGAAACTTTTGAGCACGTGTTCGACTGCACGCTTCGCAGTCATTCAAAGTGTGCAATGACTTTTCGATTCAATTAATTATAAATATATTGTCAATTCATTGTCAGTTATAACAAAGTTTAGAGTTGAAGTTTCTTTTATTTAAAAAGGAGACTTTTTCAGGACTTTGTAAAATATTATATATTTTCCTTTCACGTCAGACACGAGTAATTAAAACATCAACGGATCCCAAGCTATTTGGGTTGGGACCAGGGCCCAAGGTTATAAAACTGTTTTGAGAACGTTCTCCGTGCTCAAACTCTGTTAGCGTGCTCAAATATGAGATCGTCTTTAAAATTCGAGGTTATAAACGTCTAAAGTTTGAGAACGTGCTCAAACTCTGTTAGCGTGCTCAAATATGAGATCGTCTCTAAATTTAGAGGCTATAAAACTTGAGAACGTGCTCAATAGAGAACGCCACTTGAGATTAGGTCTGGTAGAGGTTATAAAATATTTTGAGCATGTTCTCTATTGAGTTTAGTACGGCGTTAATTGAGAACGCCATTTGCCTTTCTCTCTGACACATTACTAAGGGAACATCAGGGTTGTGAGTTCGAATCCCGCTTCAAGTTTCCCAATCTTTTTCATTTTCCTTTATTTTCAGATGTTTATGCATTTGAAAAATATTTGGATAGTTTTCATTTGATTTTTGATACACATTCTTGTTTTTGCACTTTGTCATTTTTATTCAAGTTGACATATTTCCCGTCTTTTCGCCTAAGTTATTATAGATACATTCACAGCTACTTTTGTGTATTTTAGGTAGATTCTTGTTTTATAAATAAACAAGTTTGTGAACGAATTTTGATAGAATTTCAAATTATTCTCTCACTTTGCTTGTAAAAAGATGAAGGGTATTTTTTCTTCAAATGTTCAGCAAATTTACTAGAATAGGTACATGTACTCATATTTGGGAAAAAATCAAAAGAAAGGAGGGGATCTCCCAGACTCGGTATCAGTACCCAAAGCAAAACACGTGATGCGAAAACAGTGTAGACAAGCACATAAGGGATATATAAGGTCGTGAGTGGTACTTACGACCTTTTTCATGTTTTTTTAATTCTATATATTTAACCAATGCCGTATCTTCTGGTGTAAAAGGTATCAATATAATAATAATAATAATATTTTACAATATAACATAGTCTGGTCGACAACTGCAAAATTTTGTATAAAATATAATGTCGTAACTACCACTTACATGTACAGTCTTAAGCCCCCTTCACACTTTCACGGATCGGGGCACGGATAGCTACGGATCGAAAAAAAATTTACATCCGTAGCTATCCGTAGCTTTCCGTAGCGATCTGTACCAATCCGTAGCTTGATCCGGCACAAGTCGTAGCTATCCTTGGCAATCCGTAGCTATCCGGGATGAGACAGAATTTTTTTGAACATGTTCAAAATTTTCTACGGCTCCACTACGGATAAATATGTCGTAGCGGAGTCGAAGGGGAGTCGTAGAAATCCGAAGTGGAGTCATAGCTATCCGTGGGGGACTCGTAACTACCCGTAATGCATCCGTAGCAATCCGTGATAATTTTTGTGATAAAAATAGCCATGCGACTCGTATACGGATTGCTACGACTCGCCTACGGATTGCTACAGATAGCCACGGATTCGAAAATGATAGGCTATGGATAGCCACGAATTGTGTCTTATATTAACTTCAAAACTATCAGTATTCTGAGCGTTTTCGGTCAATATACGAGTTAAACCTTTAATTATTCAATTTCAGGTAATGATATAAAGACATGTATCAAACCTCAATACTGTTATAAAACATATTAATTATTATATTAATTAATATATAATAAAAAGTTGTGTATGCCTGACAGAGATTTAATAATCATGATGTTACCATTTTTACCGATAATTCATTAAATATGCATAGTCCGCGAGAAATAATATGATGATTAAATTATTTGTCTTTTTTTCTAGTTGGTTTGCCCTCGATGTCACTTTTGCAAATGAGAGTTTAATCTTAGCAAATTACATTCAATTTGGTTGTACATATATATGCAATACGTACTATACAAATGATATACAATGAAAATGAATTGTAAGGATTTTGCCCTTCTATAATGGGTTAAAGAAGATAAGCACACGTGTGTAAGTGACGTTTTGTAACTCGGGTAGGGGAACAATGTTAAAAAGAAATATTCCGTTTTCTATGGATTTATGTAAAAAAAAAACATTTCCCCCAAAAAAATATTAAGTCGTAATATGCAGTGATGATCTATTCTAGCAGGGGCAAACACATTTTACTTCATATAAAGCACTTTCACAAACTCTTTTTGGTAAAAGGATGCTACTGTCCACAACACTCAAATGTATTGGGAATCTTGGAAATATCTTGTTTAAACATTTATTTATCATGTTTATTACAAATATTAGATAGATAAATGTTAAATGATTTAACCATCTCTATAAAAAGATAATAATATTTAACGAATGATCCATATATCATTATCAAAAATTGTATACTCTTCATTCGCAATAGTAACGAGCCGAATTCTTGGGAAATACTGGTCGATTAAATATGCAAGTTTCGGACCCCCCCTCCCCGAGAAATCTAAAAGGGAGGGGTACGGACTCAATTTTTCCACATAGTCCAGTTGGATAATAGACTGGTCTCTCAAGACTAGTGAATGACTAGCCTTCTGTCGTTTTCGCGAATGTCTTACCACGGCAAACGGACATGGGCAGCCATTGAGCACGGGTTTGAGCAAGGTTCCTACCAATCTTAAAAATGTTTGAGCACATGCTCAATTTTGAGCACATTCTCAAACTGTAGAAGTTTTATAACCTCGAATATTAGAGACGATCTCATATTTGAGCACGCTAGCAGAGTTTGAGCACGGAGAACGTTCTCAAAACAGTTTTATAACCTTGGACCTAATCTCAAGTCACGTTCTCCGTTGAGCACGATCTCAAAGTTTGAGTATGAGATTTGAGTTGAGCACGGTAAAAGTTTTATAACCTTGGGGCCAGGTGTCCGGGAAGAGTAAACATAAATTAAAACTTCCGGTCATTTTTCTTAAAATCCCTTGTTGGCTAGCCGCATCCGCCGTCGATGTTCACGCACGAAAGTGAAAACAATAATTTGATTACAACATTTAGCCAGAGGGCACACCGATGAATTGGACATTAAATCAGACCACATGGCTGATAATCGCATTTTAGTTGCCTGTGACAGTGCTGAAGACCCATATGTAAATGTTTATGCTGGAGGTTCAACAAGATTGAACATGAACGGCGGGTGCGACTAGCCAATTAGGGGATGCTTCCTCCTCCCGGGCACATGGTTCTGCCTCTATTCTCTGTCGATTGCATTGTAATATGCTCTAACGTCTTTTTGCAGTTTGTAGTTTTGTCTAATGTAACAATGTGTCAATTTCGGGGGGGGGGGGGGTTCGCTGGATGCCTGCAGGCTCAATTTTGTGCACTACTGAAAGTGTTGTTTAGATAATTGATTTCCTTTTCGTGCTTGAACATATACATATTCAGGAGTGCGGCTAGCCACGCAGGGAACGCTTATTTCTCTCGGGTACCTGGTCCCACCTCTAGGTTGCTAGGTGTCAGTGGATGCTCAATTTGGTACTCTATTGTGAGTAATATAGAGATGGTTGTTGTGTCACACTTATGCCCTTTGCCGTGTGGAGCTCGTAAAAAAGTTCCCCGCGAGGGGTTTGACAGTAAGTGTTTTGAATATACTTCCCTGACATTGTCGCCATAGCACTTTCTATATAGACATAACGTCAGACAGTGCATGAATTTTATATGTTTTCATTTCCATGCTTCATAAACATCTACGGCGGGTGTGGCTAGTCAACAGGGGATGCTTACTCCTCCCGGGCACCTGGTCCCACCTCTAGCTTGTTAGGGGTCCGTCGATGTTTAATTTTGTGCTCTATTGTGAGTGCTGTTGAGATTATCGTCAGGATCTTCTTTAACTCATTTGAGATATTCTTTATCGCCTTTGATTCTGAACCTGCAAGGACCAAATATGACCCCTGTGGGGGCGACAATTCGGAAGAACTGTCCGGTGAAATGCGAGACTGCGTTAATCGACACTTTACCCACCATTTGAAAGATCATGTCATTAAAGCCAAGACGTCTTTCGGCATATTTAGGACATAATGTTCACATATTTTGGCCATATTACATTGTTAGATATAGGATCACTGACGAGGGTTAAATACCCGAGACGTTCATGTCTGGTCCATGATGTAAATTTGTCTGCTCTGAAATGATGCTACTGAATTTGAAGACGTTGAACATTTGTACCACTTGGTGAGTGTGACTGCTGGTGGACCAGGAGTCCCTGAGAGCACATGTAGCTAAGTTTGATCAATTTAGGGTGGTCGTTTCTTCAAGCGCATTATGATATTTTTGTGTACAAAATTTCTCAAATTTTTGAAACCTAGGTCCAAGTCATCTTGCAACGTCTTTCAGTAAATTAAGGACATAACTTTCACATATTTTGGCCATATTACATTGTTTAGATAGAGGATCACTGATGAGGATTAAGTACCCGAAACGTGCATGTCTGGTCCATGATGTAGTTTGTCTGCTTTGAAATGATGCTACTGAATTTGAAGACGTTGAACATTAGAGGATAATGCGTTGAATGTCTGAGACATTTATGCAATAATTGATTCAAGAAATCATAACAGCAATCAATGTGATGATGTGTCTAATAAGCAAATAGTACTATAATGGGAATTGTTACATCGGGAATTCAAAGTACCATTATGAGAGTAGTAACATTGGGAATTGAATGATTTGTAAATAAAATAATGTAAATTATATATGAAATATATCCATTATGTTCAACACTTCATTAAATTCAGAAATCAGTAGCAGCGTTCAAGGAGGCATACCCTCTGATACGGAAGCAGAGAACAATGCCTGCTAGAGTGGAGAACGGAACGATATGTCCATCACATAAAGAATGCCCAACAGTGTAATGAAAAGAGAGAAGATTGTTCCCTTTTATAAATTTTTTACATCTCTACCGCTGGTGTATCTTTATAAGTGCAATTATCATCTAAAAGAGGAAGGTAATAGGGACAATCAAGAACAGCAATGAGTAAGAGAAGATCCGACGATAATCTCAACAGCACTCAAAATAGAACACAAAATTAAGCATCGACGGACCCCTAGCCAGAGTTGGAACCAGGTGCCCGGGAGGAGTAAGCATCCCCTGTTGGCTAGCCATATCCGCCGTCGATGTTAAAGCACGAAAATGAAAACAATATCTAAAATTCATGCACTCTCTGACGTTATCTCTATATAGAAAGTGCTATGGCGACAATGTCAGGGATATATATTCAAAACACTGTCAAACCCCTTGCGGGGAACTTTTTTACCAATTTCAAAACACAACAAAGCAAGGAGTTTTGCAAATATTTCATTTGACTCACTGGCTAAATGTAGAGAGTTACAAAAACTTATTGAAATGTCACAGGGTGAAATAGAGTAAAATAGCTGGTTCACAATTTTTTTTCATGGGCCTATTAGTAGAGCGACCAAATTGAAAAAGACTATATCATGGTCAAATTTTGTTTATATTGGGCTAAAAATGACAAAACCGTGAAAAATAAAAACGAAATATTTATCGGTTACATCCTCTGCATTCCTATATTTAGCTCTGTTTTGTACAGAGAGTCATCGCAATTCTTGCATTAGATATGTAAATATGATATAGAATTGTTTTGGAGGTAGAGTATTTTCACCTCTCTCGAAAAATGGCAGTTTTATGCAAATTTCTATGAAATATGAAGAATCCGTGTTAATGTCTTATCTAAAGCTCCGAGACTGATTTTTTTGTCTCGAAACATATCGACAAATATATGATCATTATTTCTAAGGCCTTCTTATCGTTAATTTTTCTAGGGGCTTATAAATAAATATAAAAAACTAATGCGTATACACTTTTAAGCTAAGCGTCATTTCCCAAAAAGATTCCGTAGATTAAGATTCGATTGACCATGTGTTACAGTTTCTATCAAATTGTACCTTTTTTTCGGTATATATACGTATGTTTGATAAAAGTAACCCCCGAAAGTGATATGTCATCCTGTTGACAAATTCATGAAAAATACCTCATTTTAATATGCCGTGTGAAGATCACGTACGGAGACCCAATTGTGACAAGTTGTAATGAAAATACGTGAATTTCAAAACTTCGCATGAAGTTTCTATAAAATGATAAAAAGTATCGCACGACGTTTATTTTAGTACTACAGTGATGTAATATATATATGCCAAGTACATTGGTCAGAGTTTGGACTCTTCGTTTTCTTTGTTTTAAACATTGAAATATGTCTTTCGTCAACGTTGTTGCAATTTTTCAATTTTATCATCCGTACTTACCCTCCGCTCAGATTCGTAGCTGTTACAAATTAAGTGGATGCTTTTCATGATGCATTGGGTCAGAGAACCCCATTAAGGCGCCCGGGGGATCTCATGGAAAGTCCTAAAGTGTCACAGAAGGAGGGGGGCCATGTTTTGTGATGCTGTACATAGCACAGACACCACATAGACATACGTAATATTGCCGGGTAACGTAATTGAGCAATCTTACATTAATGAGGACTCTGTACATACTCCTACAATAAAACAAATAAACAGCTATATATTTCGGAGAGGAAAAGCAGAAAAATGTGTGTTGTGGTCTGTTGACAACGGAAAGTTTGATCGACAGGAGCGTCGAATTTTGGAGCGTCGATGGCCGTTTTTCCCGAAGCGCTCCGAATAAAGTAAAAAGTATGAAAAAAGGTATGAACAGTATGACTGTTCGAAGTCAGTGCAATGTTTCCAAGTTCCGATTTTCAGCTACGAATATTAAAGAGTCCAAGGTACGATACAACAATATTAGAATCAAACTTTTATAACGACGAGACTAATGTTGTCAGCTCTGCGTCAGTACCAAAAAGAAGATCAACACGAAAGTTTCAGTGAATAAACACGGTTAAAAAGGAAAGTTATTGATAAAATGAATTGCCGATTAACAACAATTATATCAAAAGTCCAAACTTATTATGTTACATGCATAGCTACAACAATTCGATTGCATCATGAGACAATATTTATCCGCAATTTTAGGTGCCTATTTAGTAATTTGAATGTCCTATTTCCAACTGTAATACTGGAACCGAGAGAAAAGCTAATTTGCAACTATTTACACACATTTATTATTTTTTAGATTTTTTTTTTTTTTTTTTTTTTTTTTTTTTTTTTTTTTTTTTTGTCGAGCAAATCCATTTTTCAAATCAGAAATAACAGTCGGGCGTTATATACGAAAATGTGAGATGAAGTACTTGGGAAAAGAACACCATTTACTATGTGCATAGTAGGTGACCTATTATAGAGCATCCTTAAATGTATGGTCATATCTATTTCAATATCGATAAAGTATGGAAAATGATGAACATACTGTCAAAACCTAAAAAATAAATGGATACAAAGTCATATTTTTCGTTAGCGGTCAATATCGTATAATGTCCAACAACGATCAGCCAATCAGAAACTAGAGTTCCAGAACTAGAAATCAGAGTTTATCTCCATTATCATCTACGTCTACATGTAGTACAATTGCCTTTAGGTTACATTTTAGCGACAAGTGTTTTTTCACACCGTCAAATGGGCAAGAAATTGCAACGATTGCCTTGAATGTGAAGGGGTCGTATAGGCAGCTACGCTGCTTATCTAAATTGAAGCTTGTGAAGTAAAATACAATGCGCATTTCCTTGTTTTGTTGATCGCAAAATCTTTGTTTTACTAAATTATTTCTATAATGGGGCGGACTGAAAGGCTTCGATATTAAATGTTTGAAATCATCAGAATAGAGATAGTACAGAAAGACAAAAAGCTTTATTTTCCAAATTATTGATGTAAATTTATCGTGTACTTTAAAATAAAAGAATACTTTTATTCATATTTATATGTTAACATTAGACTTTGCTGTAATTATGTGGTGTTTAACTCTGTAACATTATCGAGGAAACATCTAGTTTATTTTGTAGTGAACATCCCTCCAATGCTATTTTGAACATTCTACTTATATTCTACTTAATCGACCCTACAGGAAATTTGGAGCCGTGCACTCTCTGTAATGTAAATGTAAAAACCTAACTTCAAAAATTTTCTTCAAGAAGGTATAGAGTTGGAACCCTTCGACATTATTGTTATTAACGATGTTATGGGGAGGGGCAGTTTAATTGCCTTTAACTGTTAAGTTTTTTAATCGATCTCTATCAAACTTTCCAAAAAAAAAAACGCATTCACATATCGAATGAGTTGAAGAACATCGTTTCTTTTTGGTAATTTGTATGTTTTATTCAACATTCTCGAAATTGAAGTGAAAGAATTGAATTTTTTCATTCTACCTATTTATCTTAGAATGTGTGCTCATTCATCCATGAAGTTGGAATTAGAAAAATCAATTTAATCCAAAAAGTTTCTTTTGACTTCAATAAGCATAATGACATTTATTTCGATCACATAGACTATCTATTTGTAACAAGAAGGAAGTTTTTGTTTAAAAAATCTATGATTTTGAATTTTATTAATTTTCAGCTTTTCTGTAAAATTACAGAAATTCTGACCATACGAATTTGTTTACGACACCTCAAACTGATGGCCCACGTTATATTCTTTCGTTTAATATGAAATTTAGCCCTGTGTTAGGGGTGTTGATTAAAATTTCAAATTTAGCGACTTGGTTGCTCTACTATAAAGTTACGAAAAGGGAAGGATCTTCAGCATGAACCCGGATCGTTTGTCATACAAATGTGAGTGCCTAGCTTACTGTGCTGTCATTCTTTTCTAAATAACCATAGACCCTTTTATGCGTCTTGCATTTCTCATAAAGATAAATAGTCGATATCTATTCCATTTCATTCATATACCTGGACTATACAGTATTTGGGGGTCGTCTTCTCATAATTGTGTTACCTTTCCTTCATGACGTGTTGTAATACTCAATCATAACCTGTACGTCCATCCATTCATTTTTCACAGCTGCCAAGACACATTGAACAGAAATTGCAACAACAAAGGCTCAATCTACATGTACATCAGGTAATTTTTTTAAGGAATAAATAGGAATAGACTTACCTTATTTAATTCATGAAACACTCGATCAATTTCGGTTGATCGTTTCTTCAACGTATTCTAAAATTTCTGTTATGAAAATTTCTTGAAATTTCAAAAACGTGCTTCCTGTAGCATCATATCCCACCGATCCTGCTACGTCTTTCGGTACGCTTTTTCGACATTGTAACTTTCACACTTTTTGGCATATTACATTTTTTAGATTTAAGGATCACTGACGAGGGTTAAGTACCCGAAACGTGCATGTCTGGTCCATGCTGCCCATTTATCTGTTCTTAAATGATGCTATTCAATTTGAAGACGTTAAACATTTATACCACTTGGTGAGTGTCACTGCTGGTGGACCAGAAGTCCCCGAGGGCACATGTAGCCAAGTTCGATCAATTTCGGTTGCTCGTTTCTTCAACGTATTCTAAAATTTCTATTAAGAAAATTTCTTGAAATTTCAAAAACTTGGGTCCTGTAGCATCATATCCCACCCATCCTGCTACGTCTTTCGGTACGCTTTTTCGACATAGTAACTTTAACAGTAAGTGTTTAACAGTAAGTGTTTGACAGTAAGTGTTTTGAATATTATTCCCTGACATTGTCGCCATAGCACTTTCTATATAGACGTGGCCTCGGACAGTGCATGTGTTTTATATATTCTTTTCATTTTCGTGCATGAACATCGACGGCGGGTGCGGCTAGCCAACAGGGGATGCTTACTCCTCCCGGGCACCTGATCCCACCTCTAGCTTGCTAGGGGTCCGTCGATGCTCAATTTGGTGCTCTATTGTGAGTGCTGTTGAGATTATCGTCAGGATCTTCTTTAACTCATTTGTGTCACACTTATGCCCTTTGCCGTGTGGAGCTCGTAAAAAAAGTTCCCCGCGAGGGGTTTGACAGTAAGTGTTTTGAATATTATTCCCTGACATTGTCGCCATAGCACTTTCTATATAGACGTGGCCTCGGACAGTGCATGTGTTTTATATATTCTTTTCATTTTCGTGCATGAACATCGACGGCGGGTGCGGCTAGCCAACAGGGGATGCTTACTCCTCCCGGGCACCTGATCCCACCTCTAGCTTGCTAGGGGTCCGTCGATGCTCAATTTGGTGCTCTATTGTGAGTGCTGTTGAGATTATCGTCAGGATCTTCTTTAACTCATTTGTGTCACACTTATGCCCTTTGCCGTGTGGAGCTCGTAAAAAAAGTTCCCCGCGAGGGGTTTGACAGTAAGTGTTTTGAATATTATTCCCTGACATTGTCGCCATAGCACTTTCTATATAGACGTGGCCTCGGACAGTGCATGTGTTTTATATATTCTTTTCATTTTCGTGCATGAACATCGACGGCGGGTGCGGCTAGCCAACAGGGGATGCTTACTCCTCCCGGGCACCTGATCCCACCTCTAGCTTGCTAGGGGTCCGTCGATGCTCAATTTGGTGCTCTATTGTGAGTGCTGTTGAGATTATCGTCAGGATCTTCTTTAACTCATTTGTGTCACACTTATGCCCTTTGCCGTGTGGAGCTCGTAAAAAAGTTCCCCGCGAGGGGTTTGACAGTAAGTGTTTTGAATATTATTCCCTGACATTGTCGCCATAGCACTTTCTATATAGACGTGGCCTCGGACAGTGCATGTGTTTTATATATTCTTTTCATTTTCGTGCATGAACATCGACGGCGGGTGCGGCTAGCCAACAGGGGATGCTTACTCCTCCCGGGCACCTGATCCCACCTCTAGCTTGCTAGGGGTCCGTCGATGCTCAATTTGGTGCTCTATTGTGAGTGCTGTTGAGATTATCGTCAGGATCTTCTTTAACTCATTTAACACTTTTTGGCATATTACATTTTTTAGATTTAAGGATCACTGACGAGGGTTAAGTACCCGAAACGTGCATGTCTGGTCCATGCTGCCAATTTATCTGTTCTTAAATGATGCTATTCAATTTGAAGACGTTAAACATCCGTAACAAAAATACAAGTCTTGTTTTCACTGTAACTTTTACTGTAGGAACAAATGCTTATGAAAAGCTTCAAGGGATTGTGACCAAGCGTTAGTTACTCTTTACCTCTTCTTTAACGTACTCAAGGACATCCCTCGTCTGCCTCATCGATATCTTCAAACATCAACAATAGAGGGATACCATTCTGTAATAATGTAAACGCCTTCAAATTGAATAGCATCTACGAAGTTTGAATTATTGATGGATAACACATCCTCTATGTATCTGTAAGTGACGTTGAAGTCAGAAGCTAAGTATCTTTTCCCATCATGGACCAAAGATTGAACGAATTCAGCTTCGTACGAGTAAAGGAAAATATCGGCAAGGAGTAGGGCACAATTGGTCCCCATTGGAATTCCGACTATTTGCTGGAAGTCTTTTCCTCCAAACACCACAAAAATGTTGTCGATCAGAAAGTTAAACATCTGAATAATATCTGTTTCAGTGTACTTATTTTCAGAATCGGACTTTTCTTTTACAAAGTAGGTTTTGTCACAGTTAACAACAATAAATTTGTATTTGTGATTTTGCAAGTCTTCCTTTCAATTTAGAATGTGGAATTGTAGTGTAAAGTGTCGAAACAAGGCTTTGATTGAATTGACTCTACTAAAATGAGTGTATTTCAAATGCTCTAAAAGTTCCTTCGACTTCTTTAAAATCCACATCTGGTTGATACCACTGCGAGAATAAACTGTCGAACAATATTTTTGAAGCCCAGATTTGATTTCAGATAAAACTTTGGTGAGTAAGATCGATACATATTTGGAAGAACATTTTGAGGAACCAGCGATGAAACGTTGTTTGTACGGATTCTTATGCATTTTAGGTATGCAGTATAAGTATGGTAAATCTAAATGTTTAGTGTCGAAGCCAAAGGAAGCAAGAGCTGATTTGTGGTTATCTATTATTTCAGAGGAAGAAAGATTTGTTGGGGTGCAAGTGGGGTTTCCAGGTGTCGAATTTAAACCCAACTCTTTAACTAGACTGTCAAAATAGTACTTTTTGCAAGTAAATGTGTAATTATTTGAGGCTTTGTCCGCTGGTGTGATGACATTATGTTCTTGGAGGTAGGTAAGCTCTGTGATAACATAAGGGTTTAAATAAAAACTCGGTGTTCACAGTTGATTTTAATCGGTAAATTCTAGATAAAAGTAACCCTCTGATTGAGTTTATCCATTCGGAAAGGGTGTCGAGCTGTACATCCTCTTTCTTTGCCCAACGTCTTGCATATTCCTCACAAGAGTCCATGATAATTTTGACATTTTGGTTCCATGTAAAGGACATTCTTTCTCTCTATTTTTTATTTATGACAGGTACTAAGCTTTTGCCATCTAAGTTGTGACTAGGCTTCAGAAACATTCGTGGCCATCCTTAAAAGGCAGAAAAAATTCTATAAATATATCATGATTACAATTTTGGTTAAGCCCCTAGGTGAATCAAAAACTGTTTTTGATAAACTTTATTTTCATAAATATCACTTATTTTTATCTCATTCTAAAATCATACATGTTTGGTTTACAATCATGCATTCATTCATAATTTTCTTGTTTTGATGTCATAATGAAAACTTTACAGAAAATTTGTTTATGAATTTTGCCCATAGATATATGCTAAGGCAATAAAATAGCTTTTGATACAAGGCTTTACCATAGCACTCTTTTGAAATTTTACTCCGTTTTTGTGAAATATTGCCAATTTTGTAAAATTATTAATAGCCGTAAGCGTATTTTAAACACATAGTTATCACGGAACTCTTCCCCCGTAGCGTAATAAGAATGAATCGTTAAATGCCATGTTTCGGACACGTTGACCGGATAATTGCGCGACAATATAAACATTTTAGTAATTACTGCGCATATCGAAATTCAAAATTAGTTATACTCAAAATTTGATTGGCTATCTATAAACGTTACGCTATATTCGTCGTCGGGCAATAAATACCGAGTCCTGACGGCGAATGTGCACTCCTACTGATCAGAATATAGCGTAGAGAATACATTTGGTGTGTTTACACTTCTTTTCATCGTTTTCAGGTAAGCACAAATTATGATTTCTAGATTTCAAAATTACAAAGAAAATATAACTTACATTTTAATACCAATAAATACATTTTTAGTGCGCTACATTCTCCGTTATTTAGAGATTACCGTATTTTAATGAAAAGTAAAGATAATGTTTTTACATGTATCTTTATCAAGTAATTATTTGAGTCTTATTTATTTATATCTCCGTACATAATGACAAATGTTACATTTATCAAACCCTTAGAGACAGTTTTATTTTGGCATTTCGTTCAATTAATGTTATGTTTTATATTATTTTTGACATGTTTTTTCTGTGCATATGTGACGTATGCATCATATGTTTGTAGAATATAATTCGTGACACACTCTTACTGATCAGAATATAGCGTAGAAAAGACATTTGGAGTTGTTACACTTCTTTTCATCGTTTTTGCAGAGTTATTATTAGTCCATTTAGGCCGTAACGTTACAGGTCATTCCTGGGATAAGAGAGTCAAGTTATTTGCCCATTTAGGCAATAGCAACGCAGGACATTTCTGGACAAGAGGCTCTACCGAGCGTAATTCCCCAGACAGGCAAACAGACAATAAGAGCAACACAAAGGCCCCAAAAGGCCATCAAACCATTCAAACCAACCAAAATAAGACACAAACACTGGTGGAGGACCAAAAGATCCCGAACCGTTATTGAACAGTATGCAGTCACAAAATTCGAAGTTAAGGAAAGGGGTACAAGAAGTGCAGCTATTGTCAAATATTGGCTTTCTGAGGAAGACGTATTTGCCTCGTGTTTAATAATTCATTTCCGGGGGGATAACATGTTCAGTTGGAGTTTCGACAAAGAGTACGTACGGATTGTAGTAGTGGAATTTTATTAGGCAAAAAGGATCAATTCCAGGATCATTTCCAATACCATTTCGGATCATTTCGAGGACATATCATTTTATCTACATTTCGGAACTCTAGGCGAATTATTTATGTGACATTGAAACTTTAAATGAAGTGAACATTTCAAATTTTCTTTAATTATATTTCATGTTAAAATTCATATGCATATCAAAGATCATTTCTCTGTGGGTGAATTAATTGGATTACTTTGGAGATCATTTCTCTGTGGGCTACATGTAATTGTAATGGGTTAATTCAGAGACCATTTCTCGGTGGACTCATTGTAATGAGTTAGTTCAGAGATCATTTCTCGGTGGATCCATTGTAATGGGTTAGTTCAGAGATCATTTCTCGGTGGACTCATTCTAATGGGTTAGTTTAGTTATCATTTCTCGGTGGACGCATTGTAATGGATTAGTTCAGAGATCATTTCTCGGTGGATCCATTGTAATGGGTTAGTTCAGAGATCATTTCTCGGTGGATTCATTGTAATTGGTTAGTTCAGAGATCATTTCTCGGTGGACTCATTGTAATGGGTTAGTTGAGAGATCATTGCTCGGTGGATCCATTGTAATGGGTTAGTTAAGAGATCATTTCTCGGAGGACTCATTGTAATGGGTTAGTTCAGAGATCATTTCTCGGAGGACTCATTGTAATGGGTTAGTTCAGAGATCATTTCTCGGAGGACTCATTGTAATGGGATAGTTCAGAGATCATTTCTCGGAGGACTCATTGTGATGGGTTAGTTCAGAGATCATTTCTCGGTGGACTCATTCTAATGGGTTAGTTCAGAGATCATTTCTCGGTGGACTCATTGAAATGGGTAAGTTCAGAGATCATTTCTCGGTGCGTCCATTGTAATGGGTAACTAGTACTTCAGAGACATTTTTCTTAATATTTATTTATTTCCTTTTTTATTTTCGAGATGAATTGAAATTTTAGGAAAAATTATTGAGGGTCACGCGTTTATTGTTCCCCGTGGCCTGATGTTTGTCAAGTGTATTAATTACTTCTTTCCAGCTCTGTCACCTGAAAGAAGCTTTGTTTTGGCCTTTTACCAATGAAATCTAACTTCTAAAGATTAAAGAGGGCGCTACTGAAACTATTTATGGTGGCGCCGCCCAAAGCATCACTGATGAGAATTTAATATTCGAAACACGTGTCTGGTGCATGTAAATTGATTTGGAATTTTCTTCAAGAAGGTAGAGAGTTGGAACCCTTCGACATTATTGTTAATACGATTTAGTGTAGGCTGGGAATCGATCAATCTTATGGAGGTATATTGAGTATAAGAGTCATAGACTTGCTTCTTCCGCGGTATTTTAAAAAGCTTTTGGAATCTTAAATGTTAATACTATGGAAAATTTTAGCTTGAAATTGAGAATAGTGAGTTTACTAGTGCTAGATGATATTGCTTGGATCCGCATATCGTCATTTTAAAAATTCACTTTCTCACTGGATCATTTTGGTTTTGTTGGAAAATTTTGAGCAAACTCCTTGACTTTTTCTCATATATGTCGATAATTCTTAGCAAACAACTGTATGAAAGTGGGGGGTTTTCTTTTAATTTCTAAGTAAATTGGGTGGAATTATATCTTTAATCTCTGATAGGTCTAATTTCCCCTGACCAAACCTTTTGCATTTACTATCATGTACGGTATTAATATTTATTTGGATTTTGAGTAAAACTTATAATGAATTGCGATATTCGCAGTAATTATTGAAATGTTCATATTGTCGCGAAATTATCCGGTCACCGTGTCCGAAACTTGGCAATTAACGATTCATTTTTATTACGCTACGGGGGAAGAGTTCCGTGATTGCTATGTATTTAAAATGCGCTTACGGCTATTAATAATTTTACAAAATTGGCAATATTTCACAAGAACGGGGTAAAATTTCAAAAGAGTGTTATAGTAAGGCCTTGTATCAAAAGCAATTTTATCGCCGTAATGAGTTAAAGAAGATCCTGACGATAATCTCAACAGCACTCACAATAGAGCGCAAAATTAAACATCGACGGACCCCTAGCAAGCTAGAGATGGGACCAGGTGCCCGGGAGGAGTAAACATCCCCTGTTGGCTAGCCGCACCCGCCGTCGATGTTCATGAAGCATGAAAATGAAAATGTATAAAATTCATGCAATGTCTGACGTTATGTCTATATAGAAAGTACTATGGCGACAATGTCAGGGAAGTATATTCAAAACACTTACTGTCAAACCCCTCGCGGGGAACTTTTTTACGAGCTCCACACGGCAAAGGGCATAAGTGTGACACAAATGAGTTAAAGAAGATCCTGACGATAATCTCAACAGCACTCACAATAGAGCGCAAAATTAAACATCGACGGACCCCTAGCAAGCTAGAGATGGGACCAGGTGCCCGGGAGGAGTAAGCATCCCCTGTTGGCTAGCCGCACCCGCCGTCGATGTTCATGAAGCATGAAAATGAAAATGTATAAAATTCATGCAATGTCTGACGTTATGTCTATATAGAAAGTACTATGGCGACAATGTCAGGGAAGTATATTCAAAACACTTACTGTCAAACCCCTCGCGGGGAACTTTTTTACGAGCTCCACACGGCAAAGGGCATAAGTGTGACACAAATGAGTTAAAGAAGATCCTGACGATAATCTCAACAGCACTCACAATAGAGCGCAAAATTAAACATCGACGGACCCCTAGCAAGCTAGAGATGGGACCAGGTGCCCGGGAGGAGTAAGCATCCCCTGTTGGCTAGCCGCACCCGCCGTCGATGTTCATGAAGCATGAAAATGTATAAAATTCATGCAATGTCTGACGTTATGTCTATATAGAAAGTACTATGGCGACAATGTCAGGGAAGTATATTCAAAACATATATCTATGGGCAAGATACATCAACAATTTTTTGTAAAATTTTCACTATGACATCAAGACAAGACAAGTGTTAAATAAAAATTATGAATGAATGCATGATTGTAAACCAAACATGTATGATTTTTGAATGAAATAAAAATATGTGATTCACCTAGGGGCTTAACCAAAAATGTAATCATGATAACAAGTTATCATGATTACATTTTTGGTTAAGGCCCTAGGTAAATCAAAAATGTAATCATGATAAATAAGTGTACAACTTTACTATATACACAAAGGATAAAATGCGCACTTATAACGCAAACGTACAATGTAATTAAATGACCGTAAATTACGCCGATCTGTAAAAACAGTAACATCATGATCTAGCTATGCTAGTACGAAAATCTAGAATACTACTTACATACGAAGATACACATGGCCACGTGTGGCCGGAGTCCTTGCCGAAAATAAAGCGCGTCCTCCCAGGTGGACAGTCCCCGCTAAAGTGAATATGGATTAGTCACATATCGCGAGACTTTAACTTAGAAGAGACGTTGTTTCCGTGTGTGTAAGAATAATTATAACATTTGCCCTTGAACATCTTCATGGCAAATTATTGATATACGAAGCTTGTTTTCCTTATGCTGCGAGCATGTTATAACAGGCACTATATACATAATAACGAATATTTTGGCAAACCCTGTCGTGGATTGCAAATCTTTTTTCAATCGGATGAGATTCCCTTGTCTGTCTCAAAGTTATTAGATTCTATTAATCATAAAAACTCTTACTGATTGAATGCTAACACTTGAAATCTATCTTTACATAGGTATGGTTGGAATGGTGCTGTAATCATTGACAGAGAAAGACACATTTCTGGATGTTATTTTTCACAGACGAGAGCAGTGTTGAGATGAGTTCACATGGGAAATTCTTCTTTCAAAATTCCTCACCTCTGCTTCACCAGGGTACAAGCAAAAGGCCTAAACCAAAACATGCTTACAAGGTAAATGTCTTTGACCTATTGATCTTGACTTTCCTTACAAGTTTCGAATGCGAATACTGCGTAAGTTTTTGAGGGACTTTCTTTGTGGTCTTTGGCATTGTCCTTCTGGCAAGGGTCACTGGGGATTATTGGTAAGGCCTCATCTGTCCTTGTGGCAGGGGTCCCAATAGTAATCATTGGTGAGGCCTCATCTGTCCTTGTGGCAAGGGTCCCAATAATAATCATTGGTGAGGCTTCACCTGTCCTTGTGGCAGGGGTCTCATCTGTCCTTGTGGCAGGGGTCCCAATAGTAATTATCGATGAGGCCTCATCTGTCCTTGTGGCAGGGGTCCCAATAGTAATTATCGATGAGGCCTCATCTGTCCTTGTGACAGAGGTCTCAATAGTAATCATTGGTGAGGCCTCATCTGTCCTTGTGGCAGAGGTCTCAATAGTGATCATTGGTGAGGCCTCATCTCTCCTTGTGGCAGGGGTCTCAATAGTATTCATTGGTGAGGCCTCATCTGTCTTTGTGGTAGGTTTCTCAATAGTTATGAGTTAAGGAAGATCCTGACAATAATCTCTACAGCACTCACAATAGAGCATCAAATTGAGCATCGACGGACCCCTAGCAAGCTAGAGGTGGGACCAGGTGCCCGGGAGGTGTAAGCATCCCCTGTTGGCTAGCCACACCCGCCGTCCATGTTCACGCATGAAAATGAAAAGAATATATAAAATGCATGCGCTGTCTGAGGCCTCGTCTATATAGCATGTGTAATGGCGACAATGTCAGGGAAAAATATTCAAAACACTTACTGTCAAACCCCTCGCGGGGAACTCATTGGTAAGACCATTGGTGAGACCTCATTGGTGATTGGTAAGAACTCATTGTTGAGACCATTGGTGAAACATTGGCGAGACCTCATCTGTCGCTGTGGCAAGGGTCTCAATAGTGATCATTGTTGAGGCCTCATCTCTCCTTGTGGCAGGGGTGCCATCTGTTCTTGTGGTAGGGGCCTCAATAGTAATCATTGTTGAGGCCTCATCTGTCCTTGTGGCAGTGGTCTCAATAGCGATCATTGGTGAGGCCTCATCTCTCCTTGTGGCAGGGATGCCATCAGTCCTTGAGGTAGGGGTCTCAATAGTAAACATCGATGAGGCCTCATCTGTCCTTGTGGCAGGGGTCTCACAAGTGGTTATATTTACCATGTCCAGGTCCTGAACAACAACTGCTGGTGTTGACCCTTCAAATGAAACATGAACAGTATCCCCAGCAATACAAGTGATTGGTGACTCCTTTACTGGGTATAAGGGTTCTACATCCATCGAAAAGCCTGGCTTTTCAGCTGCCTGGTGTAGCTAGCTCACTTTAATTGTGTAATTCATTCTCTAGAAATGAGTTAAAGAAGATCCTGACGACAATCTCAACAGCACTCACAACAGAGCACCAATTTGAGCATCGACGGACCCCTAGCAAGCTACAGGTGGGACCAGGTGCCCGGGATGGATAAGCATCCCCTGTTGGCTAGCCGCACCCGCCGCCGATGCTAATACACGAAAATAATACTTCATCCTGCCCAGCTGTTGACGAGGCTTCCTCCTCTATTGTAGACTTCGGGCAGGTGTGGCCTCATCAGATTCAGCTGTCGTAGGTGTTGCTGATACAACTATCTCTGGAATTGGTTGTGTTGCTGGTGGCTGACGAATGTCACTTCTCACCACTTTTAAATTCTCAGACACTTGTCTCTGAAGGGTTTCATCATTAGTAAGGAGCTGTTTGATTTGCTCCTGACTGATCTAAACAGTTTTTTTTTCTATCAGGTGCCTCCACGGATGATAGGGTTATGACTGGATCTGTCATAGTACCAGTGCTCCGCTTGTAGTAGAGCGACCAATTTAAAAAAGAAGCTTAGTTTTCGAGTTTAATCAACACACCTAACACAGGCCTGAATTTGGTCTGAACGTTTTGCTGAATACCCCTGCTTTCAAATAGAGCTGTCGTAAAGAATATTCCACGGTCAGATTTTGTTTAGATTGGGTAAAAAGCGATAAAATCGTGAAAAATTAAAACGAAATATTTATCTTTTATATCCTCGGTATTCCTATATTTTGTTCTTTTTTGTATAGACAGTCGTTGCAATCAATGCATTAGATATGTACACATGTTATATAATTGTTTTGGAGGAAGAAAATTTTCTCCTTTCTCAAAAAATTGCAGTTTTATGCAAATTTCTATGAAATATGATTAATCCGTGTTAATATTTTCTCTAAAGCACAGAGACTAAATTTTTGTCTCGAAACATATCGACAAATATATGTTTATTATTTCCAATGCCTTTTTATTGATCATTTTTCTAAGGGGCTATAAATAAATGTAAAAACATAAAGCGTATATACTTTTGATTTAAGCGGCATTTCACAAATTAGTTTCCGTAGATGAAGATTCGGTCGACCTCGTGTTACAGTTTCTATCAAATCGTACCTATCAACCGGTATACATACATATTTTTTGATAAAATTTAAATGCAGAAATAGAAATTACATCATACTGTTTAAAAATTAATGAAAAATACTTCTTTTTAATATGTCGTGGTAAGACCCAACTTGCAACAAGGTCATAGGCGGCACAGGCTTGCAATATAACCTTGCCGTCATCGCTATTTTCCTACGCCATTTCACGCAATGATAAAGCCCGAGAAGCATCGCATGTACGGCATGTCGTCACAGTGACGTCATTCGGACTTCTGACGTAAACATCGCAAAAGATTCAAAGGTAGAGGCACATATTTGAGCGTTTAGGAGCGAGTAAATAGGCAATGAAGGAAACGATTCTTATCTTGATGAAGGAAATTTTACAAGACTCACGTCTAAAGACGGTAGGTTTCGATTTATGGCCAGAATTTGTATTTTTATTGGAGACTTCTCGCTCAGCTGATCGTGTTTGCAACATACGAATGACGAAAGAATCCCTGATACTGCATGGTATTGCATTGAAACAAAGACAATGCTTGTACATTATATACCTCATAAATGTAGTTATACTTAGTGGTATATACTTGCAATATTTTATTTACAAATACGAAGCCCCAGTTTCAATCTGCAAGAATCTTGCAGACAAACAATAGGCGATGACGGCAGAGGTAGATTTCAAAGTGAAGAAAAGCGGAACTGAAATCGGACGCATGCGTAGGAGATTGGGTAAGACCGTGTATGGAAACCCATTCGTGACAAGTTGAAATGAAAATACGTGAATTGAAGAAAAATGCATTAAGTTCATATAAAATTATGAAAAGTATATTTTGACGTTTATTTTAGTACCACAGAGATGTGAATATACATGTAAAGTACAATGGTCAGAGTTTGGGCTCTTCGTTATCTGTGTTTTAAACATATGCCTTGGGTAAACGTTGTGCAATTGATCCCTTTTAGCATCCGCACTTAGTCTTCGTTCAGATTTATAACTGTTACAAAATCAGGTCAGGGTTTTTTTTTTTATTATTTTGGGGAAGGTGCCTGTGTCTGTCTCATTTGGGAAAATTTGCGACAGTTTGCTAAAATTGGGAAAATTTTCGACATTTTGCTAAAATTGGGAAAATTTTCGAACTAATTTTCACCAAAGTATAACGTTACCCTAAAGTATCATTTATGAACACTGGTAATCTATTGATTTGCTTGAACTGAACAAGGGATGAATAAAAACTTTTAAAAATGCACTTCGAAAAAGGACGTTTTGTGCTGATTTCCAGGTTTTGAGTTTTTTTTTGCTCAGGTGATTATTTCATAAATCCTCTTTGGGAATTTCAGGGTGATTTTTTGGGAAAAATGGAGCAAATTTGGCATTGGGAAGGGGCCGAAATTCGGCCCCAAAACAAGAAAACAAAAACCTGCAGATGGATGCTTTTCAAGATATACTGAGTCAGAAAACCCCTTTGATGTCTCCAATGGAAAGTCCTTAAGGGTCACGGGGGGGGGGGGGCTTTATTATAGTGGGACATCATACACTATGATGTCCCACTATCCAGAATGGTGGATGATATTCTGTCATAGACCATTTGAACCATCCAACCAAAGATTGTACTCTATATCTTCCAAAATGGAAGTAACCGGATGTGACAGTTCTACCGAATTGAAGCGACGGGTGTTGCATGCAAGCAGGAGATGCTTACTCTTCCTGGGCACCTGGTCTCACTCTCATATCGGGAGTTCGCTTCTTTTCATATGGTGGAGGTTTTTGTTTTTGTTTGCTTTGGTTCCTGTTTTGTCCTGATTTTGTATGCCTTCGGTTTCTGATTTTCTGTATTATCGATTTTGTACTGTAGACAGGGATATGGTCATTATCCATATTTGTCATTTATTAATGACAAATATGGATAATGACCATATCCCTGAATACAGCACAAAATCGATAAGTCAGAAAATCAGAAACCGAAGGCATACAAAATCAGGATAAAACAGGAACTAAAGCAAACAAACAAAAACCTCCACCACGTGAAAAGAAGCGAACTCCCGATATTGGAGTGAGACCAATGCCATGATTGCCTGAATGTGATGGGGTCGTATAGGCAGCTACGCTACTTTCTTGTGGAACTAAAATGCATTGCATAATTCCATGTTTTGTTGATCTTAAAATCTGTGTTATACTCAATTATTTCTAAGCTACGTTTTAGCGACAACTGTTGTCACAAGGTCAAACAGAGAAAGAAAATGCCATGATTGCCTGAATGTGATGGGGTCGTATAGGCAGCTACGCTACTTACTTGTACATAATTCCATGTTTTGTTGATCATGAAATCTTTGTTATACTTAATTATTTCTAATATTCGACTGACAAAATGTGTCCATATCACAATGTTTGAAATTACCAGAACATAGATAGTACATAAGAAAAATATTTTTCAAAATTATTGATGTAAATTTGTCGTCTTCTTTGAAATAAAGCGACACTTTTCATTCATTATTATATATTAAAACTTAATTTAGCCGTAATTATTTAGTTTTACTCCGTATTATCGAGAAAACATCTCCTAGTTTATATTGCAGTGAATCGCTAATAACAAAGTTGGGATAGGGGCACTTTATTTGCCTGGTACTCCTAAGTTTTTCGATCGATCTCTATCAAACTTTCCTAAAAACACATTCATATATCTAAATATCGTTTCTGTATGTTAATTTTTATCTTCGAATTAACATTCTCAATATTAAAGTGAAAGAATTGAAAATTTCAATTTTACCAATTTATCTTAGAATTTGTGCTCATTCATCCATGAAGTTGAAATTAGAAAATTCAATTTGATCCAAAAATTTTCTTTTGACTTCATTTAGCATATTGACTTTGATTTCGGTCAGTTTGACCTTTCATTTTATTAAATGATGATAATTTTTGTTAGAATATCTATGATTTTGAATTTTACAAATTTTCCGCTTTTATCTGAATTTACAGTAATTCTGACCATACGAATTTTTTACGACAGGTCAAATCTGATGTCCCATGTTATATTCTTTCGTTTAATATAAAAATTAGCCCTGTGTTAGGTGGGTTGATTAAAATTTCAAATTTAGCGACTTGGTTGCTCTACTATTGTTATTGTCCCACTCCGTCATTGTAGCTGTCACCAGGTCCTGTCTCCAGTACAACCTGGTTGTCTATGCGGGGTATCCATTACAGGATTTTCTTCTGATGCACCTTCAAAAAGTAGTCACTGTGTTACCATTTCCCTATAGATGAAAACAAAAGACTTGTGATCAAGTGCTGCTATGACACATTACAAAAGCTATTGGTTGTTAAAACGACAAATTGTTACAGTATTATACAGTTAGATGTATCCCCTACAATCAATGAAGAACCAGAAGTACTTGTTGAGACTGAATCTTTACTGGTTGTTTATATATCTTTGCTGTTTGTTTATCTTTATTTTGAATATAAGTCATTAAAAAAGTATTGATGAGAGTTAGGAAGTTGTCCCTCAATGTTTTTTGCTGCTATGTTGTAAAGGAGCTGTTACGACAAGGGCTTGATTTAGCCCTGAAATCACTCGATTATTTCTCATGCACTGTCCTTTTATTTCAGGTAAAAAGTGGTCGGGATTAAAATATAAACTATTAGAAGATTCTTAGAAGGTATTTTATTTAAATAGATTTAGTGAAAGATGTTATAATTACGGGTTGAAGAGGTAGGGGTACAGAAGAAAGAAAATGTCAAATATCGAGCGAAAATTCACAACAAAAATGCATTAGTTTACACTAATTGGATGTGTATTATACTTCTCTACCTTTTAATGTCAAACTTGAATGAGAGAAAGTAATCTTGATGTTATTATATCGATATAATCGGCAAAAATCGCAATCCGGAAACTAAAAAACGGTTATATTTCGTATTTATCAGCCAATTATGTAGCTTTCAGGCGCGAAATACGCACAGTGTAGAAATAGACGACTTTCTCGTTCATTTCCTTCCTAACGGTTAATCATTTGATCGGAACACACTCTGAATAGATTGTTACATGATAGTAAAAGAAAAAATGGCAATTTTAATTTAATTTACCGCTCTAAATACTGATTCTAAAATAGTCATCCATCCCCCCTTTATTTCGTTTTTCGCCTGTGGGACACTGTCCCCCCCCTCGGTTCAGAACCCCACTTATTCAGAAAATTTGTTTTATTGATACACACCTTTGGCAAAAGTGGCTTTTCGAACCGAGGGGGGACAATGTTGTAGAAAAAAATTCCGTTTTCAATTGATTTCTACAGGAAAAACGCTTATTTTGAACCAAAAATCGGTCTTATTTTGAATTTTCATCCAACCTGATAGAAGATTCATGTCTGTACTAAGTAACTTATTATTTTTACCGATTTTTTTCTCAGTTTTTGCATTTTGAAATTTCGATTTTTCAGGGCAGATTTTACTCCTTATCTTAACAGCTCCTTTATAGTCTATTGTAATTGCTGAGATTGGTAAAACAAAACTTGGCCAATTTGTAATTTTCAAACAGACCAAAGGATCATGAATATGAAATGTATGTCAGACCTAGGGTCACCGTTACTTTTCCTTCCACTCACTATATGGTACGGACATCTCATTCGCCCATAAATGCCACCGATTAGTGCTGTAAATTGAAATAAATTTTTCATTACAATACAATTCATTTTGCTTCAATACTCAATATTTTCAATGACAAATATGGATAATGACCATATCCCTGTTTACAGCACAAAATCGATAATTCAGAAAATCAGAAACCGAGGCATACAAAATCAGGATAAAACAGGAACAAAAGCAAACAAACAAAAACCTCCACCATATGAAAAGAAGCGAACTCCCGATATGAGAGTGAGACCAGGTGCCCAGGAAGAGTAAGCATCTCCTGCTTGCATGCAACACCCGCCGCTTCAATTCGGTAGAACTGTCACATTCGGTAACTTCCATTTCGGAAGACATAAAGTACAATCTTGGGTTGGATGGTTCAAATGGTCTACGACAGAATATCACCCATCATTCTGGAGAGTGGGACATCATAGTGTATGACGAGTTCCCCATATCGACCGTAGAACTTCCTCAGTGACGATGTTAGTCGGTCACAAGCATATCCCTGACTGAGAAGCTTATCTGAAAGACGCCTAGCTCTCAGAACAAAATCCGTATATTTGGTACTTGCTCTGGCATAGCGTATCAACTGAGATATGAACACGCCATAAGCAGGCGATGAAGGAATGTTGCTACTCAGAAAAGGAAAGTTTGTAATGCTGAAATTGAAGTCGTCACGTTTGTCATAGAGTGAGGTGTTCATGTGACCATCAGTGTCGTAGGACAACATTATGTCCATATAGGATGCTGAATTATTTATTATTTATTATTGGCGGCTGGCCAACAGGGGATGCTTGCTCCTCCCGGGCGCCTGGTCCCACCTCTGGCTTGCTGGGGGTCCGTCGATGCTTAATTTTGTGCTCTATTGTGAGTGCTGTTGAGATTATCGTCAGGATCTTCTTTGACTCATTTGTGTCACACTTATGCCCTTTGCCGTGTGGAGCTCGTAAAAAAGTTCCCCGCGAGGGGTTTGACAGTAAGTGTTTTGAATATACTTCCCTGACATTGTCGCCATAGTACTTTCTACATAGACATAACGTCAGTCAGTGCATGATTTTCATATTGTTTTCATTTTCGTGCTTATACATCGACGGCGGGTGCGGCTGGCCAACAGGGGATGCTTGCTCCTCCCGGGCGCCTGGTCCCACCTCTGGCTTGCTGGGGGTCCGTCGATGCTTAATTTTGTGCTCTATTGTGAGTGCTGTTGAGATTATCGTCAGGATCTTCTTTGACTCATTTGTGTCACACTTATGCCCTTTGCCGTGTGGAGCTCGTAAAAAAGTTCCCCGCGAGGGGTTTGACAGTAAGTGTTTTGAATATACTTCCCTGACATTGTCGCCATAGTACTTTCTACATAGACATAACGTCAGTCAGTGCATGATTTTCATATTGTTTTCATTTTCGTGCTTATACATCGACGGCGGGTGCGGCTGGCCAACAGGGGATGCTTGCTCCTCCCGGGCGCCTGGTCCCACCTCTGGCTTGCTGGGGGTCCGTCGATGCTTAATTTTGTGCTCTATTGTGAGTGCTGTTGAGATTATCGTCAGGATCTTCTTTGACTCATTTGTCTCTGTAGTTTCTTTGACTTCAAGCTCTGAGGGATAGATACTGCTCAGGAAATCCGCGAATTTTGGATTATTGATGGACAACACATCGTCTATGTATCTGTAAGTGAAGTTGAAGTCAGAAGCTAAGTATCTTTTCCCTTCAGAGACAAGAGATTGAATGAATTCAGCTTCGTACGAGTAAAGAAAAATGTCGGCAAGGAGTGGGGCACAATTGGTCCCCATTGGAATTCCGACAATTTGCTGGAAGACCTTTCTTCCAAACACCACAAAAATGTTGTCGATCAAAAAGTTTAACATCTGAATAATATCTGTTTCAGTGTACTTATTTTCAGAATCGGACTTTTCTTTTACAAAGTAGGTTTTGTCATAGTTCACAACAATAAATTTGTATTTGCGATTACCGTTCTTACTTGTAAACGCATTACTTATAATTTTTGCGAGTCTTTCTTTCAATTTAGAATGTGGAATTGTAGTGTAAAGTGTCGAAAAATCAAAGGCTTTGATCGAATGAACTTTACTAAAATGAGTGGATTTCAGATGTTCTAAAAGTTCCTTCGAATTCTTTAAAATCCACATCTGGTTGATACCACTGCAAGAATATACTGTCGAACAATATTTTTGAAGCCCAGATTTGATTTCAGATAAAACTTTGGTGAGTAAGATCGATACAGATTTGGTAGAACATTTTGAAGAACCAGCGATGAAACGTTGTTTGTACGGATTCTTATGCATTTTAGGTATGCAGTATAAGTATGGTAAATCTAAATCTAAATTGTTAGTTTGGAAGCCAAAGGAAGCAAGAGCTGATTTGTGGTTATCTATTATTTCAGAGGCAGAAAGGTTTGTAGGGGTGTAAGTGGGATTTCCAGGTGTCGAATTTAAACCCAACTCTTTAACTAGACTGTCGAAATAGTACTTTTTGCAAGTAAATGTGTAATTATTTGAGGCTTTGTCCGCTGGTGTGATGACATAATGTTCTTGGAGGTAGGTGAGCTCTGTGATAACATCAGGGTCTTTAAATATAGACTCGAATCTGGTGTTCACAGTTGATTTTAATCGGTTTATTCTAGATAAAAGTAACCCTCTGATGGATTTTATCCATTCGGAAAGAGTTTCGAGCTGTACATCCTCTTTCTTTGCCCAGCGTCTTGCATATTCCTCACAAGAGTCCATGATAATTTTCAAATTTTGGTTCCATGTAAAGGACATACTTTCTCTGTATTTGGGACCCTTTTTTAACAATTCTCTCCACTTGTCGTTCTTGACTATACTAAGGTCACCAGTAATAACGTGTCCACAAGGAGAGTAGTTGAAATCCGATGAAGAACATTCGCAAGGAAGTGGATGTAGTGAGGGATTACTTAAATCAATACACTGCAGGAATCGTTTGTAATTGTAAATTTTAGATGCAACTGTTGGTGTGTAGCTATAGGAAATACAAGGAGTTTCTTTTCTTTTGAAATATGGTGGGATTTTTTCTGTGACAGTTTTGTGATTCAAAATTTGACCAAGATTCAATTTATCAATACCTTTGTTTGCAAATCTTACTTTAATGAAAGGGCGGTTTGTTTTCTCCTCTGATTTATCTGATCTAACTGCTTGAAATAAACGAAAAGTAGAAATGTCCAAGATGACTCCTTGTAGTCTGTATTCTGGGGAACGTGTATCGGTATATGTGAGGTCCTTCGTATATTCGTAGATTTCGTGTAACTTCCGTAAAGGAACAGAGTATAATTTGGTACGAATATAATGCAGTCCTAGAGGCTCATTCAAAAATGGAACCAAGTCATCGAAGGAGAAATTATGTATCTCAGGCCTATTATATTTTCGAATGCCATGACTTCGAGGTCTTCTTTGTGGTCTGTTGAATAAGCTAGTCACATTTACCGATTGACAACCGGGACTTGTTAAGTTTCCTATAGTGCTGATGTTATCGTTGCACCCATAGGGCGATGCAGTGTTAAGATTTTTTATCCAGAACTCTTCTCTGTTGCGACGGAAAGGTGTGCTCAAATTGGGATTGTTTGTGGGGTGATATATTTTCTCCAGGATTCTGACTCTCATAGATAAAACAGAATGATCCGCCTGGTCAAAATGGCGATAAAGGAGTTGAGTTCCTTTATTATTTATTTTTGACCGGTGTCCTGACATTCTTTTTCGGAGCTGACCTTTGGTTTCACCCACATAAATCAATCCACAAAGTGAGCACTCTATTCCGTACACAACATTAGATGTCATGCAGTTAAGGTTTTCAAAACTATGCGTGTTAAATGTTTGTTTTGTGAGATTACTTGAGAATGAAGTGTCTGTTATTAGGATGTTACAAGTTTTGCAGTTCTTTATGCCGCACTTAGAAATTGAGCAATCGCTTGGTGAAAATTGGTGCTCTTTTAGTATATCGACCACTTCAATCTTACAGGGCTTGATTTTAATATACCCATCTGCATGTTTATACCAAAACTCATGGTTGTTACTTACTACAAATGTCTCATCTCTTATGTCGTGTAAACTAATTCTGGGGACACCTAAGTTACCTGTTGCGTATGTGTCCGTAGACGCAACAGGTTGGGGCCTTTTTATAGTGGGCGACGCCCCAGCCACTTTGTAGGTCTCTTGAGTTCTATCCATTTAAGCAAAGGACTGCCCGACAAGTGCCCTCGGGGACAATTTGTCCACCAGCAGTGACACATGAACAGTGGTAAAAATGACAAATATGGATAATGACCATATCCCTGTTTACAGCACAAAATCGATAATTCAGAAAATCAGAAACCGAGGCATACGAAATCAGGATAAAACAGGAACAAAAGCAAACAAACAAAAACCTCCACCATATGAAAAGAAGCGAACTCCCGATATGAGAGTGAGACCAGGTGCCCAGGAAGAATACAATACGCATATTTTCAGTCTTCTTGAATAAATCATAATAATGTATCAATAAGTGGAGTTTTTATTTTAATCAATGACAACTTTATAAATCAGAACAAAACTAAACAACAAATGGATGTTTTCCATTCCATTATTTCAAAAACAGAAAACAAGGTTAAAAAATGGTATTGTTTAAGAAATTTGAGAAAATTTTGTAAACAGACATTTGTTAATGCGTTTGAAAAAAAACGACCAACCGAAATTGATCGAATTTGGCTACATGTGCCCTCGGGGACTCTTGGTCAACCAGCAGTGACACTCACCAAGTACCCGTGTGTAGAAGTTCCGAATAGTATTCGGAATTTACGAATAAATGATTCGGAAAAAGTGATTCTGAATTTCCGAATGACCATTCAGAGTATTTGAACCTTTTTCCGAATCACCTCCGAATAAATTCCGAATGCTCCTGTATAGGGCTCATTTGGAACTAATTCAAAATGACTTCCGAATAACTTCCAAATGACTTCCGACAGTGTTTTTAATATACTTCCCTGACATTGTCGCCATAGCACTTTCTATATAGACATAACGTCAGATAGTGCATGATTTTTATACTAGTATACTTTTATTTCCATGCTTCATTAACATCGACAGCGGGTGCGGCTAGCCAACAGGGGATGCTTACTCCTCCTGGTTACCTGGTCCCACCTCTAGCTTGCTAGTGGTCTGTCGATGTTTAATTTTGTGCTCTACTGTGAGTGCTGTGGAGATTATCGTCAGTATCTTCTCACTTCCGAATAGCTTCCAAGTCAATTCCGAATGACTTCCAAGTCATTTCGCTTGCATCTGAATGGCTTCCGAATGCCAAACCAGTGTTGAAATCGTCGGTCCTGACTGAGACACTGATGACATTGATGTGACAATTCAGTTTTTAGTTACTGGAATCTACTTTGACCTACAAGTTTCTAGTTTGTGTTCTTACACATACACATATATCTGACTTAAAAAGAACTTCCAAGTGACCTAAGTAGTAGAAGAAGCCTGGATAAGTGGGTCGGGAAACCGCACGTGCAACTATGACGTCGTGATGACGTCAGAATTATGACATCATGATGACGTCAGTATTATGATGTTAGGTAGACAATGACGTCAGTATTATGACGTTGTCTACACTATGACGTCAGTATTATGACATCAAGTATACAACGACGTCAGTATTATGACGTTGTCTTCACTATGACGTCATTTATTCTTCACCTGCAGTATTGACTCTGAAACGACCTTTCGTGTCAACGGCACGTGCTGGCAGCTTGCCAGTTAGAACTTTCCAGAACATATGACTTTGAAACGACCTTTCGTGTCAACGGCACGCGCTGGCAGCTTGCCAGTAATAACTTTCTAGAACATATGCCTTTGAAACGACCTTTCGAGTCAACGGCACGCGCTGGCAGCTTGCCAGTAAGAACTGTGTAGAAGTGTCAAGAACATATGACGTCATTTTATCCTGCACCTGCAGCATTGACTTTGAAACGACCTTTCGTGTCAACAGCACGTGCTACTTTGACTTTCAAACGACTTTTCGTGTCAACGCTGGCAGCTTGCCAGTAAGAACTTTCTAGAAGTGTCAAGAACATATGACGTCATATAAGTCGGTCACCTGGAATCCTGCCAAAATATCATTGATGGGATGCTGTAGAAAAGTGAGTCAGTACAACAAAGTCAACCATCTGGAATCCTACCAAACTATGACGTCATCGATAGAACGCTGTGTAAAAATTGACTTAACACTCAAGGTCAAATGGTAGTAATCACGTGATCAGTCACGTGACCGAATGTTCTTGAATTTTTCCATGTGTATATATATAAATCCCTATTTCCACAGACCTAAAATCATTTTGTCATTGACAATAAAACAAGATGCCTGCTGAAAATACTTTTGCTAACATTAGAGAAAAGATCAGGGAAGATGTTAAATATACCCAGAAGAAAAGGAGAGAAGAAGAGTTTTATAATAAGCGAAGAAACTTTGATGCCAAAAATACCATGATGTTGTCAAATAAAGAAGACTGGGAGAGAGTCAGCTTACTAAAACGTGGGTCTTGTAGCATCATATCCCACCCATTCTGCTACGTCTTTTGGTACATTTTGGACATAATAATTTTCTTAATTTTTGGCCATATTACACTGTTTAGACTAAGGATCACTGACGAGGGTTTAGTACCCGAAACGTGCATGTCTGGGCCATGCTGGAAATTTATCAGGTTTTAAATGATGCTATTGAATTTAAAGATGTTTAACATTAGAACTACTTGGTGAGTGTCACTGCTGGTGGACCAAGAGTCCCCGAGGGCACATGTAGCCAAGTTCGATCAACTTCGGTTAATCGTCTGTCTCTTCAACGCATTTGAAATTTTCTGTTACAAAATTTCTTGAAATTACTGAAACGTGGGTCCTGTAGCATCATATCCCACCCATTCTGCAACGTCTTTTGGTACATTTTGGACATAATAATTTTCTTAATTTTTGGACATATTACACTGTTTAGACTAAGGATCACTGACGATGGTTTAGTACTCGAAACGTGCATGTCTGGTCCATGCTGTAAATTTATCAGGTTTTAAATGATGCTATTGAATTTAAAGACGTTTAACATTAGAACTACTTGGTATATTTGGAACATCGCAATCTTGTACACTTTTATTACAAGAAAGAAAAAAAAGCGAAGAGATACTTTGTCATCGTTTTAGCTCTTGACTCTAATGATGATCTTGTTGTTTTACAAGCATGTAGTGACAGTAGCGACGTGGATGATAGTGACGAGAGTAATGAAAGATGTAGCAATGAAAGTACATGTTGTAATGAAAGTAATAATCAAAACATTGGTTATAGAGGAAGACTGTGCAAGAAGAACTGTAAAACCACCAGAGATAAAGAGATTTTGCTCTTTGATGAAATATATATATTCTACTAAAGGAGCAAATTGGCCTATCCTCAGTCGAAACAAAGAGGACCGAGATAAACGTTGTGATATGAAGATAAAGCATATGATATGACAATGTGAAATTTATAATTGTTTAGAAGGAATTATTTCTAATTTACGTATAATCATTAATTATGTCTCACCGTTTCCTAAATCAAATCTAAGAAAATCTTCAACTCAAAACCGGCGAAGGACACTAACCATTAACTTAATATTTTCCTGATGTACACTCCCTTTTTAATCTCGGTATTTTAAAGAGACATATGCATCCCTCCGGTGTGGGGGTACCGCTGCCGTGCAATAGGGAAAAAGAGGGGGAATGTTGAATGTTTGTACTAGAACTAAAAGCTGCAGAAATAGCAATAAAATTATAAGTGAAAAACAAAACAAAAATACATATCCATTTGAAAATGAACATTCTAATTCATTCTGTTTGTTTCACGCATTCTGATTGGTTCACATGGTTTCTACAAGCATGTATAACGACGATATACATGCCGCAAACCGACTCACTTGACATACTTTAAAATGTATTCCTACGTAAATTTGCACATTACAAGATTTAGCGCACTTTTTACGTATGACGTCATGCTTCCCTTTGTTCTTCGCTCTTGTGACGTCATACTGAGACGTAAAACTACAAGGTATGAGCTTGTAAATGACGTTATCCACATGTAAACAACAGAGCATGTAAGTTTTAATTATTGATAACAATTTCCCGACGGTGTAACTGCGTTTTAACAGTATATCCAACATATACCTGTCGGAACGACAAAACACAGTACGTTTATCCCCTAAATACGACAACACTGGCATAAGTGAACAAAATTGGCGGGACAAAATTGTAAGAGCACGATTACAATAAAATAACAAACTAAGGTGGACCCCTGATGAGGCAGGCCTTAAGGTCATTTACGTGTTCTTAGTCTATCTATCAAACCGCCGAAACACTACCTGCAAATTGAATTACAAAATATGATTCACATATTAAAATTTTAAAAGAGTTGGTTGACAATGTCGGGTCCTAATAAATATTTGGATGAGTCTGGCTGATTGATGTCTTTTTTCATACAAAGCTAAAAATGTATCCGTTCTTAACTGATGCTATTGATTTGAAGACGTTTAGCACATACATGTGATGTCATGACAAATATGGATAATGACAATATCTCTGTATACAGCACAAAATCGATAATTCAGAAGTCAGAAACCGAAGGCATTCAAAATCAGGATAAAATAGAAACCAAACCAACCAAACAAAAACCTCCACCACATGAAAAGAAGCGGAATCCCGATTTGAGGTAGTCTTTCATCATTATTTCTGACTTCAGAAACTCCAAAGAAAATTTTCTATACTTCATACACAAAAATGATTCAAGTCTTGCCTTGCCTTATATATTTCATATGAAATAAACTGAATTGTTGATAAGATTGTTTCAACTTATTGAAAACGTTCATAGTCGAGGCTTGGCACACTACCAAATGCTATGATTTTGTATATCGATTTTACCTATCTACTAACATTTTCTTATAACTTCTCTGTTTAAGTTGTAATGAAAATCGTAGTATTCAGTTAAGTTATCATTATTCTTTTACAACTTCTTTTGTTGTGGGTGTCCATACCGAAACATGACGGTAGGGATTGTTTTTCAAATCCAATGGAAGCTATTACCAATGTATTCACTAAAGAAAAGGGATTTGGTGAGTGACATTCTGCATCAGATTCTGTTTCTTTTTCATTCCTTTTCTCCGGTGGTTGCCCCCCTCCTTACCGATGATAGTTGGGATTCATTTTCAGATGTACAACCGATAACAACACAAGGAAATCAAAAACTGTGAACGGGTACTTGTACATGCTGTTCATTGGGGGTGATGTAGCCTTGTCAAAGTGTATGTGGTTACAAATGAGTTCAAGGAGATCCTGACGATAATCTCAACAGCACTCACAATAGAGCAACAAACTGAGCATCGACGGACCCCTAGCAAGCTAGAGGTGGGACCAGGTGCCCGGGAAGAGTAGCATCCCCTGTTGGCTAGCCGCACCCGCCGTCGATGTTTAAGCACGAAACTGAAAACAATACATAAAATCCATGCACTATCTTACGTCGTGTCTATATAGAAAGTGCTTTGGCGACAATGTCAGGGAAATATATTCAAAAACTTACTGACAAACCCCTCGCGGGGAACTTTTTTACGAGCTCCACACGGCAAAGGTCATAAGTATGACACAAATGAGTTAAAGAAGATCCTGACGATAATCCTAACAGCATCTATACTTTGGCTTTATTTGACACAGTTTATATTATTTACAATTCTATGTACAGATGGGCTGGATTTGATGGTACAGGACCCACGTTTTGTACCAGCAGTAACGCTCACCTTATAATGTAGACAATCCGAAAGGAAAAGTACCCAGCAGTAACGCTCACCTAATAATGTAGACAATCCGAAAGGAAAAGTACAAATGATTTAGGCTCACCTTACTTCCAGATTTAGCTTACCGGAAATGATTCTGCCCTTAATTATTAAAGTCCACCATGACACATTACTTTTATTGTATCTAACGAAATTTATTATTAAATCATTTGATGTTTAAATAATAAACATCCATCAGCCACGCAGTCAAAAAATTTATGAAGGACCCGACACTCCATTTCGGTGTTATAATACCGTAATAGTCGTTTTCTTTCTTTGAATTTTAAGTAAATGTTATGCAGAGTGTTTCGGTGGTATTTCGTTAGAATACGAATATGTTATATTTTCTCGATATATTTTAAGGCAAACCTTATCAGGAGTCAACCTTAAAAAGAAGCGAATGTGTGACAAGATCACATATATTTTTGTATTTTGAAAATGCTATCATCGGTTCTGCCGTGAATATTTTCTTACATTGTTCATCGTTCATTACAGTAGACCAGTACTTCATGAGTTTCTTTTTTTATTTCACTTATTCGCGGATCAAATAACAAAATAACTTCTTAATATGTAAACGTCTTCAAATTGAATAGCATCATTTAAGGACAGATAAATTGTCAACGTGGACCAGACATGCACGTTTCGGGTACTTAACCCTCATCAGTGATCCTAAATCTAAACAATGTAATATGCCAAAAAAGTATGAAATTTACTATGTCGAAAAAGTGTACCGAAAGACGTAGCAGGATGGGTGGGATATGATGCTACAGGACCCACTTTTTAGAAATTTCAAGAAATTCTGATAACAGAAATTTAGAATGCGTTGAAGAAACGATCAACCGAAATTGATCGAACTTGGCTACATGTGCCCTCGGGGACTCCTGTATCTCTATAAAGAACATAAACTTTGTTTATCTGACCTCAGTGTTGATATAAGAAAGACAACTCTATAACCTTCATGCAATTTTTGAGTTATCTTTCCTAACATTGTCATAAACAAAATAGTACATTACTACGCAACCATTGTGCTGAGAAAACAAGAATTACAGTTGTTGTGGTGCTTTTATTCCATATGAAATTGAAACTGTTTTCAAGATAGAGAATATTCTTGTTCTTGTATTTTGTATGTGGTAGACAGCAAATTCCAGGATGAGTGTGTATTGTCCAGGAAGAGTAAGCATCTCCTGCTTGCATGCAACTCCCGCCACTTCAATTCGGTAGAACTGTCACATCCGGTGAGGCATCATAGTGTATGACGAGTTCTCCATATCGACCGTAGAACTTCCTCAGTGACGATGTCAGTCGGTCACAAACATGTATCACTGACTGAGAAGCTTATCTGAAACACCTAGCTCTCAGAACAAAATCCGTATATTTGGTACTTACTCTGGCTTAACGTATCAACTGAGATATGAACAAGCTATAAGCAAGCGATTAAGGGATGCTGCGTCGAGAAAAGGCATATATATGAACTGTAGATGTTGATACAAGATATCGTTGGTCCAGCACGACTATGGCCCTATGAGAACTATTCTGGACGAAAAACATCAAACATTTTGACACAGAATCGGTAGCTGCTTTTGCCTTTGTAAATTATAAATATGCAGATCCGTCCGATGGCAAATACCAGGGGGGGGGGGCAGGTTTGTACCACTTGGTGAGTGTCACTGCTGGTGGACCAATATTCCCCGAGGTCACGTGTAACCAAGTTCGATCAATTTCGGTTGGTCGTTTCTTCAAACGCATTTGAAAAGTTCTAAAAACCTGCTACGTCCTTTGGTATATTTAGAATCTAATTTTCACAGATTATGGTCATATTACATTATTTAGATTGGGGATCACTGAGGAGGGTTAAATACCCAAAACGTGCATGTCTGGTCCATGCTGTAAATTTATCTGCTCTAAAATGATGCTAATGAATTTGAAGACGTCAATCATTTCGATGCATGATAAATAGGAATCACCGGAAACTAAGATGCAGTTAATTTTTTGAAAACTCAAATTTGCCTTTACAAGACATCCTCCTTT
The DNA here is from genome assembly GCA_033119305.1 of Pinctada imbricata. NCBI lineage: Eukaryota > Metazoa > Mollusca > Bivalvia > Pterioida > Pteriidae > Pinctada > Pinctada imbricata. The sequence continues at coordinate 40,546,442 of VSWD01000002.1, forward strand.
TTAAAAAGTGTTATATGGACGAGATGTATCTCAAGCAATGTACATCCTTCTGTGGTTTAAGTTCTAGGACCACGGCTATAAACTGGACGTCGTTTGTTCTATTCAAGGAGCACTTACATGGGAACATGTCTGTCTAGAACCGTAGAATTCCCTTTTCGACAGGAGAGTGAATCACAATAGGGGAAATCCTCACGGTGGTATTAAAGTACATTTTTTTTTAATTTGAAAGAATTTAATAAAAAAAAGGAACACAAATAAATTCGGAAAAAAATATAGCTATTTAAGGAATTGTGTGTTACTGAAAATCTTATTTTTGGTGTGGTGTGTGTGTGTCAAACAATATGAAAACTGGTGTTTCGAAATGTAATTTACTTACTATTAAATACTTATTAAATTCAATTTTTAATCGGGGGAGGGGAGGTTAGATTTACCGATTGTTACCTGTACTTACAATTGAAATCTCCATTTTCCAGATATGGATATTCGGATTAGTTGAACGTGAGTCGAATAAACAAGTTTTTTATACTGTTAGTGACCGAACAGAGGAGTCCTTGCTTCCATTCATCCTGCGCCATGTTGAAAGAAGGCTCAACAATATATCGCGATGGATGGTCAGCCTTCTGTGCCTTAAACGATGACGGTACCAACACTTCACAGTTATCCACAAATACGCCTTTAAGGATGTCCGCTACTCTGAACAGAGTAATTAAATTTCTCCAATTTTATTTTCTTTTTGTCAAGTTATCATTGTACTTTCCAGTGATAAATTGCAAAGTATTTGTCAATGATCTACTTTTTGAGAAATACGCCTTTGAAATGAGTGGGGGTCTGCTGCAGGTGATGAAACCTGGGAATTGTCAAATTTGAGATGGTCATATATTTTTTAGTAAAACAAAAAGGAATAAATAACGAACATGCTATAATTTTAACTTTAAGTTAGACAGTTACAATAGTAGTTCATATGAAAAATGAAATTTACTACCATCAACAACAAGGAGACAGGTTGCAAGATATTTAATACTATGTATCTATCAATTCATATATGCATGGAAATGTTGTTCACAGCTATTAAAAAATGTTGAAAAATACATTGCTAAAAGTAATTAAATATTTTTATAAATTAATGATTATGAAGGCCAATACCATGCTATATTAAAAACTGAGAAATTAAGGTAGGTCAATGAGCTAAATTTTAAGATAATAGACATTTTCTCTAACAAGGGGCAGATAACTCTTAAAATTTCCCCCCAAAAATGCTTTTCGTGCCCTACTACCTGTATTTATGATCTGATATCAATGAAACTTCACTCACTGATAGCCCATTGGCCAAAGATCAGCATCAATTATTTTGGATTCAATAGGTCAGGGATCAAGGTAATTTTTGGTCTAAAAATAGCATTTTTTGTAAAATTACTTTAAAATTCAAGAAAAGCTCTTGTTTTGACCAAAACATTCTTTAATTTTCTTATTCGACAATATGATAAATACATTTTCTTTTAACTATATATATATATGGTTTTATCACCTTTTAAAGAATAATTTAGAAATTGATCGACGTGGGGGAAAAGAGGGGGGGGTTAACACATGCACCAAAATGTTTACGCTGCAAGTATAGGCTGAACCATAGGATCTTCAAACTTTCCATGTAGAAGGTCCTCAACAGAGGAATAATGTTCAAGATCGGGAGCAAAGATCATAGACATTTGGATCCATTAAAATTTTGAAAACATTTTGAGAATGTTTTAAAAATCATAAAATGTCTATTTATTTTCAAGATTACGGGGTCTTTCGGAATACATGCAACTAAAGAGTGTTTGGGCAACAAATGTATTGCTTGCAATAGGTCATTATAAGCAACAAATAAAGCCTAAACCATCTTGTTACAAAGAATATACAAAGTATAAAGAAATTCTTCTTTACAATTCAAGGGTAATCGAACATCCTTGGTATTAAGAAAAAGGTCAAACAAATATGTCAAGGTCACAAAATTATTCAGAGAACTGCTGAGTGCTTCATGGACACCGCAATTTCTATACCACAATTTCTATTTTCTGAATGTCCCTTTTAAAATGTAAACGTCTTTAAATTCAATAGCATCATTTAAAACCTGATAAATTTACAGCATGGACCAGACATGCACGTTTCGGGTACTAAACCCTCGTCAGTGATCCTTAGTCTAAACAATGTAATATGGTCAAAAAGTATGAAAATAATTATGTCCAAAAATGTACCAAAAGACGTAGCAGAATTGGTAGGATATGATGCTACAGGACCCACGTTTTCGAAATTTCAACTTCTCATCTTAATAGCATATATAGTGTTGTCACCTTGTCTTTCTAGGCGAAGTTCAAATATCTCGACCTTTTGTTAATATGCTAAAGAGCACGCCCCTATCTAAATGTAAACGTAGATATTTGATGTGTAATTCTGGTTTTATTGAAGGAGTTATTGCCCTTGGAAATATGTTCAATGATGATTACCAGCGGGGCATTCGTGTCGCACCGGCACCCCATGTATGCCGCCTATAGGGTTTTTTTTATAGAAAATGTTAAATATCAAGGTCAAAGAGGACCAAAATTGTCACAAGTATGAATTTAATGTACATACAAATTGAATCAAATTTACCAGTCGAAAGAAATGACCAGGTTTATTCCTTGCGTGAGAAAAAAAACCTATACGGAAACACGGACAGATGGAGTGACTAAATGTCGCCAAAGTATACAGGTAGACAGAAGTAACGAAATGAGATGTTAACACATACAGTTACCATGGTTACGATCGAGAGTCGAGGGGTCACAAAGGAATTACCTGTGTGTAAAATCCGTAGATAAGATACAGTAAATGAAAGAAAAAAAAGATGCATATGCGGATTTTACACACAGGTAATTCCTTTGTGACCCCTCGACTCTCGATGGTAACTCTAAAATTAGAGGGGTTCGAACATGTGCACAAGTCTTCACTTATAGCTTCAAATATTCATTTGCCCAAACAAAAAATAAGTAGCTATTTGGCTTCTATGAGAGGAGTGCCCAGGCGCGTAGCTACCATGTAAGCAAATAAGACCGGGCTTGCAAATCAGCTCGGCCGTTTAATTTTTTTGTAATTGCATGAGAGAGAGAGAGAGCACTGGCAAAACCCCACTTGTGGGGAACTCACACCTGTCAAATGACCTTTCTTGTGAGGAATGTTGGAAATTGTGGGGAAAATCGCCATTCCTCATAAACCTAATCGGTATTTCGAAATGGTTCGAGGTATCCACAGGCAATAGAAAAGATATTTTTTGATAGTTTTGTTGTATTATTTTTGTCAGTAAAGAGTTTAGGCATCGCAGAAGCGTATACACCAATGGTAGGAGGGATTTTTCTTTGTGGGGAATTTCTCTCTCTTTCGTACGATCAAAATTATCTCTTCACCGTAAAATTGGTGTCTGGGCATGCTGGGTAATTTTTCTGTTCGGAGCCTTTTTTTTGTTCTTGTGATGTAGAGCTGATTGATTTATCGATATTTCATTCATGATGGGTCGATAATTATCGATTAACGGGGTGTTGTAGTCAACCGATTTCGGTAATCGATTTGGAAGTAAAATAATCGATCGCCTAGCGCGAAAAATGCAGAAGTAGGGGCTGCCGCTGATGTATCAGAGGAAATTCTGTCCGATGGTCAAAAACTATTTCTTCATACCGCACTATACATAAAAGTTTACGTTATCAGATGAGCCCAGCATAGAGGATCCTACAGAACCTGCACTGGAAAACAACGATACAGTAAGTAATTCATTTTTTATGTAAACTCATTTAACTGATCAACAGGTGCCTGCGTACGCCCCCCCCCCCTAAAATTTTCCAATCATGGGTGAAACGATCATTTAAAGTAAAAAAGTAAATATTATACAATTATTGCACAGTGATGAGGTCGATATGATGCTTTATGGAGTGATAAAACCAATATCCCGGGGGTGGGGGTGGCCTTCCTGGTTCCCCTACGGCCTACCAGTACAAGGGCTCTGCCCTGGACCCGCAGGGGACCTAGGTGGTCCCAAGACCCCATGCCAATTCTTTGGGCCCCCAACTGAAAAGCTGGATCTGCTGCTAAAATGATGTTTCATGATACAAATCGTATTGTGAGTAAATATCATGAAACATTATCATATCGTAAGCTTAGCGTATCGTGACAGCCCTAAATTTAACCCCTGAACCAGTGACTGTATGGCTCATTTATGACTTGGGAAATAGAAAAGCCCTGATGATTTTTTAATACTAGAACAATTATATTGACTATAACTTATATGTACATGTAATCAGGGGCAGATTCAGAACCTCAACTGCCAGGGGGGGGCACATACAATTTTTGATGGGAATCACTTTCAAGGCCCGAAGGGCAGAGTGGGGGTCCGAGAAAATTTTGAAATAATGAAGCAATTTGGTGGAATCTGAAGCATATTTGAACTGAATTTAGAAGGGATTAGGCTGCACAATTCAGTCAGTGGAAGGACTTATAAACAGATAATTATTATGTTTTAAAAATTTTCGACAATATCTGATGCTGTATTGTTTTTGTACGGCATGCCAGGGCCGTCGCTAGGGCTGATTTAGGGCCGATATTCTGCCCCATTCCCAATGCAAAAAAAGTATCTTTTTTTTCCAATTTACACAAAATGTTAGACTCTAAAAATTCCCAATTTTTTGGTCTTTGTTTGATATAGTGTATCAGGGTTTTTTTCCCCTTGTTTTGGGGCCGAATTTCGGCCCCTTCCCAACGCCAAATTTCCTCTATTTTTCCAAAAAAATCACCCTGAAATTCCCAAAAAGGAATTATCAAAAAATCACCTGAGAAAATAAGACTCAAAACCTGGAAGTCAGCACAAAATGTCTTATTTCGAAGTGCATTTTTAAATGATTTTTATTCATCCCTTGTTCAGTTCAAGCAAATCAATAGATTATCAGTGTTAATAAATGATACTTTAGAGTTATACTTTGGTGAGAATTTGTTCCAAAATTTTCCCAATTTTCCCAAAAGGGACAGGCACAGGCATCTTCCCTAAATTTAAAAAAAAAAAACTGTGTATCATCCCCGTCATAACTCTACCTCACTAGGAAAAGGTTGCTGTGCATTTCAGTATTTTTCCCTTTATGATGACATTTACATATACATTTAGGTTAAAGTTAGTGTTGTAACGATTATCGCCGACATCGGCGACATCATCGCTAATACCCTTCGATTTCGATTAATCGATTATGTTTTTAAGAATCGATTATAATCGGAAATATTCCACTTGGAAAAGAATGACATAGTTTTCGGTTGAATTTGCGTATGACAAGTACGAATAAAACGAAAGTAGATCAACGATTGTTTCTAGGAGTAAAAGTTCCGGGCGTAGTGTAAATAATTTGAAAAGGATACACTCTCTAATGCATACAATGGATAGAATTAAGATTCTCATTGAATTTAATAGTAATAAAAAGTACTCTTATAGAAAACTCCATCGTCAGATGTGATACGGTCCTTCGATACGTCAATATACCTACTCGTCTAGAAAAATTTTTTTTTTTAGTTTTTACGCCGAACTCCTGAGCTTTGTAAGAAAGACAAGGTAACTGAATTTCACAGTACTGTAAGCCTAAACTCCACGAAGATATTCCTTGAATGAGAAAAATCTTTCGGTTCAATTAGGTCGTATGGAACCCCCCCCCCCCTCCTCCCATCCCTGCATCTGCCGTATAAAGATGTCCACTATTACAATATCATATTTGTTTTGACTCCATTACTGCTGTGATCTTGACTACTAGACAGGATTTTATCATTCTATGGTTGGAGTTCTTTCTAGACATTTTGCTATGTATATTAGCATAAGATTTAGTGAATTTTATTCATTGCTTGTAATATTCCTTTCTGTAAAAACAGGAAAGAATTATTTCCGATTAAATCGAAATAATCAATTAAAATCCTCTCCGATTATAAACCGATAATCGATTATGAAATTTTTCAGATTATACAACACTAGTTAAAGTTGAGGAGTGCCAGAACAGTCTTGAAGCCCTGATTGACACAAAGGGGCTCTATACAGTCCAATTTCTACAATGAACACAAGATCTCAGGATTCGAGAGAAGAAATCAAAAGTGCTAAGACCAAATTCCTAGAACAACTCCAGGAAAACATTGAACAAAGGTATCTTTTGGGTTAATTATCCTGCTATATTGCATTCACAAGCACACATTTATTCATGGAGGTACAGTACAGTTTAAATATTTTGATATCTATAATTTACGTATTGAGCCACTGACCCCCAGGGTAAAAGTGCAGATAGATAAGTCCTCAGATACAATAAGGGACAGAATGATATATATTTTTGCAATTTTTTTATCTGTTTTTTTTTTAACAGAATCTCACTCCTAGGACTTCCGTTATAATTTTGTATTTTAAATAACACTATGATACTTCAGTTTACATATGCTATGACAAACACCCTGCAGTCTGTTCCATCAGATTCCGACGATCGAGTACGAAGCATGACTACAGTACAACACCCTCCTCCTCAGGCCATGCTATCTCCAAATCAAAAAATGACCAGGTAAGAAAGTTGTTAGATTTCAGAGTTGTCTTTTTTTTTGTGAATACTGCATGACAATCTGGATATTGTACCTTTTAAGCTTGCCGGGATGAAAAAGTCCGAAGAGCTAACCTTGGCGTCGTTGTCGTCATTGTCTATAGTCAAAACTTTAACCTGGGCTATATCTCTTGAACTATAAGGGGTAGGGCGTTGATATTTCACATGGAGATACCCTCTTACAAGGCCTTTCATTTGAGACCATGACCTTTGACCTCTTGACCTTGGACTTTGACCTACTTTTGAAAAACTTTTACCTGGGCTATATCTCTTAAACTGTAAGGGACAGGGCTTTGATATTTTACTTTGAGACCATGACCTAGTGACTGTGGCCTTTGACTTTGACCTACTTTTCAAAAAAATTAACCTAGGCTATATCTCTTGAAGTTGAACTGTAAGGGGCAGGGCCTTGATATTTTACATGTGGATACCTTGTGTACGACCTTAAATTTGAGACCATATCCTTTGACCTAGTGACTGTGGCCTTCGACTTTGACCTACTTTAAAAAAAAATAACCTGGGCTATATCTCTTGAACTATAAGTGTAGGGCTTTGATATTTCACATGTACGCCATGATGTAGATTCCTTGTGATGGTACCTATCATTTTAGACCATGACCTTTGACCTTGTGACCTTAACCATTTACCTAATTTTTAATTACTCGTACTTTGGCAATATCTTCAGCTCTCTAAGAGATAAGACTAACATCAGATGAATAGAATCCTCATGACAATACTTCTTGTATTTTGGAAGTTATTTGATTTTTGACAAAAACCTGCTACTGAGAGCTATGTAATTTTTAGCTTGCCGGGACGAAAAAGTCCGGAGAGCTAATGACATACCCTCGGTGTCGTCGTTGTCGTCATTGGCGTCGTTGTTGTCGTCGTCCGTAGACAAATCTTAAACCTGGGCTTTATCTCTTGAACTATAAGGGGTAGGTATGTCTGTACATATTTCCTTCTTTACCCATGGATAGGATCTAGACCAAATCTAGACCTAATCTAATAAAGGGTAGGGCTTTCATATTTCACATGTAGATACCTTATGACGGGACCTTTGGTTTGAGACCATAACCTAGTGACCTTGAACCTTAGACTTTGACCTACTTTTGAAAAACTTTAACCTGGGCTATATCTTATACAACCATAAGGGTAAAGGCTTTCATATCTCGCATGCAGATTCCTTGTGATGAGACCTTTCGTTTGAGATCATGACCTTTGACCTAGTGACCTTTACCTTAAAGTTTGACTTACTTTTCAAAACTTTAGCTTGGGCTATATCTCTTGAACTATAGGGGGATAGGGCTTTGACATCACATATAGTTTCCTTGTGATGAGACCATGTCTATTGACCTAGTGACTGTGATCGTAGACTTTGACCTACTTTTCAGACACTATCTTTTGAACTATAAAGGATAGAGCTTTGATATTTCACATGTAGATACCTTCTGATGAGACCTTTCATTTGAGACTATGTCGTTTGACCTTCCTTTAAAAAAAACTGTAATCTGGGCTATACATGTACCTCTTCTACTATAAGGTATTAATGTAGTGACCTTGACCTTAACCTATAATTTCAATTATTCATACTTCAGCAATATCTTTAGCTCTCTTTTGCTAATATTAGATGCATAGTCTGCTCTCTGCACTTTTTTATGCCCCCGTAATCGAAGATTCGGTCGGGGCCTTTAGTTTTTGGTCTGTCCGTCAATCTGTTTGTTTGTCTGTTGGTCTGTTTGTCCACAAAAACTTTAATCTTGGCCATAACTTTTGAATGGTAAGTGATAGGGCTGTCATATTTCACATGTGTATTCCTTTTGACAAGACCTTTCCATGGATACCAAAATTTTTGACCTTGTGACCTTGACCTTGGAGTTTGACCTAGTTTCAAAAATTTAAACTTTAGCCATAACTTTTGAATGGTAAGTGATAGGGCTTTCATATTTCACATATGAAGTCCATGTGGCAAGACTTTTCCATGGACACTAAATTTGACCTTTTGACCTTGACCTCAAATGTGATACTACTTTTGATCTGTTATACTGACAAAAATGCCAACGGGGGCATTTGTGTTTCACAAACACAGGTTTTTTTTTATAGATTTTAGAAGTTTGCTGATTTACAATAAAAACTTGCTACATGTATGTTTGATATCACTATTTTTTTAGCTCTTCTCAGCGAAGCTCACGTGAGCTATTGTCATGGCGTGGCGTCCATCCGTCGTAAACTTTTTACATTTTTGACTTCTTCTCAAGAACCACCAAAGGAATTTTGATGAAACTTGGTAGGAATTAAGTACTCATGGTCCCCTAAAAGTGTTGTTGTTTTTCGTCCGGATCCGTCAAAAGGTGCCGCAACCAAATGTAAAGTAGGTACTAGGTCACAGGGGGTACCCTCCTTTGACAAACTTCTTTTCAGAACCGAAGCACATATGACAAAACAAAAGCATCTGGATGATCTAGAAGGATGTCTTAACAAGTGTTGCTGCTTCTGATTCCTGTCGGAAGTCAAATTTTTGACATGTTTTTGACATTGGACTTTGTCAAAAATGCTCAATTTTGAACTGTTTGTGGTTTGAAATGTGTGGTTTTGTGCCCTCATTTAGCATATGTTTGTCATATTTAAGTTACTATTCGCTTCTATATACATTACATGCTATAATCTTCTTTTTTTTGGAATTTTTATAGATTTTTTAAAATATGAATAGGTATGTTTACTGAGCACATGGACCCAAGGGTTGTGGGTTCAAGTCCCGGCACTGGCATCCCAAATTTTTTCTTCCCTTTTCATTTTTTTCAATTTTGTCACCTTTTTATGCACTTTTAAATCATCTCAATACCTTTAATTTCATTTTTGACCAAAAAATGGTTTTCTTCCATTTTCATTTTTTTTTCTGTTTTGCACTCTTTCACTGTGCATTTGACATATTTTAAGTTTTCTTATGGCTGTGATATATATGGGACCTCCATTTATTAGTTCAACTGTCTATCTGTTTCATACAGCCTATCTGACAATTCAAATGCATGAGCAGTTTATAGGGATCACTTTGTCCCATGAAAATCCATCTGCCAATCTGTTTGTTAAACTGTTTGTCAGTCTGTCTGCTTGTTGGGTATTGTAGTCACACATTCACATTATGGCTATAACTTGATTAATTAGGGGATAAACGTACTGTGTTTTGTGGTTCCGACAGGTATATGTTAGATATACTGTTGGAAATGCAGTTATACTGTCGGGGCTTGCCCCCGACGGTGTAACGTATGTTTCCAACAGTATATCCAACATATACCTGTCGGAACCATTAAACACAGTACGTTTATCCCTATTCTAATTAATGCGATATAATTAAAATTTTTATACCCCTCAGAGGGTCTCACGTATTGCTTTAGACGTGACCTTGCTATGGAGTACTAATAACGACCAACAGAAATTATTGCGCTGCAAAATACGAAATACAACTGCTTCGTATTTATTATAATGGCGAAAAATCAAAGTGTTATCAATAATAAACTTACTTGCTCTGCTGTTTACAGGCAGAGAATGCCATTAACAAGCTCATACATTGTAGTTTTACGTCACAGTATGACGTCACAGGAGCGAAGAACAAAGGGAAGCATGACGTCATATGCAAAAAGTGCGCTAACGCTTGTAGGTACATTTATGTAGGAAAACATTTTAAAGTATGTCTAGTGAGTCGGTTTGTGGCATGTATATCGTCGTTATACATGCTTGTAGAAATCCTGTGAACCAATCAGAATGCGTGTAACAAACAGAATGAATTAGAATGTATGTTATAATACTTAAATTACACTTGCAGGGTTGGTCAAGCATGATAAGACTCAATACCCTATTAGGCTCAAGGTCACCTGCAGAATAAGTTTTATATCTTATAAATCTTTTATCATTTATCGTGTATAATTTATTAAGGTATATTTATCTTGCCAACTATTTATTTACAATTATTAATGAACAATGGATGTATAATTTCAGATGATATAGAGGTTATTCCTTATCCTGAAGCCTCCAATGAACTGCCTTTGATCCACAAACATGGGAATCCAGTCAATTCAGCTTATCCTAAATCTGCAACAAAATCCTCAAAATTCAATCCGTTTAAAACCATTCAGAGCAAAGGCGAAAAATCTGAGGGGAGAGAATCAGGAAAACTAGACAGTATAGAAATGCAAACAAAATCTCCCATGTTACTGAATGGTGACAATATTGACAGCTTACGTCATCGTAGACTATATAAAATTGCAGCATCCTGGTAAAAGAAAGGTTGATCATGATTTGATGTCTGATGAAAAGTTCAATTCTTCTCCAAGCAGTGCTAGCGTAATGAAACAGAAAACTATTTCTTGAGTGTATTTAACAAAAAATTATGAATTGCTGACAACGTATTTATTGTAATGAGCAGAAAAATTCTGGGAAAATGTGCAGGGATGGTCAATTATGATTAGATTCAACACCCAAATAGGGTCTAGGTCAAATATCCAGGGGCAAACAAATAGGACATGTCACATACTTTTTATTGTCCGTTGCCGAAATGGTTGGAGTTAAGTGTTTTAAGAGATAATAATATACTGTGTAGTATGATTGGTTGAGAAATCTATATGCAAGGTTTTTTTTAAACATTATTATATGCAGTTGAATTGTATGCTTTTATTTCTTCTACTTATCCTTAGAAATTTATGTGATTTTTTCACGGTATTATTCAAAATGTTTAAAGAAATGGACCTTGACTTAAAAGTGTCATGATTTTTAAAATGGAGTTGACATCTAGAATTTGAAGGTATGATTTTTTAGCTCTATTGGTCGAAGACCAGTCGAGCTTATGTGATACCATGTTGTCCGGCGTCTGTCCGTCCATTTGTCTGTTAACAATTTTTTTGTGATCGCAACTCCTCTGGAACCGCAAATGATAGAAACCTAATTCCTTTTGCATTTAGATTGATCCATGGTCTAGTCGTGCACCTGATATTCTGTTTGAGCCTCTGACCCCCAGGGTCTTCAAAAATGGGTGTGGTCATTTTCTCCTATATAACTCTGTAACTTGTGAACACATTCTCATAAAGTATAATTTATAGAGAGTTAATTCTTTTTGTGATATAATCCACCTTTGGTCTAGTTGTGAATCTGCTATTCTAAATGAGCCTCTAACCCCCAGGGTCTTAAAAAATGGATGTGGTCATTTTCTCCTATTCAACTCCATGTAATCTTGTTAACACTAGTTCTCAGAGAGTGTAATTGACAGAGAGTTAATTCTCCTTGCAATATTATCAGTCGCTGATCTTGTTGTGATCCTTATCTTTTGTTTGAGCCTTTGACCCCCAGGGTCTTCGAAAATTGGTGTGGTCATTTTCTCCTATACAAGTCTATGTAATCTTGTGAATGCTAGTTCATTGATAGTGATATAATTCTTTTGGCATCATATTCATAATCAGTCTCTGGTCTAGGAAAATGGGTGTGGTCATTTTCTCCTATATAAGTCTAGGTAATCTTGTGAACACCAATTCTCAAAACGTATAATCAATAGAGAGATAATTCTTTTTGCATTATAATCACCCTCTGGTCTTTTTATGTTTCCGATATTGTGAACTTCTGACAGCCCCCCCCCCCTCCCGAGTCTTGGAAAGGGGTGTGGTCATTTCTCCTATGTAAGTCTATATAACTTTGTTACCACCAATTCTCATGAAGTATACTTGATAGAGAGATACTTCTTTTTGCATTACCATGAGTCTGTGGACTAGTTGTTTACCTGATATTTTGTTTGAGCCCAGGGTATTTGAAAATGGGTGTGGCCATTTTCTCATACATAAGCCTTATAATAAATGTTATCTTGTGAACACCAATTCTCAAAAGTGTAAATTCTTTTTGCATCATTTTACAAGTGTCTGTGGTGTAAATGTGCACCTTATATTTTGTGTGAGCTCCTGACCCCAGGGTCTTGAAATGGGTGTCACTTTAAGTTGAGTGAATTTAAGAAAACAGCCAGTAGAGCTTCAGTCTCATTAGAGACTTCTGGTTTAAAGAATCATTGACATCACTGAAGAACCAAGATGATTAATTAAAGAATTTGTACAATTCAAGGTCTTTTTGGAAATACGACTCATTCCCAATTGAGAGAGTATCTGGCGTCATGAAATTGGTATGAAAGAGTTGATTTTAGTTCGGTTTTTACCCATTTTGTTGACTGATATCAGCTTTATATGTAGGTACTGTATCACAAATTCAGTTTGTCCCAATACCTCCATTTCTTTGGTGGTTACACAAACATATTGTTCAACCTTATATTGATTATCTAGTATCACATACTATATATGTAGGCTATATTTAAAAGATAAAATGTGAAATTAGATCTTTGTGTTCTGCTTAATATTTGTAGACTATTTTTTATCCACTTCAAATAGAAAACTTTATCACAGATTACAAGTTGAATTTGGCCTCCAGAATTTTTGTCTGTGAAAATTGTCATCTTTTATCCCAATTCAGATCTTTTTTCTGTTGTACAATGGGATATATATACTCCACCTTGTGTTAGTAAGTGTGTTAGTGAGTATGTAGGTCTACAAATCCTTGTGGACACTCACAATTTTTTTCAATCTTCATCAAACTTTGCATGCAATTTGTCCGTGTTGAGACAATACCTATTGATATTAAAGGTCAAATGGTGATAATAGAAAAAGTTTGTGGACACTCTAGAGGTCACATTCTGCTTCCAGTCTTCTTCAGGCATGTAAATGTTATTTGTCCATGGTGAGAAAACAACACTTATTAAATTTCATGGTCAAAAGTCAGGGTCACTATTTGTAATTATTGAAAAACCTTGTGGACACTCTTGGATGTCACAGTTTTCATAAAATCTCCATCAAACTTTGCATAGAAGTTGTCCACAGCAAAAGGACAAAACCTACTGTTTTTAAGGGTCGTACCTGTCACAGTTTACATCTAATATTCATCAATCTTTGCATGTAAGTTGGCCATAGCGAGAAGACAATACCTATTGATTTTCAAGGTCAAGGTCACAATTGATGATAGTAGAAAAAAATTTAGACACTCTAGATATCGCAGTTTACTTCCTATCTTCATCAAAAATTGCATGTAAGATGTCCATGATGGGAAGACAACACCATTGATTTTCAGGGTCAATGTCACTATTCATAATTATACAAAAGCCTTTTGGACTCTCTAGAGGTCACAGTTTACCTCAGATCTTTATCAAAAGTTGCATACAAGGTGTCCGTGGTAAGAGGACAAGACCTTTTGAATTTCAGGGTTAGAGATCAAAGGTCAAGGTCACAATTGGTGATAATATGAAATCATTGTGGATACTCAAGTAGAGGTCACCAGTTACTTCCAGTATTCATCAAACCTTGTGTATGTTGCCCATGGTAAGAAGACAACATCTATTGATTTTAAAGGTCAATGTCATGTCACTATTGGTAATCATCGAAAAACTTGAGGACATCATAGTGAATTACTTCCAATCTTCATCAAACTTCGCGTACTAGTATTAGTTGCCCATCGTAAGAAGGCAAGACAAGACCAAGGTCACAGTTGGCAATACATGTAATAGAAAAAAAAAACCTTGTTGACACTCTAGAGAACCTCTTTAATACAAAATGCCATTTGGATTCATCAAAATATAAGGAGAAAACAAAGACAGAAGGACATGATGATGACATACCACAACACTATTCAATTTGTGCTACATACAGAATTACTACGTTCAGAAATTCCTTTCAAAAATCATCACTTTAAATTTAAGGCAATTATTATAACCCCCCCTCCTGCAAACGAAGTTAATGCTAGGTTTACACGATCGCCCCGATTGAGGCGAATCGTAGAGATCGTAAGAGAGCGTGGGGTTGAATCGTGACGATCGTAAGAGAGCGTGGTGGAATCGTGATGATCGTAGGAGATCGTGGCAAAATTTTTGATTCTCAAAAAATTTACTACGATTGTCCCGATTGATCCTTACATCGTGAGAGAGCGTAGTGGAGCATAGTGAACGTGATGGAGCGTAGTATAGCGTAACAGATCTTGACAAAGCGCAACAGATCGCAATATGCAATCGTAGGAGATCTTGGTGAAACACGTTCTTCTACGATCCACTTCGATTTCACTCACGCTCTTTGACGATTAGTTACGATTTCCACGATTCAGTCCACGATGTACAATATTCGTTGCGATTCCTATCATGAAAATTATAATGGATTACGAGTTTTCCACATTCGCAACAATTTCTAACACACAAAGAAGACTAAGAAAAGAAGTCTTGTTAACCAGTGCGGTACTGCATTAATTGTCTTCGAACGAGTTAAATGTATACACGCAATCAAAGATTTGAATTGCTCAATAAAAAATGTTACCTTTAATAATCGAAAAAAGAAAGATCAAATAAGGTTCATCAATGCCATTTCCAGCGTTTTGTGTTATAAAATCTTCACCTCCTGGATGTTAAGTTTAATATTGTTCGGATATTGCAAGTAGTATTGAAACTGGTTGTCTATTTCATATCAAATCGTGTTAGAGCGCGGCAAATCGTAGTCCTGCATCGTAAGAGATCGCAACAAAACTTGAAAATGTAGGGAACCGTGATAGAGCGTGGCAAAGCTCTTCGTGGTAATCGTGCGGGAACGTAACGAAGCTTGAGAGAACGGGATGCAATCGTAACAGATCTTATCTACAATCGTAACAAATCGCTACAGCGCGTATCAGAGCGTGATGGAGCGTCGGAGAGCGTGTGAAGACCAATTTTATTTATAGAATCGTGGATCTCCACGATTTTGCTCAATCGTAGACATCGTAGGACATCGTGGCTAAAAGTAAACCTAGCATAAGGGAGGTACAAATGTATATAGGAATCACCCTGTCTGTTTGTCTGTCCGTCCGTCAGGTTAAAAAGTTTTGAAAGCAGTTTTCTTTTATACTATTAATGGTAGACAGTTCATATTTCATACACATATTCACCATTAAGAGTACTACATTAAAGTACCATGAATTTTGACTCTGTGACATTGACCTTCAACTATACAACATTTTATGTTAAGATGTTTTGAAAGCAGATTTCTTTAATACATGAAATGGTAGGCCTTTCATATTTCATACATACATTCACCATAAAGAGTACTACATTTCGGTACCATGTTTTTTTACCCTATGGCCTTGACCTTCAACCTGTACAACATTTCATGTTAAGATGTTTTGAAAGCAGATTTCTTTTTAAACTATAAATGGAAGGCCTTTCATATATCATACACATATTCACCACAAAGAGTACTACAGTTTGGTATCATGACTTTTGACCTTGTGACCTTAACCTTGACTTTGGGCTTATGTTAAAATTAGGACGTGTTTAGA
Organism: Pinctada imbricata; assembly: GCA_033119305.1. Classification (NCBI taxonomy): domain Eukaryota; kingdom Metazoa; phylum Mollusca; class Bivalvia; order Pterioida; family Pteriidae; genus Pinctada; species Pinctada imbricata. The sequence goes on from VSWD01000002.1 coordinate 40,562,410, forward strand.
AATTTTGAAAGCAGATTTCTTTCATACTATGAATGAAAGCCTAAGGTCTTTCACTTTTCATAGAAACATTCACCACGAAGAGTACTTCAGTTTGGTATCATGACTTGTGACCTTATGACCTTGACTTTTAACTTATGTTGCAGTTTAAGTTAAGAAGAGTGAACGCAGATTTGTTGCATACTATAAATGGTTGGCTTTTCACCTTGCATCATGAATGGTCCCATTTATAATAAAATGTCCCGCGGGGGTGTAATTCGTCCACTGTAGGGTAGTTCTAGTTTTCCCTTAATTTTGCGCCGATTCCATACAATTTGATGCTATTACAATTACATTGCATCACACTGTGTTTCCGGCGGTCACGGTAGCCACGTTTCAAGCCACCGTGGACGAAACGTGGTGACCGTGATGGACAACGTAGGGGAATGGGATCGACAAAAGTCACTAGCCGTGATTGTCGGGGCAAATGTTTAAACTGTCAAAACATCTGCCACAGCAGCCGAGGCGCAGATACCTACTTTCGCAACAAAACGTGACAGGACGTAACAGACCGTAAGAGAACTTGAAATTGGTCGGTATAGGGACGGGAAGTAACAGTATTAATCAAACTCTTGCGAGAGGCGACGAGTTTGTACATGAGTACGATGTATACACTACATCATGCGAGTTGTTACGACTCCTCTTCGACATCTGCTCGACATTTTCGCGAGCTCTGCCGATTTGAGTATTTAAAGCCATTCCCTACTCTCTCTCTCCCTCTCTCTTACTTTTACCGATCGGCGAGGCAGGGATAGCCCAGCCCCACGATACAAGTATAGAGTTTGGCTTCTCCCTCTCTTTCCTTGTGAATGAAATATTTAATATGTACTAACCAATCGATGAGGCCCTGTGATTTAAGTTTGTACTCCTTAGTATATAAACTTATAACGCTATGCACCCCTTTGTAGACATAAATTTTATCAAACATGAATTGAAATAACTTAATTTTACCATTTTCTTTTATTACACACTGGAGTATCAGCTTTTGTATGAACTTTGACATCTATGTTTCATATATGCAACCATATGTAACAATTTATGTTATTTTTCTATATCATTGTACCACATGCACCAATTTTCACTTAGTTTTATGTACAGTTACTTTTCCTGCTTCACGTATCATTTTTTTTTCTTCTTGTTCTTATGGCTACTTTTCTGACTTCACGTACCATATATACCAATTACTTCATATGTAGCTGTTATCTTACTTGTCAGAGAACATTGAACTCATACCCTGTATATAACATTCATCTATAGTATGTATTCTTTAAAAATGCTCATCATTAAGTCACTTCATTTTCTTCACTTCCCCACCTTATATACTTAGTAAACAATTTCAAGTTTCACATGCCATATATTTCTTAGATCCTTACGTTAATTCTTTCTTACTGTTTAAATTAGCACTTTTGTATCTTCTTGGTATTTCTTAATTATAAATATATGATATGTCCATGTAACAGCATAACCCGCTGGGAACGGGATTAATATAAGTATTTTTTCTACTTGTTTCCCAATCCTGTAATGTCTATATGTATCATGATTACATTTTTGATTCACCTAGGGGCTTAACCAAAAATGTAATCATGATAACTATAGTTATATTCGCGATAGTTTTACGTATATTCGCAATAGTATTCCATATATTCGCAGAAACATTGCGTACATTGTCTATTCGCACTAGAATGGCAGATATTCGCTATAGTATTGCGTATCTTCTCAGTAATTTTGCATATATATATACTCGTAATAGGATCGCGTATATTCGCAGTACTTTTGCGAATACTGTAATAGTCCACCCTGATCATTTCGGTTATGTTAAGAACATACATTCAACGGTCAGATACCCAAATGTTGGGTTCGTTTGGTGTTGAAATAGATGATAACAAGTATTAGCTTTAACAAAAAGCTTGCCGTCAGTTAGCTGACTGTAATGTTGTAAAATTCTAGTTAGAAATATCGGAAGAAAATGCATTTACCAATCGCACATTTCCGGGCTTTTCCGCGTTTTTTCCGATTCAAGTGACGGAAATTTCCGAAAATCTGCGATTGTCATATAGGACGTATCGGTACAAAGACTTTCCGATGCATATTTCGGAAGAAAATACAATGATGCGATATGACTTTAATTTGTCAGGTCATCTAGACTCTTTAACCGACCTGGTGAGCGGATCTTATACACAGGTTCTGCATAACCTAGACGAAAATTTGCATTTGATGCAATTGTCAACCAATCATATTGCCAAGAGGTATTCTATCCGTGCAAGTAGGTTACGAATGATTACAGTATACCGTCAGTCATGACTGACGGTAAATATGGTATAAACATATATAGTTTGGGAGATACATTATGCTTTTGTGTGCATTTTGGGAGAAGTAATCAAGCGAAACAAAAGTGTCACGTTATTTCAAAATCATTTAACTTCTCTCTATTCTCTTCTCAACCGCCCCAACACTACAACAAGAGGCCCAAAGGAGCCATGTCGCTCACATGACAAGAGCAGCGATCTTTGATTTCCGATCGGGACGAAAAACACAAATTTTGTAGAGGACATTATGGAATCCTGTTTGGACCGCTAAGTGTCATTATGCCATCGCCGGCGATGTCACGATAACGATGCTACGATGGCGAAGTTACGATGCCACGATGGCGAAGATATGATTATATCAGCGCCATCGTAGCATCGTGTCATCGCCATCGAAACATCGCCATCGTAGCATCGTGTCATCGCCATAATGTCATTGTCATCATAACATCATGTCATCGTCATCGTAACATCTTGTCATCGCCATCGTGTCATCGCCATCGTAACATCGTGTCATTGCCAATGTAACATCTTGTCACCGTAGCATCGTGCCATCGTGTCATCGCCATCGTAACATCATGTCATCGCCATCGTAACAACGTGTTATCGCCATCGTAGCATCGTGTCATCACAATCGTAACATTGTGTCATTGCCATCGTAACATCTTGTCAACGCCATCGTAACATAGCATAACGGTAATTTTTACCCCACGAGTATTTTACTATGAAAGTCCATTAGTGCAACCCCAAAACTGAAAAATATACTCCGAAAAGAGAAAGATTGTCCAGAAAAGTAGCGTAATTGAAAGAAAACTAGGTCTCTGACGAGACGTAAGCTCTACCGGTTGTTTGGTAAGATTTATCGTAGTGGCTAACTCTTTTTCCAAGACCCTGGGGGTCAGGTGCTCAAAAAAAAAAATATCAGATTAACAACTAGACCACAGACTACATGTAACTATACTACAAAAAGAATTTGAGGTAATCCATTTTGTATAATACTAGGCCTGTATAATATTATATAATATTCTCTATCAATTATACGAATGTGTGCTCCAAAGATAAGATTAACATAACAGAAATTTACCACACCCCTTTTCTAATACCCCAAGGAGCATGGGGCTCAAATAAAATATCAGATGATTAACTAGATAACAGACCTAGGATTATACAAAATGGATTTACCTCTCTATTAATTTATACTTTCTTTCTGAAAATGAAATTTCACAAGATTACATAGAGTTAAATAGAGGAAAATGACCACTCCCCTTTTCCAAGACCCTAGGGGTCCGACGCTCTATCAAAATATCATATGCACAACAAACTGATTATAATGCAAAAATAATTAATTCTCTATCATTCATACTTTTTGAGAATCGGTCTTCACAAAATTACATAGAATTTACAGGAGAAAATGACCACATCCATTTTTCAAGACCCTGACTTCAGGGGCTCAAACAAAACTACACCATAGACCCATTATAATGCAAAAATACCATTCACAGATTCAGAGGATTCGCGTTCACGAGAAAAGTTTAACGGACGGACAAACAGACGGACACCGGACGCCGGACACAGGGCGATCGCATAAGCTCGGAGCTAAAAAAAATCATCAAATTATATATTATTTTTGCAGCCACCTAACCTTATTTGCTTAACTTTGCAATACAATTTCAAACCAAACAATTGTTTGTGTATCAAATTCATGAAGTTATGTATAAACCCTTCTACACCTAAAATTTGCTTTTTGATTGGTCTTTTTCTGATAATTGTAACAATAAACTTCAGACAGGGTACCCTAACAGCAAAGGGGATTGGATTTTTTGGTATGTAATAATCAAATCCACTCCCCCTTCACTCGCCGAGGGGCGTATAGCTAGGGTGTTTTCGACGTGGACATCTATGGAGGGGTCAACACAGAAGGTGATGATTTGTTAGACAAGAAAGTTCCCAGAGAAACATTTTTTAAAATGAAGGAAATGGTGGCTTCTTAGGCACAATATCTACTGAAATAAGACTTTTCAAAACGATCAAGCGTATGGTGAACCTAATATTTAGATTAAGACGAGAAAAAAATCGATATGCATACATGTACGTCCACATCCAGATATTGAATACCCTCAATGTCTCAACTGAAAGCACGCAGTTTGATAGCGATCAGTGTGTGCAAATTTGAATGTGCATTGTATAAACCTACGAAAATTTTGAAATAAAATGTATTCAAATCGGTGCTTTCTGAACTTTAACCGACAGTAGTTTGCTTTAAAAACATGTCATAATGGCCAATAGTACTTCTTTTAGTACTGCCGAGGAGGACACTTCCTCTATTTGCGAAAACGATGAGGACGGTTTTACGTACAAACGTATGCCTGGCTATACCCCTGTCGCCAAATTTATTCATTTCATTTATTTTATACAATGAATGATTCCTTTCCAAACAAGATTTCCAATTGCTAATACTACATTTCAGTATTTTCTTATCTTACAAATGCCGGTGTTATATATAGTAGTTCTTCCCCCATAGCAGCTTCCCCCCGGAAAAAAAACTGCTATAAAGTAGTCTTTCCCCCATAGCAGAGGTCCCCCTACCGTTACTGGCTTGGATTTTATCTCTTTATTATCTTGCGTTCAATAGAGATTTTCAATTTCTAAATGCTCACTCCGTTTGTCTTATATTATCTGTCTGTGTATCTGTTTGTTTGACGATCTGTTCGTGTCTGTCTTTATGTCTGTCCTTTCCTATTTTCCTGATGATGAGTGTCTCTGTGTATCTTTCTTTGTGACTGTTTGACTTTCTGTCTGGATCTCGTTCTGTGCGTGTCTGTCTGTACGTGTATATGTAAGTTTTTCTACCTGGATCTTTCTGCATATATTTATCTTTTTGCGTGTCTGTATTTTTGAAAGGACGTATGTTTGATTCAGTCTGTATTTGTTTCTTTTTATATGTCGTTTAATACTCCTTATGTCAATGAAAATTGTTCTGAAATGCTGTGGAAATGGATGTGATTTAAAAAATTATAGTCATGTGTATTTATCTTTCTTATGTCTATCTGTCAATATATGTCTACGAGTGAGTACGTCTGTCTCTCTGTCTGTCTGTCTGTGAGATTCTGTTTATGTGTGTATGTTTCTATCTCTGTGTCAGTCTTTGTCTATTTATCTGTTTGTCTTTGTCTTTTTCCGCCTTTGTGTTTGTCTATCTGTGTGGTTTTCTGTCTGTCTGTCGCTGTGTGTCTGTCAGACTATTTATCTATATGTGCTTACCTGTTTGTCTTTGAGTTTGTCTGTCTTTATTTCCCTTTCTTCATATGTCTGAAGTGTCTTTATTTCCCTTTCTTCATATGTCTGTCTAAGTGTACTTTATTTATGGGCCTATCTTTGTGTCTATATGTGACTGTCTGTGACTTTACTAGTGTCTGTCTGTGTATCTATGCATATGTCTATCTATCTGTCTGATTTCTGTATATCTGTTTGCCTTTCTGTCAGTCCAACTGTCTGCCTTTTTAAGATACTTCTTAATAAAAAATAGCTCAAGGTCAAATGTATGGGTCAGTACAGTTTAAACCTCTAAATTAAATTTCTTAAAGCCAATCCTCTTGGTCAGGGTCAGTATACTTGAAATTAATCAAGTTTTTTTGTACAGTTTTTATGTCAATGTGATATTTCATAAAGTTTTGGTACAATGAAGTGTAATACAATAGGTCAAAGTCAAATCTCAAGGTCAAGGGTAATATCTGAAATCAGGTCTACCTGCTTAGAAATATCGCTAAGTTCAAGGTAGATTGTACCTCAGGTCCAAAATCGGAGAAAATTATGCATTGACACCCCATATTTTCTTTTCATATTATTGCACATTGGGTTAAGCTAATATAGGTTTCAAATACATATTTTTGGTTTAAAAATGTTTAATAACAATGTAAGAAATATGGATTTATGGATTTTTCCTTGGGGTGTAATGTTAAAGATAGGTTTATTCGAATTTATAGACGATAAAGATAACCCTACAATCTTTCTCGTAGTTACGAGAAACTTTTCTCGTAGTTACGAGAAATAAATCTCGTAATTACGAGGAAAAAAAATCGAACGCACTATTTCTCGTAACTACGAGATTTCTTTCCCGTAACTACGAAAAAAGTTTCTCGTAATTACGAGAAATGTTTCTCGTAACTACGAGAAAAGTTTCTCGTAACTACGAGATTTTTTTCTCGTAACTACGAGAATGTTTTCTCGTAACTACGAGATAGTAAAAAAATATAACAAGGCACGAACTGGCTTCCGTACATTTTTCAATCTTTTCTCTAGTTAGGCTGTGTTTTGATTTGGAGGATTATTGTCGTGCTTTTTTATAACATGAATAAAATCAAATTCCGGAATTCATTTGAGGGGGGTAAAATGGCTATATAGCAGATTTTCCCCGGGGAAAAACTACTATAACATGGGGAAAGTCTACTATATAGCAGAATTCCCCCCGGGGAAAACTACTATATAGTAGATTTTCCGGGGGAAAAACCACTAATATATAGCCATTTTTCCGGGGGGGGGGGGAGACTACTACATAACATCGGCTCTTTCACATTAAATGATTTTTCCATCAAGGAGCGCCCCCTCCCCTCCCGTCGAACTTCGCCCTGCTCGTTTGGCGAAGTCTGATTTTAATAAGACGTAATAATACATGCAAAGAAACCGGAAAAATCGGCATTTTTGATACATTCTCTATTCTAACTATAGACCCAACCGACCTTGCCTCCTTAAGATCCGCTTCTGATAGAACTTGAAAAGCACGTTCAGAATATGGGTATATATTAATATGCGGGGATCGACCGATTTTCATCTGTTGTGGAGGGGATGATTATCTTAGAAACTAGGGGGTGGGGCAACCAACATGTTATGTCCGAACAGATAGAACCTGAACCATATTAAACTTGAAGTATTGAAATTATTTTGTCTGATAACCCCTGGAAACGGATTCATGTAATGATCGAAAATTGGGATTCATTTTGACTACTTTTACTTCCTCTTTTCATGGTCCATTTTGTACTCATTTCATGAGAAAACACGCTAGGAAAGTCATAAATTAAGACAATTACATGTATACGTATTGATATTCTAATAAAAGTGGAAACCTAATAGATGATAAATTATCATATAAAAAAATGAAGTGATACGTAATGTCTCACGATATAAATATCTTGGCCTTAATTTTACACTATCTTGACCTTTGAAAAATAATCACAAAATAGCTTTATTTTGTGAAAATATTTTAAAAATTCATTAAAAATCTATTTTAGGTCCAAAAGTTTTGAAATTTTGTATACATGAAGAAGAAAGTATGTTGTTTTACATATGTTACGGGTTTTCATATATCTTAACATGTAAGTTAGAAATTCTTTAAAAAGGGAAAAGGGGGGGGGGGGGTACGCAGGGATGGGGTAATTAAAAATGTAATTGTAATTAATTACAATTAATTACATTTTTTCAAGTAATTGAATGTAATGTGTAATTGAAGATTTTTTCAATTACATGTAATTGTAATTTAATTAATTACAAGGGAAAAACTGCATGTAATTCCAATTACATTTCAATTACTTTTCAATTACATTTGCAGCTTAAAAAATGAATACACAGATTGATCTGTGAAAAAAATTAACTTGTTGGGTAATCAATTATCATTGAGTTTAGGCATAGATAATGGTTAAATAAACAGTTTTACCTGAATGACCACAAGGCCTAATGTGACTTATAGTTATCAAAACCCAGTCTGGTTATACTTTTCTGTTCTAATTGACTTGTTTGTCACTTCTGCAAGGACCTAATGTATATAAGTCTTAGCGATAATAATATCAATCATTTCTTATAATTTTACCTGGTTGTGCACAATAGAAAGAATGCATGAATAAAATTGTCAAATTTCACTGTTTACAAAATTTAATTTGTTTTGATCCTAATGTAACAAATTCAGTTGGGAAGAAGACAAGGACAAAATGGCTAGTATTTTAATTGCCAAAAATTCTGGGAGAAATTTCAAGGTAAAATGTGTGCATTGCACATTATACTGTTACTGTTACTGTTTATGGTAATTCCCTCCTTTGACTAAGGAGCACCCATTTTAAAATAGTTTTAAAATGGTTTTAAAAGTTAGATAAGAGGTAGGGAGTTGTAATTCATTTTAAAAAGAGCCTATGAAATTTTATTTAAGAGGTCTTAGACTGGCATAGCTGAGGGGGTTTAAAATAGCATATATGAGGGGTATAATATTATTTGCACATTGTTTTGGTAAAAGATTTTTAGATATATATAAAATTTGTGAGACTAAAACTAAATAAGAAACATTCTTGTGTAGCATAAAACACTATCTCCCAATAATGCCCTCCACCTAGGCAATAATTACAATATTGGGTGCAAATGGATGCAATAAAAATATCGTAAAATATTTACAGAATGTACAAGGGCTTCAGGCTAGTTTACAGGTCGTTTTGCTTAGTTCTCTCTGGGATATTATATGGGTAAATTTTGATAATATCCCAGAGAGAACTAAGTTATAATTATAATTATAATTTATATGGTTTCTCAGGGAACCTAAAAAGACATTAGACTGTAAAATAAGTATTGTCCTTCACCTTCTTGCATTTTGAAATGACTATTTGGCATAGTTAAAAAATGATATGCTAAAAATAAATTCATGAAATGAAATGTAATTTAATTAATTACATTTGCAAAGTAATTGTAATTTAATTAATTACATTGCAAAAAAAATGGCAAAGTAATTTGTAATTTAATTAATTACATGGCCATAAATTGCAATGTAATGTGTAATTTAATTAATTACATTCCAATGTAATTGACCCCATCCCTGGTGGTACGTAAAGTTATTTGTTTCATGCTGTAAGCATTGTTGGGGCTACATGTATATAGCCATAACCATTTGCCTTAGGGAATTCAAATTTACTATGTCTAGATAGCCTATGGCAAGATGAGGATCCCTATTGATTTTTTTTAAAAATTCATTAAAAATCTATTTTAGGTCTAACAGATTTGAAATTTTGATTACATGAAGAAGAAAGCATGTTCTTTTACATATGTTACGGGTTTTTATATCTTTTATCATGTGACTTAGAAATTTTGCAAAAAGGGAAGGGGGATGGTACTTTTAAGTTTTTTTTGTTTCATGCACACAGGTACCTCAAGTTCAAGTATTTATTTCCTTATGCCAGAGGCACAACTTTGATGATAAAAAAAATGCCGACGGGCGTATTTTGCAGCGTTAGCGTTGCTATTTTTTACAATTGCTCTGCGGGAAATTGAATTCATAACAATGCGTTGATCATGCTGTACTATGTGTTACTGCAACTCTCGTTTCAGTTTCAACGTCGAAACTATTGTACACTATTCGGGCCTCGAAATTAGCGGGAAATACTCGCTAAATGCGAGTGGAATTTGGAAATTGCGAGTATAAAATTCAGACACTCGCAAAAAAATCGTGAGTGGTTTTTTTTCCGCTGTCCATTTTTATCAGGCTGTATTTTTTTCCAATTTAGACAGTGACCGCATCTGCGTCAATAAAAAGCTTTACATCTAACTGCATATACTAGTAGTGTATGTTCGGTATTTTGTCAAACATTTGTGATACCTTGACATTTACAAGCATTGAATCCGCGAAATACCAATTTCTTTAAAAAGAAAGGGCTCTGAATTTTGCAGAATCGCAGAATGAAACAGAGAAAGAAACAGTGTGACGTCGCCAACTTTAACATCGAGCGCCGACTTTAACATCGACAGCGTCACGACCTAATGGCAAAACCTAAAACTTGATTTGTCTTCAAAATTTGATTGCGTGCACAGATTTTTATACAACTCATACCGAAATGTACGACTATACGAAATATATTGAATTGTATTAATTTCATGTATAATTTTGGATAATAAAGTACATGTAGTCGAAATTGTGTTTATCCAGTTTCTGAAGTGAGCCGCACGCGCAGACAGTAGTAATTACAGTTTCTGTACTATAACGACTGTTTAGATACTGTAGTCATGTTTACATTGTGTCTTCTTATGTGAATTTCATAATGTTCTATAACTTGTTTTTGTAGATTACAGGGGCCGTTGAAATCAAACTTCTCTTAATTTTCATTTTAGCCTGTAGACTTCAGGTTTAAGGTAGAGAATACTTTGGGAGTAACACATTTTAATTTGGAGTCTTAATTCAGTGAAAGGATAGATTTTCAATAAAACACTACATCAAATCCATTTTGGCGAATAACGTTCTGTCCATACCCCTCAACCGAAAGGTGGTTATAAGTTTTGTGGATTATTGTTGCAAGATTATAAATTTTTCATAGCGAATAGCTGACCCCAAAAAAGTACCATATTCATGAACGACCAGAATAATTTCTATTCTAATATGACTTGATACTTTTTCCCTATTAAGACAACGGACGCGAGCTGGGCTCTATTCTCCAATATAGGCCCTATAGCGATAAGCCACGCCTACCCATTTTCTGAAAGCAGATAAACTGGTAGGAACTGGTTTTTACCAAGAATCGATTTTGTCGTAAGGTCTAAGTTTGGTCATCATTAGAATAGAAATAAAAAATGACAAGCCGGGCTGTATTGTCTCATAATGCCCTCGCGTCCTCAGCCAATCACATTTATCACCTCGCCGCTGACGCGGCTCGGTAATAAATGTGATTGGCTGAGGACGCTCGGGCATATATATGAGACAATATAGCCCGGCTTGTCATTTTTTATTTCTTAAATACACAGACATATACATTTCTCAAGGGATACCAGCCTTTAATTGTTGTAGTACGATGCGTTGATTTTAGGTAAAATCAGTATAGAAAACTCCACCGAAGCCCCTGCTCCTCTTCTGGATTTTGACATGCAAAATCGCGATTTTAGTATTAAATCTGTTAAGTCCTTTTCCAAATATTTGCCATTGAATACATGTCTACTTGCCGTTATCAAGGAAGTATAGAGTTTGTTTTATCTGTGAATGCAAGTACATAGAGGTTAAGGTAGGAAATGCACGTAAATTTATGCCATTATAGACACATTAAATCTACCGCGACAAGTTTCGGTACAACTGGAGTGTGGTATTTGACAAGCAATTTGATTGGCCGATTTTCTAGAGCTAGCACTCTTGAAGCAAGCTGTTATGATAGTGAGCGGATCAAGTAGCTTGATTTCACTTAAATTGTGTTTTGCAATACCGATAAATAAATTAGCCTAAGGGAGAAACCATTTAATTTTTAGGGGGGGGGGGAGGAAGACTTTGCAAGAAAAATTTTCTGGCTTTGAAAAATGCTGGGAAAAAAATAAGGGCCGGCAAAAAAAAATTCCAGACCATGCAGCAGTAAGGATACATTGCATGATACGGAAAATTTTTCGCTGAACCTTCGGGCCAGACAATTTAAAGTTTATTTAAAATCAAGGTCACAAATTTGTCCGGGGCATAACTCCTCCCCCTGTTGATGGATTTCAATAATATTTTATCGAAATGTTCTTTATTATAAATGTTATAAAACATAATGACCTGTTGATGTTCTTTACATGTTTCATTTGAACACCTTACCTTAGTAAATCGGACCATGTCAAGCAGGTAGACTAACATCAAACTGTCAAGAGTACTATTGGTTACTATAGAACAGTTTTGTTTTCAACACTTATTATACCCCCTGCAAACGAAGTTTAGGGGGGTACATAGGAATCACCCTGTCCATCTGTCCGTCTGTCTGTCCGTCCGGTTAAGAAGTTTTGAAAGCAGATTTCTCTACAAGTATAAGTGATAGGGCTTCCATATTTCACATACACATTCATCAAGTACTACATTTTGATATGAAGAAATTTGACCTATTGACCTTGACCTTGAACTTTGACCTTAGAACAATATTTTGGTTAAGAAGTTTTAAAAACAGATTCCTCTTATAGTATAAGTGATGGTGCTTTCATATTTCACATACATATTCATCGCAACAAGAACTGCATTTTGATTTCGAGAAATTTAACCCAGTGACCTTGACCTTGAACTCTGACCTTAAAACAGTTTATGCTTTAAATTGCCAATATTGATCAAAGTATAAGTGGTAGTTGCACCAAACTTGCATAATAGATGTATCTTGGGTCAAACTTTAGTAATTTGACCTTGACCTACTTTTTCCGCTTCATCGATTTTGCTTAGAATTGCCAATATTGAGCAAACTATAAAGGGTACATGTACCAAACTTGCATAATGGATGTATCTTGGGTTAAATACTCATAATTTGACCTTGACCTACGTTTTCTGCTTCAGTGATTTGCTTTAAATTGCCAATATTGAGCAAACTATAAGGGGTACATGTACCAAACTTGTATAATGGGTGCATCTTGGGTTAAATTTTCATAAGTTGACCTTGACCTACTTTTTCTGCTTCAGTGATTTTGCCTTGAATTGCAAATACATGTATTGAACAAACTGTTAGGGATACATGTACTAAACTTGCATAATGGATGTATCTTGAGTTAAATTTTCATACTACTTCTCCGCTTTAGTGATTTTGCTTTGAATTGCCAATATTAAGCAAATTAAAAGGGGTACATGCTCCAACGCGGAGGAGACATATTGGTTTTGCCTTCGTCGTCTTTCTGTCTGTCTGTCTGTCTGTCTGTCACACATCGTGTCCAGGCTATATCTCCTGAACCGTTTGCTGGATCACTTTCATATAGTATGTTGTTGCTTATAACCTGAAGGTTAGACATCATCTTGACCCAAGGTCATTTGACAAAGGTCAGGGTCACTTAGTGCATTTTAATGAAATTATGCATAGATTCCTGTCCAGGCTAGATCTCCTTCGTCGTCCGTCTGTCTGTCTGTCTGTCACACATCGTGTCCAGGCTATATCTCCTGAACCGTTTGCTGGATCACTTTCATATAGCATGTTGTTGCTTATAACCTGACAGTTAGACATCATCTTGACCCAAGGTCATGTGACAAAGGTCAGGGTCACTTAGTGCATTTTAATGAAATTATGCATAGATTCCTGTCCGGGCTATATCTCCTGAACAGTTTGCCAGATCACTTTCATATTTTAGTATGTTGCTCTTTATGACCTGAAGGTTACACATCACCTTGACCCAAGGTCATATGACAAAGGTCAAGGTCACTTAGTGCATTTTTAATGAAATTATGCATACATTCCTGTCCAGGCTATATCTCCTGAACCGTTTGCCGGATCACTTTCATATTTTAGTATGTTGTTGCTTATGACCTGAAAGTTACACATCACCTTGACCCAAGGTCATGTGACAAAGGCCCAGGTCACTTAGTGCATTTTTAATGAAATTATGCATACATTCCTGTCCGGGCTATATCTCCTGAACTGTTTGCCGGATCACTTTCATATTTTAGAATGTTGTTGCTTATGACCTGAAGGTGCCACATCACCTTGACCCAAGGTCATGTGACAAAGATCAAGGTCACTTAGTGCATTTTTAATGAAATTATGCATACATTCCTGTCCGGGCTATATCTCCTGAACCGTTTGCCAGATCACTTTCATATTTTAGTATGTTGTTGCTTATAACCTGAAGGTTACAAATCACCTTGACCCAAGGTTGTGTGACCAAGGTCAAGGTCACTTAGTGCTTCTCTTGAACCGTTTGCCGGATCACTTTCTATAATTTAGTATGTTGTTGCTTATGACCTACATTACCTTCAGAGCAAAAGTATAATGGCGTCCTAATAAACTCTTGACATTTTTTTGTCCGTTGGAAAAAGAATGTGAAAATATGACAGCTCTTGTATATTGAGACAGTTAGGAGGGTTACGGGATCTTTGGTACCGAGTTTTTTCGTATGGGATCTTTCATACGATTTTGCGAAAATATAATGCTGCAAACCATTCACCTCACTTGTGTTCTCGAACTTAAGATGAAGAATAAAAGACACGTTGCACTAATGCATCACTTTCATGTCTTAGTATGATGTTCCTCATGACCCAAATATTTCACATTATCTTCTCCAAAGGTCATGTGACCAAGGTGAAAGTAACTTGGACAGAGGGGGAGACATCTGTTTTTCCCTGAAAAACATTTTTTTAAATTTATATGTTAGATACATCTTTTGTCTATCATTTGTTATTTTGCCTTTATCTAATTTCTCTAAATGTATGACTGACTATAACTGCCAATATTGAGCAAATTTTACGTACATATACAAATCCCATTCATTCAATAAACCACGTTATAAAATAAGGCCCGCGGGGGTATAATTTGTCCCATTAGGGTCAAAGATCTAGTTGACATTTGTCAATATTCTAGGACTAGAATCCCCCCTTACACACACAAGAGAATTAATACGTGTATTTTGACTAGATGGAACCCCCACGCCAAGTGAAAGGATACTTTGACTTTTCAAATGAAAAATATTCCAGACATGTTTCGTTAAAGTTTTGCCTATTCACAACAATTTTTTTACCTCATGATTCTGGTACCGATACTGTGATACAAAAGACATTCGGTCAGACAGAATCTTGATCGTTTCTATGTATTATAAAATTTTGTCTGAATGAATGTCCTATGGACAGCAAATAATTTCCGCGTACACTGTACATTAATGCTAATCTGTTGCCTTAAAAATGTTGAATTTGTGGAAAATGTTTACATTTCTATTCATCAATAGGTCCCAAATATCTTTGAGGAAAGTAGATAGGGTACCAAGCCTACAGAGAAGTGGAGACTTTGATATAAAAATTACATACTCATCAGATTTATCAACCCCAAAGAAATCTCTAGATTTTGATTTCCAACCACCATCCTCCCAAAATCAAGTCCAAACAATAAACCACATCAAGGAAAGTTTAAATGCATATCAGAAAGTAAGTATATATACTTTTTATTATGTTGAAGATGTCTCACATGTCTCACATCTTCACTTCAGGAACATACTGGTACTGTATTAATCTTTCACCGATACTTTCATTCTTGGTTTTCAATTGCAGTATTTCCAGAAACTTAATTAAGCCACTAGCCCAAATATAAATTTTACAAGTTTTACATAAAGTTACTAAAAAAAATTCTACTAGCCTGGAAAATTTTTAAGTAACATCAGGCTAGTGAGTATTAGGAAAGACTGTAATTAGTAAAGCTTTTCACATCTATAATGATTTGCAAGACCAATGAAATTACGTTTCATGAAAGAGTTTGTGAACAATTACAACAAAACGATCATTGTCAAGATTAGAGCTGAAACAAATACTTGAAATTGGTATTTGAATATTTATGACATGTTTTCAATTCGTATTTGAATATTTGTTAATACAAGGAGTGTCCTCAAAATTAATGTGTAATAGTCATGTCTGACCACCGGATTTAGTCAAAAAAATATGTACTTGCTATAATGGACAACTGTTATTTTTAGTGTTACGAGCCAAAAGCCTTTGGTATGGACAGTGTTCGCGAAAATGTTCAGACTTTTACCAGACATTCGGTCTGGTAAACAAATGTTCTTTACCAGACCAGACAAAAATTTACGAGCCCCAAGAAAAAGAGTAAATCTGGTATAAAATAAAGACCAAACAAATGTACATGTGTGTTGTCAATTATTTTGACTGTATTTTAAAATAGTTCTCATGGAAGGGGGGTCTAATCTTGAGTTCTGAATATTTCAGGAATTATCCTGGCTGATGCTATACATGAGAAAATTCTCTCACTTGTTTTAATTGAATGAGAGAATTTGAAAAGCAATAAGAGAATATCTAAAATATGTTCTAATTTTAGTATGTACAGTTCTTAAAGTGCACTGTATACCGTTTTATTAACTTTGCATCAAGGGTCATTTTCTGCGGTATTTAGGAGTTTGATTTGTGAAAATAAAACGCCACGAACACGTCATTAATATTCTATTCTTTTATCTATATAAATATAATAGCGTACTTAACCTCCCTCCTCCTGAAAATGTTGTACAAAAATTCAAAGAAAAATGACAGGCAAATAAATTTTCTGAGGGGTTGGGGGCAACTTAATTTAATACTCAGGTTGATCGCCACTCAACTGGTTCCTAAATCCTTGTGACAACCCTGCTCTTGTGTTTGATAATCGACTGCTATCAGCGATTAATCTACCTCTGCATCCTGCGTCAGACGCATAAAAAACGCTCTGGACCCATTTATTCTTGATCCCTGCGTTCCTCCGTACGCATTATTCTTTTTCGTATAATGCGTCCTTCTTAAATAGTTTATTGTTTATATAACATGTAGCCAAGTTCGATCAATTTCGGTTGATCGTTTCTTCAACGCAATCTAAATTTCTGTTATCAAAATTTCTTGAAATTTCTAAAAAGTGGGTCCTGTAGCATCATATCCCACCCATCCTGCTACGTCTTTCGGTACACTTTTTCGACAAAGTAACTTTCATACTTTTTTTGGCATATTACATTGTTTAGATTTAGGATCACTGATGAGGGTTAAGTACCTGAAACGTGCATGTCTGGTCCACGTTGCTAATTTATCTGTTCTTAAATGATGCTATTCAATTTGAAGACGTTTACATTTATACCACTTGGTGAGTGTCACTGCTGGTGGACCAGGAGTCCCCGAGGGCACATGTAGCCAAGTTCGATCAATTTCGGTTGATCGTTTCTTCAACGCATTCTAAATTTCTGTTATCAAAATTTCTTGAAATTTCTAAAAAGTGGGTCCTGTAGCATCATATCCCAACCATCCTGCTACGTCTTTCGGTACACTTTTTCGACAAAGTAACTTTCATACTTTTTTTGGCATATTACATTGTTTAGATTTAGGATCACTGATGAGGGTTAAGTACCTGAAACGTGCATGTCTGGTCCACGTTGCTAATTTATCTGTTCTCAAATGATGCTATTCAATTTGAAGACGTTTACATTTATACCACTTGGTGAGTGTCACTGCTGGTGGACCAGGAGTCCCCGAGGGCACATGTAGCCAAGTTCGATCAATTTCGGTTGATCGTTTCTTCAACGCATTCTAAATTTCTGTTATCAAAATTTCTTGAAATTTCTAAAAAGTGGGTCCTGTAGCATCATATCCCACCCATCCTGCTACGTCTTTCGGTACACTTTTTCGACAAAGTAACTTTCATACTTTTTTGTGTCGCCTGCGAAGCATAGCGACACTTAGGGATCACTTTGTCCGTTGTCCGTCCGTCCGTCCGTCTGTCTGTCACACTTTGGGTGTCACAGCCCATAACTTTTGATTGGTAAGTGATAGGGCTTTGATATTTCACATGTGTATTCCTTGTGACAAGACCTTCTTACACATACCATAACTTTTGACCTAGTGGCCTTGACCTACAAATTTGACCTACTTTTCAAAAAACTTAAGAATGGTTATATCTTTTGATTGGTAAGTGTTAGGACTTTGATATTTAACATGTGCAATCCTTGTGGCAAGACCTTTCTACACATACCATAATTTTTTACCTTGTGACCTTGACCTAGATATTTGACCTATTTTTGAAAAAAAGATAAGATTCGCTATATCTTTTGATTGGTAAGTGATAGGGCTTTGATATTTCACATGTGTATTCCTTGTGACAAGACCTTCCTACACATACCATGGTTTTTGACCTATTGACCTTGACCTACATATTTGACCTACTTTTAAAAAAAATTGAGAATGGATATATCTTTTGATTGGTAAGTGATAGGGCTTTGGTATTTCACATGAGTATTCCTTGTGACAGGACCTTTCTACACATACCATAATTTTTTACCTTTTGACCTTGACCTAGATATTTGACCTACTTTTCTAAGGTTGTATATATCTTTTAATTGGTAGGTAGTAGGTCTTTAATATTTCTTATGATGAGACCTTTTTGTTACCAATTTTTACGTAGTGACCTTGAAAATTTGAGAATGACCATATCTTTTAATTTGTAATTAAGAGGTCTGATATTTCAAATGAATTTCATTTGGAAAGACTTTTACTGATACCAATAATTTTGATCCACTTTCTAGAATAATAATCAAACTGCTTCGCAGGCGACACGAGCATTCCTCGGATTGCTATTTTATTTGGAATATTATATTGTTTAGATTTAGGATCACTGATGAGGGTTAAGTACCTGAAACGTGCATGTCTGGTCCACGTTGCTAATTTATCTGTTCTTAAATGATGCTATTCAATTTGAAGACGTTTACATTACAGAGTTGAGAAAGTGTAATTGGTTTATTTATGTATATTTTGTCTTCTCTTTTAAACCTTACGAAAGGCTGATCATGTCCGTAGTATTGAAAATTGTTGCGCATCATAATTTTTCGATATAACAGTTATATGCGATCCGATGGGAGTTTAACTTATCATTCGGATTTAGATGTACCTGTAATATATACTATATATTGTATAAAAAAACTTTGCAGGATGATATGAATAAACCAATTCAAATCATTTAATATACAAGTAAATGTAAGTGCAGACAAAGTTTTAACGGACATTTGGTCCATCGCGATTCTAAAGTATATCGGATCGAAGCTATTTTTACGGGACATGTCCGACTGTCCGACGAACCTTCGAATACACTGTATGGAGTAAACAACATCCTGTAAGCAAGACAAGCCGTGTTCTCAACTAGCCACACTCGACAGTAATCATGCATGTTGTATACATACACTTGAATGTTCAAGCCCCCACTTTCATAAAAGTGATCCTTATGTGACACAATGTTTCGCTGGCGACACATGCATTCCTCGGAATGCTGCCACTATTTTTTTTTTTTAAATTGATAAATTGGTAATTTTTGTGTCGCCTGCGAATCATAACGGCACATAGGGATCACTTTGTCAGGCATCAGTTTATCTGTCTGTCACACTTTTATGAAGTCACACTTTAATATAGAAGTGATCCTTCTGTGACACTATGTTTTGCAGATGCCACATTCATTCCTTGTAATGCTGCCACTATTTTGTAATTTTTTCTCTGTTTACAGACCAATGTCCATGTGAAAGTGGTCCAGATAGGTCAGGTACAAACCAAAACAGTTAGATCAGGAACTTCTATGTCGTGTCAAGATGTTGTAGTTGCAGACAAGACAGGATCTATCACTTTATGTGTATGGGATAAACAAACAGATACATATAGCATTGAAGAATCATATTCAATGCAGAACATCTCTGTCAGAAACTATGACAACATTAAGTCTCTGACAATATGCCCAGATAGCATAATAAAACTTATTCCAGACATTGGCCCAGTAATACAATCTGAACAACAGTCAACAACAACAATAAAAACCTTGGATGTGCAGTCTGTTTCATGTATCAGTTTAAACAAGTGTAATATTTGTTAAAGAGATGTCGGATCTTTCAACAAAGAAATTTCAACAGTAAAATGCCCTCATTGCCAGATGCGTCAAAAAACTTCAAGTCTCCATGAAACTTTGAAATGCGAGTTAATCGCATCCTCCGAAGGAGAGAAATAAAACTACAAATATCCCACTCTGTGCTAAAAAATTGTACCTCCCTTGCACAATTTAATGAACCTTAATTGGTTGAAACGAAAATATTAGATGCAACTGAATTTAAAGCAAAACTGAACATCGGACTAACGTCCATACTCGAAATAATAGACCTTAACTTAATTCAGGATCTTTGAACACCACACTAAAATGCAAGCCTTGCATCATGTGCATACATCTGAATGCAAAATAATATACTAGAATCTATTGTAAGTAATTGACAACTATGATGACTTTGATAGACAGTACATTAACGTACTAGTCTTTTTATGCCCCCGTAATCGGAGATTCGTCGGCATACAAATTTTGGTCTCTCCGTTTGTCTGTCTGTTTGTCCGCAAAAACTTTAACCTTGGCTATAACTTTTGAATGGTAAGTGATAGGGCTTTCATATTTAACATGTGTATTCCTTGTGGCAAGACCTTTCCATTGGTACCAAATTTTTTGACCCCATTACCTTGACCTTCGAGTTTGACCTACTTTTGAAAAACTTTAACCTTGCCTATAACTTTTGAATGGTAAGTGATAGGGCTTTCATATTTCACATGTGTATTCCTTGTGGCAAGTCCTTTCCATTGGTACCAAAAATTTTAACTTGTGACCTTGACCTTTGAGTTTGACCTACTTTTAGAAAACTTTAACCTTGGCTATAACCTTTGAATGGTAAGTGATAGGGATTTCATATGTGTATTCCTTTTAGCAAGATCGTTCCATCGGTACCAAAATTTTTGACCCCATGACCTTGGCCTTGGAGTTTGATCTACTTTTGAAAAACTTTAACCTTGGCTCTAACTTTTGAATCGTAAGTGATAGGGCTTTCATATTTCACATGTGTATTCCTTGTGGCAAGACCTTTCCATTGATACCAAACTTTTTACCTTGTGACCTTAACCTTTGAATTTGACCTACTTTACAAATGAGTTAAAGAAGATCCTGACGATAATCTCAACAACACTCACAATAGAGCACGAAATTAAACATCGACGGACCCCTAGCAAGCTAGAGGTGGGACCAGGTGCCCGGGAGGAGTAAGCATCCCCTGTTGGCTAGCCGCACCCGCCGTCGATGTTAATGAAGCATGGAAATGAAAATATATATAATTCATGCACTGTCTGACGTGTCTATATAGAAAGTGCTATGGCGACAATGTCAGGGAAGTATATTCAAAACACTTACTGTCAAACCCCTCGCGGGGAACTTTTTTTACGAGCTCCACACGGCAAAGGGCATAAGTGTGACACAAATGAGTTAAAGAAAACAGTATTTATACTGACACAGATTACAATGGGGGCATTCGTGTTTCACAAACACATGATTTATTTATTCTATGTAATAGCTGAAAACCATTTTTGTGCCCCTATTTTCAGCAGTGGTCTTTCTACAAAATTTATCAAATATCCAATCTTTATTGCCAGATTGCGAAGCTAAACACTTTTTACATTTTCATGCACTTCATTTCAGTAGAAGATAAAGTCATTGTGTCTCTCAGAATGTCTGAACTCGTATCTCCTACAACTTTCTTAAAAATTTAATCATTTTTTGCCAAAATGTAATGCAGATTAAGATAATTCAGACAAAGGTCACTCATTACAGGTCAAGGTCATTTTCTGGCTTAATTTACATTAAGTAATTTCTTTTTAGTGTTTTTAAAACTATTTTTGTCCAAATGATCATGGTAGAATAAATACATGTAATTTTTCATATGAATATATATATTTACATGTACATGTTTTGATATATTTTATAGTATTGACAAGTTTTTTTTTTACCCAAGTTCACAATTTCCTGAACACTAAACGTACATTTCTAAAACTACATCAGCATTTGATATTTTGTACGATGTTTCCATATGGACCAAGGTCATTCAAAGTCATTCTCCAAAAGTCAAGTTCACTTTCATGCTAAAAATATCTTGTTTGATTAAAAATATCTTTTGAAAACTAGTATTGACAACTTTTTGTACCCAAGTTTCCTGATCATACATTTCTGAACACTGTATCAGGATTTGACATTTTGTACAATTATTCAGTAAAATGTTTCCATGTAAACCAAGGTAATTCAAACTCATTCTCCAAAAGTTGAACTTATTTTCTAACTAAAATATCCTCTCTGATAAAAATATGTTTTGAAAATTCATTAAGAATATAATTTTGGTCCCAACAAAGTGAAGTTTTTGCTTGATAGTAAAAATACATGTTCTTTGACAAATTTTTATACAATTGATTGTATTGACTTTTTTGTACTCTATGAAAAAAGAAAAAAGGGTACGCATGATTCTACAGAACTGATACTTCTTGTCATAACTACATCACCATTTGTTTATATTTTCATGCAATGATGTTGCACCATGTTTTCATGTAAGAAAACATCATTATTTGCAAATTTTGATCATTTTATTGCTTATCATCACTAATTTTGTGTTTCTTAGCTGATTTTGTGTTTCTGCACTGATTCTGTGTTTTTGCAGAGAGACACCATCGCAATCTGACCATGTACCACCTTTAGTGGTTTACAGATTTTCATTTGTGTTACCGTTATAAATTATTTATTCTATCATAGTTTAGCCTCCTCCAAGAAACTTAATTATTTTTAGCTCACTTAAACATTAATCCTAGGTGTGACTATGTTTTGCATGTAACACATGTAAACCTTGTGCTGCCCTTATCTTTGTTAAATATCCATGACAAATATGGATAATGACCATATCCCTGTCTACAGTACAAAATCGATAATTCAGAAAATCAGAAACCGAAGGCATACAAAATCAGGATAAAACAGGAACCAAAGCAAACAAAAACAAAAACCTCCACATATGAAAAGAAGCGAACTCCCGATATGAGAGTGAGACCAGGTGCCCAGGAAGAGTGAGCATCTCCTGCTTGCATGCAACACCCGTCGCTTCAATTCGGTAGAACTGAAGCACTTTTTGTTCAATATACATATAATAACCTTTATTGTCAAGGAACATCTGTCCCTCTGTTTCAAAAACAAGTCTTTAATTTTGTGGTGCCTCCGAAGCATAGCAACTTTAAGGTATCACTTTGTCCGTCTGTCTGTATGTCTCACTTGCAGTTTCACAACCTATATAAAAAGGATTCCAAAGTATTACTATAATTCACAGGCCACAAGATTGTGCATTCTTTTGAATGCTGCCACTATTTTCGTTTTCCATTGATCAAGTGGTGCAGTTCACATTGCAGTCTCTACTTAACCTATGTGTAATTTTTTTCTCATTGAAGTGTCTAGTTCTATTCAGAATATTAATAGAACTTTGTATCATTATATCTTAATCATTTGACCGTTGTATTTACTGTTTTATTGTATAAAAAAACTCCTTTTTTTTTATTACATTTTGAACCTCAAGAAAGGGGCATTTTTTGTGTTTCAAATATACATTTGTTGTCATCTTTGCTAAGCATAACAACACATAAAGGACTTCCTAAGTCACACTATCATTTAAAAGTGATCCTTATGCATATGCTGCTATGTTTCTTAGGTATTCCTTTGAAATTGGAATGCTCCCACTATTTTTTAGTCCCTCAGTCTGCCTTGATGCACTTAAGATAAGTTCTACTGTATTTGAATCGAACTACTAATATTATATTATGATTTTGTATGTTGTTGTTTGGGTCGAAAAGAACTTTGCTTGATAATTTGATATTACTTGTTTCCTTATTTGTATTCTACTTTATATGATTATTATCTGTTGTAACTTTTTAACTAAAGTTTTATTTCTTAAACTTGCTTTACTTTGATAAGGTTCCAGTTTACCTAGTGTATTTTAAGCTTGCCAGGACGAAAGTCCGGAGAGCTAATGCTATACCCTCAACGTCAGCGTTGACGTTGTCGTCATTGTCATCGTCGTCGTCCGTAGACAAAACTTTAACCTGGGCTATATCTCCTTAACTATAAGGGATAGGGCTTTGATACTTCATATATAGATACCTTATGATGAGACCTTTTATTTGCAACCTTTGACTTAGTGAACTTACCTTGGACTTAGACCTACTTTTTAAATACTTTAACCTCCGCTATATCTCCTCAACTATAAAAGATAGGGCTTTGGACTTTGACCTACTTTTGAAAAAACTTTAAGCTGGGCTACATCTCCCCAACTTTAAGGGATAAAGCTTTGATACTTCATATGTAGACACCTTATGATGAGACCTTTCATTTGAAACCTTGACCTTTGACCTAGTGACCTTGACCTTGGACTTTTACCTACTTTTAACAAAAACTTCAACCTGAGCTATATCTCCTCTATTATAAAGGGTAGGGCTTTGATACTTATGATAAGACCTTTCATTTGAGACCTTGACCTTTGATCCAGTGACCTTTAACTTGGACTTTGACCTACTTTAAAAGAACTTTAACCTGGGCTATATCTCCCGAACTATTAGGGGTAAGGCTTTGATACTTCATATGTAGATACCTTATGACAAGACCTTTATTTGAGACCTTGACCTTTGACCTAGACGTTGGACTTTGACCAACCTTTTTAAAACTCAAACTTGGACTGTATCTTCTCAAATATAAGGTGTACGGCTTAGATATTTTATCAGTACATATGTTATAATTTCTAACAAAAACCTGCTACAGTGAGCTATGTAATCTTTGATTACCCTATGTTTAAATATTTTGTTGACAGCATATTTAAATTCTGCTTTAAATTTTATTTTATATTCAATATTGAGATAAAAAATGATCATGGAAAACCTATCCCTATACATTTACACATATACGTATTTGAGAATACAGCTTCCTCACCCCAAGAATCACTTCCTATAACTACAAGCATCATTGTTAAACTGTTTTCCCCATCAACATTTGTGTAATATTACAGCCAGCCGTGATTAAAGTCCAGCAAACCTAATGTCATAATCTGATCATCGACATTGTCACATTCTTATACAAAAACTTAGACATACAACTTCGTATGTAGATGCCTGACCAGACCTTTTACTTGAGACCATAACCTTTTACCTACGTACCTTGGACTTTGACTTTAAAAAAAACATTAACATGGGTTATATCTCCTCAAAAAGGATAGGGCTTAGATACTTCATACTAGATACTTTATATCAAGACCTTTCATTTGAAACTTTGACCTAGTGACCTTGGACTTTGACCTATTCCTCAATTATAAGAGGTAGGGCTTACATATTTCATATGCACATACAGGATGACGAGACTTTTCATTTAAGACTGACTTTAAACCTTTCTTTTGATACCATGACTTCTCACCTAGTAACTAGTCTTTGACCTACTTTTAATCTATACAAGCTTTCAACTTTTATATTTATATTTATATAAAAATACCCCATGACCATACCTTTCATTTGATGATAGGACCAATGACCTTGACCATTTGACCTACTTTTAAAATGAGGTAGTGCTTTAATATATCTCGTATACATCTTATGAGCATACCTTTCATTTGATAATATGACAATTGATCTTGTGACCTGACCTTTGACCTACTTTTAAACTGTAAATGGTAATTTAATTTCTTCACTACTAACCTTTCTGACATCATGTCTTTTGACCGTTACCTTTGACCTGCTTTTAAAGCGTGAAATAGGGTTTTGGCATTTCACTTATTCCTCATGAATAGAGTTAATATGTTACCATAGCTTTTGTTCTAGTATCATTAATCTTTTTTCTTGAAAAAAACCTGCCATTTTATTACTATCAAAAACCTGTATGGCTAGTGATGTTGTTTCTGGTAAGTCTTATAACTTTTTACTTAAAAAAGGTTGCCAGCATTCAGTTGTAAAATTATTTTGCTTTTCTTAATTTGATTTCACAAACCAATAAATAATCATTTTCAACATGAATGCTGGTAATCCTTTCACTTGTAAATATTGTAGTTCCTTTGTTTCAATTAATTATATTTTTTTATTCTTATTGTTATGCTTTAATAATCACATTAAAAAGTAATATTAAAAACCAAGACTATTCCTTACCTACAGTGTCTCATATTATGTAAAGTTTAAACCTCATGTATTTGCATTTCTGTATTGGCGTAAAAAATGAACAGAAATTTCTGGCAATTTAATTTATAACGTAGATAATTGAACTATATGTATTTAAGTACATTAGACATATCACTTTGGTTTTTCAAATCAGTAAACAGGATTAAAACTTTGAAATGTGATTTTCTCTTCTTTGTACTTTTTTTCTGAAATTGAAAAAAAAAACCCAATCATGTCTCCAACAAGCAAAAACCAACATTTCAGCAACTGCTGATAGAAATACATTAGTCCTTACAAAACCAATTGCTTGAGATCCCTCTCCTATTATGTCCCCCTCAACAAAAGGTTATATATTGTTTTTGCATTCGCATCTGTCTGTCACAAATCATGCCGGACTATATCTCTGAAACAGTTAAATGGATCACCGAAAGTCTTTCATATTTGAGTATGTTGTTAAGCATGATCCAAACATTTTGCATCATATGCTGTGCGTGCACATAGACCCAATGATTGTGGGTTCAAATTCAGGCACTGGCATCCCAATTCTTTTTTCATTTTTTTGCATTTTGCAAGCTTTTTAAGCACTTTTAAATCATCTGAATACAAAAAAAAACCTTCTTTATTCTTTTTCCATTTTCATTTTCTCCATTTTGCACACTCATTTATTGCATTTTACTTTTTTGGAATTTTTATGATATTTTTCTTAATTATTTATGGCATATGGACCAAAAAATTCTGACTATGGCTCTGGCTCTAACATTATTCAATGTCAGTATGTTCAGAGTGTGCATGGATATCAGGTGAGCGTTGTGCCCCCCTGGGGCTCTTGTTAAATTCATGTTTGTTGATTCCGTAGTTTTGTTGTTTGAATGCCTCGTTGGTCTGCCTTCAATCTCAAAATCTCTGTCATTTGATTATGCAGGATATTTTTGTTGATGCCCCCGATCTAAACGCTTGTTCATAATGTTAATTTCAGCATACTTTTGGTGTTCATGGTTGGTAACGTGCAAATTCCGTTCGCGATTCTCGGAACATTTGCACGTGTCAACCAGAATTATACACCCATGAACACCAAAAGAAAGACAGTCATTACTTATATTTATACATTTATTTATATGAAAGGTCATTTTATTATTTGCATGCATATCACACATGTTGCCTGCAACAGCGTCAGTTGTTTTTTGATGTTTTTAATTTCTGCGGAAGTAATTACCGTCTATAGCCATCAGTAAAGTAGGTTAGAAGCCGGCCTTTAATTTGCCCCATTATGTATCACGTCATGCCATAAAGGTACCTAAGGGTTTATATATTAGTGATCTGAAATGAGATCATCCGAAATAAGCAGAAGCTATTTTGATACTGTATTTTCTTTGACTTTCATTAATTTTTGTAATGTAACGTGGGTAAAATACATCGATCTTGTATATGTAATCCAGAAATAAATATTTATAAGCTATATTTGCGCCCTTTAAATGCCTCAAGATAATATTATGAGGCACAAGAGGGTGCAAGACCGCGATCTCATTAATCGAAGAAGGAATCTTAATTTCTCCTTTTTTAATCTTCGTGCCTGTAAGGAATTTTAAAATGATCCCGATGTGGGATATCTGAGTGTATTATTTGACAGAGTGGGACCATCATATAAGGGCATTTGTACAATGTACTTGTTGCAAATTTGTTGTTTATACACTTAGGGAAAATACCAGAAAATTTTAACGATTTGAGATGTTTCGATAATACTTCTGATTATCGTCAGGATCTTCTTTAACTCATTTGTGCCACACTGATGCCCTTTGCCGTGTGGAGCTCGTAAAAAAAAGTTCTCCGCGAGGGGTTTGACAGTAAGTGTTTTGAATATATTTCCCTGACATTGTCGCCACAGCACTTTCTATATAGACATAACGTCAGACAGTGCATGAATTATATGTATTGTTTTCTTTTTCGTGCTTAGACATCGACGGCGGGTGCGGCTAGCCAACAGGGGATGCTTACTCCTCCCGAGCACCTGGTCCCACCTCTAGCTTGCTAGGGGTCCGTCGATGCTTAATTTTGTGCTCTATTGTGAGTGCTGTTGAGATTATCGTCAGGATTTTCTTTAACTCTTCTGATGATTGTATATAGCAAAATATGTCAATGCAAGCTTTAAAGAAAACCTATATTGCTTTCTGTTATTACTAATATGCAGGATAACCTCCAAGCAGAAGGAATGGATCGATTTGCCCGGCGTCTGTCTGTCACACTTTTAGTTAGTCACACTTTTATGAAGTCATGATTTCATATAAAAGTATCCTTATATGCTGCTATGTTTCCCAGATGAAACATGCATTCCTTGGAATAATGCGACTGTGACAGAGGAAGAACTGTTTCTGAAAGACCTGAAAAAAGCTGCTGACAAATCCATATTGTCAATCAAATGTATGATACCAAATATGGTGATGTATCGCAAAAAAAAACATATATGTAAGATAAAAATTAAAGAAATAAATTAAAAAGAAGCTCTTCAATAAGAAATCTTTAGCAGGGAAAAGTTTCTGCAATTAGAACTAGTAAAAGATACTAAACGTTCATTTTCATAACCAAAGCTGAAACAGAAGGTACCAACTAACTGCTGCTTCAATGTGTGTGTTATAAGTAGAGAGATATTAGTAATACAATACCAAATAAAAATTACGACACAAACCACAATCACTCGGTTCATCACTATTATCACCATGTCCACAATCACTGTGTCCATTACACCATAAGTTACAAACCACAATCACTAATGAATTAAAGAAGATCCTGACGATAATCTCAAAAGCACATAATAGAGCAAAAAAATAAGCATCGACGGACCCCTAGCAAGCTAGAGGTGGGACCAGGTGCCCGGGAGGAGTAAGCATCCCCTGTTGGCTAGCCGCACCCACCGTCGATGTTTAAGCACGAATATAAAAACAATATATAACATTCATGCACTGTCTACCACAATCACTAGGTTCATCACTATTATCACCATGTCCACAATCCCTGTATCCATTACACCATAAGTCACAAACCACAATCACTAGGTTCATCACTATCACCATCATGTCCACAATCCCTGTACCCATTACACCATAAGTCACAAACCACAATCACTAGGTTCATCACTATCATCATCAGGTCCATAATCCCTGTGTCCATTACACCATAAGTCACAAACCACAATCACTATGTTCATCACTATTATCACCAGGTCCACAATCCCTGTGTCCATTACACCATAAGTCACAAACCACAGTCACTAGGTTCATCACTATCATCACCAGGTCCATAATCCCTGTGTCCATTACACCATAAGTCACAAACCACAATCACTATGTTCATCACTATTATCACCAGGTCCACAATCCCTGTATCCATTACACCATAAGTCACAAACCACAATCACTAGGTTCATTACTATTATCACCAGGTCCACAATCCCTGTATCCATTACACCATAAGTCACAAACCACAATCACTAGGTTCATTACTATTATGACCAGGTCCACAATCCATTGTATCCATTACACCATACGTCGACAGGCACACGTATGTTTGACGTTTTGCATTTCATATATCCTTCACGACAAGGAGTAGGTTCTTAAAAAGAAAATTGATTTCACTATAACAAAGAAAAATGATATAATAATATGACATAACTCCACCATACTTATATCTGAAATAAGGCGGTTTGTTGTTGGAGATCCCCTTCTGATGCTGAGATCAGGATCCCCGGCGAGGTAAAATAAGTATTGATGATAAGGTTTTTACATTGGTCAAATATCGTCAACTTCATGTTTATATGTAACGGAAGATCCTGTATGAGCTTTTTTCATTCTGTCCTCAAGCTGATGATACAGTACATGGTGTACTATGTAAAGTCTGTCCAGCCGAATAGGATGATGCCTCCACCGAACTCGCTTTAGCAGTGGCAGCTGGCTACCGCAATAGTAGTAGTAAGACGTCCCACCCCCCTACCCAGTACAAATCAAACATCACATGCGTGTAATGTGTTGCACACTTGTACGAGATGGGGTTATATAATATTTAAGAGTCATTGTTATTTTGATAGATTTATGTATGTTTCACAACATCACACACCTATGTAAATAAAACGTGTTAATAATATGGAATATATCAATGACTACGATAGACGGCATGGTATGGGGAACACCATACAACATGATTGAAGGGATGACGAACATCTTGAGGTTCAATTTTTTTTATATTCATAGAGACAAAATTAGTTGCTGAAAATAAATATGACCCCAATACAATCAATGAGAACAAACATAGTATACCGAAGTCATAACAGTATACTGAATCAGATGTCACGGGGATGTCAAAGGGGTTGACCCACGAGCCCTTCAAAATGGCCTGATATTTCGGATAAATTAAAAAGACCACAAACCACCTGTACTTTTTTTGTATTTTTATGGAATAGCATTTGTACCAACTAAAAACGGCAGGAAATCTCAAAACCGGCAATGCTTATTCGTGTTTCATGTCTTCAAACCTATACCGAAACACAATTTTCCGTGTTTTTGCGTTAAAATCTTTTTTTTTCATTTGATGTTTCTATATTAGCGGCATTCTAGACGGTTGAAAAAAAAATTACGAGTAAATGTTGTAACAAAAGGAATTGTTTTATGAAAAGAAATCAACCCGGCTATAATGCCGATCATGCCGGATAAAAATAATATACATCTCAGTGTAAGCGTCACTTTTATGTCGGCGCTTTATCCTTGGACATTGTTTACATGCATTCATCTAGTACAATGTAATTGAAGGGGTGCTAGAGGGTAAGAACATGCTTTTCAAGCATTTTTGTTGTTGTTGTTGTTGTTGTTACCATATTTTACTGAAAGAATTTCACTTAATTTCCCGATTTTAATCGGTGTTCTTGTCTTGCCTGACCTGGGAATGGGTACCGGTCGTCTTCATTGTTCTGATGTTGTACGATATTTGAGTCAGCCTAGTGATGAAATGAGCTGTCATATTTATTTCATAAATCTTGGTCATGAGGAAAATGTACTGGTCCTTGTTTCGACGTTATGTCCTTATATTCTTTATTTTTAACAACCTCAAAGGATTGTCCATATCAAAATGTCATCCATTCTACAGAGAATACAAGACTTGAACTAAAAGGAAAGTATTGAATTTGAACATTCACAGTGTTTGGCTGATATTTTCACCTGTTATGTCGAGCAAGCAGCATATAATCTTCCTGCAATCCCTACCCCTACAAAATCAGATTGATGCTTTGGCATGGGTCCTGACATTATCAGTTCTATAAATTCAAATTTTCAGGCGAATCTAACGCATACATTCTCAGTTATACATTTTCAAAAGTCATTTAAAATTTGGGGTGCGCAGCTCTAATTCTTTCCACTAGAGCATCCTTCAATGTATTGAGTTTTTACAATAGAAGTATATGGAGATTTAATTGTACCTTCCAAATGTGTAAGTCTTTGGTCAATTAAGTCCAATTTCTCAAGTTTAGCGTTCATGCCGTCAAATTTCCTGGACAGGGCACTGATCTTATTGTGTATATCAGTTCCGTTATTCCCATTAGGCGCAGGTAGTACAGGTAAGCCATATCCATTAACGTTCTGAGGTGCCTGTAAAGCATACGGTGAGTATTGTGATTGTGCTTGAACGTAATGTCCCTGAGGCGTTGAATGCATTAGATTTTGCTCCATGTTAACACCGGTATTGGAAATCCTGGGTATTGTTATATCGCTCCCAAGTGCTTCACCTCGACGATCGCTCACACGAATCTTTTGTTTACTTTCACCACAAGTATAAACAGCTTGATATTTCCTTTTTTTTGTCCTTTTTCGATTGTTTGGTGTTTATAGTACCCCCTGATCATAGTTATCATGTTAACACAAAAATTTCCGTAAAAATCCCATTAAAAAACATGACTTTCATCAAAATTCTGTGACCACACAGTTTCACGCATGCGCACAGACCTGGCTGCAGTACCAACGGAAAACACCTGATGCGAAAAAAGACGAGCATAGCTAGAGACGAAAAATAGACATACGACAAAGAAACATCATAAACAAAAGACTAGATATAAAACGATACCAAAAGAGGAACCGGGACGACTTAGGACGGCCGTTTGCTACGTAAGTAGCAAAGTGTGTGGTCATGCGTATAATGTGCATACACCACCTTCCCGGTGACCGAACGGTCTCGAAGAATCACACCAGTTTAATTTTACGAACCAGACAAATTCGTTCTTGACAATAAGCGGTGTCGTCAAAAATATTGGTTGTTGCTTTTCTTATAAAGCTTCATACCTGCCTAGTTTTATGGGTTTGGCGTAATTTTTGTTTTTTACCTACAAATACGGTCTACGATTATGCTGGTCATTTTTCGCCTAAAACGTATATCCATTCAGAATTGCTTTAAAGATACAGTGTCTCTGAAAATAAATTTTATTGAAAACGTAAAATTTATTCCAACAGGTCTAGATAGAGAGGAAAAAGGAGGCATAATAACCCAAACGAAAAAAATAGCCTAACAACTCGTATAAACAGATCATACACAAACCATGGTTTTGATGCGAGTTTCCCGGTTAAAATTTCACATGCAAATGAGCTCACGGATCGTATCATTAAATTTGCATATTGGTGGATCGCATAAAATTCTTAAATATATGTTATGATCCAAGTACGATCCATTGAAAACAACTCGTATACAGCTCATATGATTCTTCTACGATCCATGGTTTTGATGCGAGTTTCCCGGTTGAAATTTCACATGCAAATGAGCTAACGGATCGCATACATATTTGGATATCAACAAATCGTATGAAAACTGCAAGTTTGTGAACATGAAGATGTACAATCCAAGTATGATCCATTTAGAAACATCTCGCATCCAAACCACAAAACAACTCACAACCAAACCACCTAACAACTGCATGAAAATCATATGATCCAGATATGATCTGTTATCTATATTAATAACATCTTGCATAAAAACCTTGTATACATTCATGTATTGTCACAAATTTTTAGGTCATCATCCCATGCATGTACCGGTACACATGTTACATATTAAGTGAAAATAATACGAAACGATATTACTTTGCAACAACATTCATTTTTCCGTATATATACACATTTATGTATTGAAATCAAAATCAACTTTTATTTCATTTCATATAAATGCATTTTAATCCTTTTTTCCAATTGACATTAATAAAATAAATAATTTTCTAATACATGTATAATCAAGGAAATCTATATAATTAATTACAAACATGATCATGATGATGCTTCAAAATTTTAACAATAGAACATACATGCGTGTATTTCGATATTAATAATACAATGTACAATGTAATATATTGTTTCAAGAGCTTATCGTATACATATTCATATTGAAAATTAAACTAAGAGGTGTGTCACCTGTACCGTAGTATGCTTAACAATGTGACCTTGAAGGTGACTTTGAAAGTTCATAAGGTGTTTTACAATCATTGCAAGCTTTATATGGTAGAATTATGATGTATATCAATTAAGTTATAGCCATTTTTGTGTGAAAAACCAATTACCAGACAGTTAGACGGACAAACAGATCCCTATTACATGTATGTTGATCTCGAACTGTAGGCAACATAAAATTTTAAGTTTCAAAGCAAGTAAAACAATTATCACATGTTACATGCACTTTCAAGCAAAGTTATTATGTAGATATACATTGTATTTAGAGTGTACCAATACATGTACAATGATTATTGATACAAAATATGTGAAACTTTTCAAAACATTGAAATCACATCTTATATAAATTTAAGATTTTCAAGGCATTGTAAGTTACATGTAAATGATGTAGTTGCATTAACATAATAGTACAGGTGAATAGTGAATGTTTACTTGACTCAACCCTATTCATCAAGTTACATGAACATGCATTTAATTGTAAATTATTATAAAGTAAACAAATAAAACATTGAAAAAGTGGAACATAATTTTCTGCACGTTGTAACATCTGGTCGGAATATGTACACACATATACGGTTTGTGCATCGACTGCCACAATGGGTAGAATGCCTTATCTATATATGTAGTTACTCCATAACTTCTTAAATAACAGAACTGCAAACTCTTAAGAGCTTTATCCGTGGCCACATAATCAGTCCCGTTCAGCACAAACTGACTCTACATTCTGATTCATCTCTCGTTAATATCACAGACTCACTATATGTATTTCCTGTAACAAATTCAAGGTTAAACTAAAATCAAACTTCATATTATTTTTAATAAAGTGTCATTATGGTCATAGGCTCATACTACATTGTACAGGTATGTAAAAAGAGATAATCATGGTCTGTCAATTTTATGATCAAATACATGTAGTTAGTGGTACACGTATAACTATAAGCTAAATAGAGTTAATCTAGCTTCCAATTGAGAACTGACAGTAACATTCATTACAATCGTTTGTTTACTGGACAGGTCCGATATATTTTGCCTATTTGTAGCATATGCATCATGCACATATACCTACCTATATCCATCTTATGCAGTTCCTAAATGCAGGAGTTCAGCTTCCTCCTCTATATTTGGAGTTTGGACCCTGGCATGCTCTCTAAGAATTTGTATGTGACAAGCTCGCAAAACAAGTGGTATAAATGTAAACGTCTTCATATTGAATAGCATCATTTAAGAACAGATAAATTGGCAATATGGACCAGACATGCACGTTTCGGGTACTTAACCCTCGTCAGTGATCCTCAAATCTAAACAATGTAATATGCCAAAAATGTATGATCGTTACTATGTCGAAAAAGCGTACCGAAAGACGTAGCAGTATGGGTGGGATATGATGCTACAGGACCCACGTTTTAGAAATTTAAAGAAATTTTGATACCAGAAATTTTAGAATGCGTTGAAGGAACGATCAACCGAAATTGATCGAACTTGGCTGTCATGCAGTGCATGGCACATACAATGTATGCTGTGAATAGGCAAAACGCATCGGACCTGTTTTATATAATTAGATTTACATTGTGATGTGATTATTCATATCATTTACTACATGTATTCTTCAACCAAATGGCCAATGCATCTCCGCATATATATTTGTATGAATGTTTGTCACACACTGTTTTACATGTACAGTGCAGAGTTCCTGAAAAGTGACGGTTATATCGATTTGCCAATAAGAAATTGTGTTGTATGATAAAAACTCACTTTTATATGTTAGCATCGTATTCGACTTACAGACATAAAACTTACACTGTTAGTTACAGGCCTTCATAAGATTTTCCCCTAAAATGACTACATTGTAATCAGAAAATATTACGACATATCGAATTGAGTAAAACCTACTATTTTCTGATTTCTGAAGTGAGGTTATTTGTTCTAAATCAGTGGCGGAAACAAACAAGACCGCAAAACGCATGGGCCCAAGCAACACAGATGAATATGTTAATGTATATAAAAAGAGGGCATGCGTAATACAACCTGTGCTCTGCCGGCTGTAGCGAGCTAATGTTTGTTATCACCCGAGGAGTCCGACAGACATTCAGAAAGGACAGGTTATGTCTATAACTATAGATCGAATTGACCACTTTTCTTACATGCTAGGGCGATTATTACGCCAATATATGTTCGAGACTAAGGTATTATATTTGTTTACATGATTTATCATTAATATTCGCACAAATAGGTATCAGATTCTTTTTTTAAATGAGTATATTGATAGTTTATCACTTTTCGCGTTTTTCTTAACATCTCCATTCCTTTTTTAAAGGTAAGTGTTTTGAATGTTTTTTCCCTGACATTGTCGCAAAAGCACATTCGATATAGACATAACCTCAGACAGTGCATGTATTTTATATATTATTTCATCTGCGTGCGTGAACATATGAATGAAGACCTCGGAGGAGAAATTAAAGGAATGCAGAGGCAGATCCATGAACAAAGACTGGAGTTGGATACTCTGAGGGTTATAGGCTGATGGCATTGGAAGGTAAGTCAAATCATGTACAACAAAATGTACTACCGACAGTGATGTCACCACCTTTACCACCTACAGTGATGTCACCACCTACAGTGATGTCACCAGTGTACCACAATCATCCCCATAGGCCATATGTCACCCCGAAGCCGTATAATTGAAAGTCATCTCCATTGTACTGGTGGACCCAATTTTTGGTATACGTCCTATTAAAAAGGATGCCAGAAGTAGAAGCCATTATGACTTTTTCATCTTATTTAACGGAATATGCGGAAACATGGTATGCTACGCTGAAAAACCTACAAAACATCACTCAACATAATCAAGGAGGCTTTGATGTCCAGATATTCACAATCATCAAAGTTGAACATGAAATTGATGGATATGAAACAAGGAGAGGCAGAATCAGTGGATGACTTCATTCATCGAGTCCAAGCCGCCACTTCAAACCGCCCAGTGGACCAGGAGTGGTTAATACACGTAGTCATCACCGGATTGAGACCCAATATTGAAAGAGCAGTGATACAGGCTGATCCAGCTACCCTAGAGAACCTGAGAGCGGTCGCAACTCGGTCCGAACCTGAGAGCGGTCGCGACTCGGTCCAAACTATGTGATAAAATCAAGGGAAGTTCTACACAGCGTGCAGGAAATGCAGTCAATATGGTTCAAGGCTTCCATTAATTTCTTGAACCAAAAAGTGTACAAGAGAGACTATCCAAGAAGACATCATTCTGATAGGGAGCAGACCAGAAAACCGTGAAGTAATTATGGTAGGTTCTGTTCACCCAATAATTGTTATGCTAAGAACAAAGAATGTCAATATTGTTTTAAATTCAATCAGTTTTGGCCTCTATGTTGGAAACGAAATGAGGATATTGGGAATGAGGGTACAGGGGAACTTCCACCTAGGAAAAATAACAGGCAAATTGGTGGTACACGATAGGGATGCGTGCCTGTCTCTAGATCAAATTCTAGTGGTGGGTATCTTGACAATTCCATCCATGATAGTGTTGAAATTGACATTGAATCCCATATGTAGAAAACAAGAAGTCTCTTATGAGACTGATTCTCTACTGGCTGTTTGACATCTAATTTTTATGCATCCATTTTGACATGCATTTTCCAACCCTGGGTATCAGGGGTTCACACAAAATATCAGATGCACATCTACATCACAGACACATAATATTGCAAAAATAATTTACTCTCCATGCATTATACTTTCTGAAACCTAGACTTATGTTAAACGTCTTTAAATGCAATAGCATAATTCAAAACCTGATTAATTTACAGCACGGACCAGACATGCACGTTTCGGTTACTAAACCCTCGTCAGTGATCCTCAGTCTTAACAATGTAATATGGCCAAAAGTATGAAGATTATTATGTCCAAAAATGTACCAAAAGACGTAGCAGAATGGGTGGGATATATTTGGTGAAAATGACCAAACCCATTTTTAAAGACAGGTCGACAATCCTGTTTTTGAGAAATATAAAAATGTTATTTATCCACAAGAATTAATTTTAAACAAGGCAAACGTTTCAAACACAGAAACACCATTTTTGGACCTGAATATCAAAATTGTTGATGGAGAGATCCATACAAGTGTGTATGACAAAAGAGATGATTTTGGATTTAACATAGTAACCTTCCCCTGGCTTGACGGTGATGTTCCTAGATTACCGTCCTTTGGTATCTATATTTCACAGCTCATCCGGTATGCTAGAGCATGTACTGATGTTTTGGATTTTCAAAGTAGAAATTTACAAATTACCAAGAAACTTTTAGGACAAGGTTTTCGCTTTCACAAACTAGTAAAGACTTTCTGGAAATTTTACAAAAATTATTGTCAACTTCTTCTGAAATTCGGATCAATAGAGGC
The DNA here is from genome assembly GCA_033119305.1 of Pinctada imbricata. Taxonomy (NCBI): domain Eukaryota; kingdom Metazoa; phylum Mollusca; class Bivalvia; order Pterioida; family Pteriidae; genus Pinctada; species Pinctada imbricata. The sequence goes on from VSWD01000002.1 coordinate 40,600,054, forward strand.
AACAGAGTATATAACTTTGGGTATTTCACAACCTGCATTTTATGGTGACATTATTAACAAGATAAGAAGGATCAAAGATAGACAACATAATTCTCGAAAATGCATTAGAATCATCAAACGCCTTTTATACCGTGGGTATGATCCTAATGTCACCTGACGGACACTAGGCTTGGTACTTGACCAATCTACAGTCTTGTACAAGCGCATTCTTAAAACTTGCACTCTGACTGACTGTGACGACGGGACTCCATGACGGGCCCTGTCCAAACCTCTTTAGAGAAGACAGGGCCCCGACTACCTGTCCTCTGAATGTCAGTCGGACTCCTCGGGTGATAACATACATGCGCTCGCGGCGGCAGAGCACAGATTATATTACGTAGGCCCTCTTTTTATATCCATTTACATATTCATCTGTGTTGCTGGGGCCCCTGCGTTTTGTGGTCTTGTTTGTGTGTTGTCATCTGACAGTGAGGGGGTTGTTTTACACCACAAATGTACGTTCTTCGAGACCTCTGGGTAATCGGAAAAATGGGAGGGTTGTGCACACGTAATCCAGGATAACCATACCTTCTGCTATTTCCGTGGCAGATGGCCGTCCTAAGTCGGCACCGGTTGCCCATTGGTCTCGTTGGTTTATGTGTAGTCCTTTGTGTTTAGTGTTTCTGTGTTGTGCGTTGACGTTCCTTGTCCCTTGCGCGACTCTTTTTGTGCTTGTCTGCTTTGTGTTTTTGCATTTGGTGTTTTGGTGTTTTGCTGTGGGTGCTGCAACCTGGTGTTGTTGGAGATCCCCTTTAAAGGAACGGTGTTCCTGAAAATTAATTTTACTAAATTTTGTAATGCAAATTCTTTCTTTTCATATGAAAGTATACATTCTCATTTGTATAAATTTTCAGGCGAACCTAACGCATACATTCGCACTTATTTATACGTATGAAAATATATCACCTATATACTTGTATATAGTATATATGTAGTATCGCTGGATGAGATAATCTGAGATCCTACTTGGTTAGGCACGGTCCATTCGAGATTCTGGGAGGGGAGTTGGACTTGTGTATTTGTGTGTGTGGTTTTTTTTGCATGGAATTTGTGATAAGAACAAAAAATGTGTATGACAGAAAAAAATTAAATTGCTGCGTGTCGTATGAAGTATGTCGCGTCGCTCGCCTTTGTGCTCTATCTATGCATAATTTCTCTCATTTGAAATATCGATAGTCTTGTAAATGTTTATACATGTATATGACATTGCTTTCTCGAAGGCTCAAATAATCACTATATTAATATATATATAGTCGAACAAGGTTTTGGTTTCCAAATTAAATAATCAATCATTTCATGTAATCAAGGGTCGATGTGGGATACCTGCAGCCACATGTTGTTGATTCGGGAGCAGTGGTAGCAACCATCTTGCCCCGTCCTTTGCATAAGCTTGTTGATTTTCTGGACTGGATTTTACATCAGTTTCAGATAAGTAAGAAATTTTCTCCACCATGATACCCGAGATATTGGTCGGTAAATATAAACTTTGCACGGTCAATATTTTTTCTAAGGCTTCTAAGTTGAATTTGTGTATGGCCAGTGGCAGTAGAATCTTTAGAATGCCACCCGTTTCAGTATGGAACTAGGAACTTGTCTCCAAATGCTGTTATGATTTCCTTTGTATTCTGCCTTTATATTATTGCATTCATTGTCCATATTTTGTTAGTTCTGCTTAGAATAACGTGCCTACTATATGTACGATCTATTGACTGCAAGTCCTCAAACAAATGCATTGAAAGTAGTGTTTGTAGTAACTGTATGTGACTGTTCGGTTGTCTCTTTTGAGTCGATAGAAAATCCAACATGGTCGCCACATTCATGACACTTCTCGGGTTTCTTCACCTTTCACAGTATCTCCATAAAAGGTTAGATTGACAATGTTCTCAGGTTAGCGATGAAGGTCCACTTCGGCTTCTTCCTTCTCGTATGTGTCCCTCTGTAATCACTGCAACGTCACCATGTGGGATCGAAACGTATTTGAGTGATGCTGCACAAAACTGATTAGACCTTGCAGTAGGGAGATGCCTAATAAATAAGTCCATATCGTTTATTTGCAGGCAAAGTTTGGTGAAGATAAGAAGTAAACTGTGACCTCTAGAGCGTCTTCTCGGTTTTTCTATTATTACACAACTAGACCTTGACCTTAAAAATCAATAGATGTGTTTTTCTCAGCATTGAAAACTTACAAGGTTTGATTAAGATCAGTAGTAAACTGTGTCAGCAAGTTTCAATGAGTTAAAGAAGATCCTGACGATAATTTCAACAGCACTCACAATAGAATACAAAATTAAGCATCGACGGACCCCTAGCAAGCTAGAGGTGGGACCAGGTGCCCGGGAGGAGCAAGCATCCCCTGTTGGCTAGCCGCACCCGCCGTCGATGTTTAAGCACGAAAATGAAAACAATATATAAACTATTATTGACCATTTCATTGGCAAAGTTAAAACTTCACCTTTTGATATCAGAGTCATGGACTTATTCAGACAGTCTTTTAGTAAACTCAAAATGTTGTGAATAGTGCATAGTATGAGACATGTTGTTATAACTGTTTTCTTTGCCAATAAAGGGGACAATGAACATGATTTCTAAAGATTTACATTATTAATAACACAAGAACTTTGAGAAGCAAAAAATTATGTATAATGAAAAGTAAAAATGCAAATAGTAAAAACCGTGAATTATTGTTCATTGATATATGGTTTGTTGGTTGAAATAAACTTCATGGCTGACAAAATTGTGACCACATGAACAAATTCTTATATGATCAAGTGAATACATTATTAGTCAAAACGTTGTATTATATCCAAGACAATTAAGCTTAATTTTCATTGAACAATTCCAAATTATGAAAAAGGTGGTAAACGTGCAAGTCAAGCTTAGGCCATACCAAATTAATTAAATGTTCTCCGATTGTTCTGTGAAAAAAAATAGTGGCAGGGACGTGAAACATAGCGGCACTTAAGGATCACTTATATATGAAAGTGTAATTTAAATAAAAATTGTGACACAGTCGTGTAGCATCATATCCCACAAATCCTGCTACGTCTTTCGGTACGCTTTTTCGACATAGTAACTTTCATATTTTTTGGCATATTACATTGTTTAGATTTGAGGATCACTGACGAGGGTTAAGTACCCGAAACATGCATGTCTGGTCCATGTTGCCAATTCATCTGTCCTTACATGATGCTATTCAATTTGAAGACGTTTACACAGAGACGGACAGACGGTGGACAAAGTGATCCCTGTGTGTCGCTATGCCCGACAAAGTTATCATTAGGTGTGTATCTATCATTATACAGTCAGAATCTGTGGACAAAATGGATGTATGTACACACGAGGACTATACCTCAAGGGAAATAGTGGCAGCATTTCGAGGAATGCATGTGTCGCCTGAAAAAAATAGCGACACATAAGGATCATTTTAAAATGAAAGTGTGAAGTGTAACAGAAGATTAGACAGACCATGGACAATGTGATCCCTATGTGCTGCTAAGCTTTGAGGGCGACACAATAAATCTAATAATATGTTCACAAAGGGTTGGTTACGCAAGAAAAAGGAATGATAAATAAAACGTGTTTGTAAATTGAACACAAATGTTCCCTGTTAGATTACACATAAGTATTTTAGTGGATGCATCAATTTTGAGATGATGGGTTTGAGCATTAGTGTACTAACATAGAAAATCGTAATCAAAATTCATCAGCTTAAACTGAAATCAAACTTAATCTAGCAGAAGAAAGTAAAACTGTTTTTGAAAAGCTGAAGTCATTGAAACAATTATCATAATTTATCAATATACACTACATGTGACGACAGAAGAACTCTTCTAACGTTCTTCTTTTCGAAGGAAATGGTCATAATTCTACATATTCTACCATAATAAAGTCAAATACAAACAAAAAAGCTAGATCTTTAAACTGTAATTGATTTAAAATATAAGGGTTAGAAATAAAATAATTTTCAACATGTTCATGAATCTTTTTGTGTCTATTGTCTTTGCAAGACAAAGCAATGTTGATTATCTGATAAACTTTAGTTTTCACTTTACAAAAGTGTACATGGTAACATGGACAATATCCATAATACCAGATTTTAAGCAAATGAATGGCATATATTTTTTGTTTTCAAAGAGAAGGTGAAATTCTATACACAGTTTCCGAAAACATCTATGATTTCATAGAAAACATATCTAAGTGGGTTAAAGAAGATCCTGACGAAAATCTCAACAGCACTCACAATAGAGCACCAAATTGAGCATCGACGGATCCCTAGCAAGCTAGAGGAGGGACCAGGTGCCCGGGAAGAGGAAGCATCTCCTGTTGGATAGCCGCATCCGCCGTCGATGTTCATGCACGAATATTATCACAATATATAAGATACATGCACTGTCTGAGGTTATGTCTATATAGAAAGTGCTATAGTGACCATGTCAGGGAAAATGTTCAAAACACTTGCTGTCAAAATCACAAATAAAATATTTTGTATATTATAAAACCAATCTGACATGAAAGGAAATTATCAGCAGGAAATAATGTACATTTTTTGTAGAATGTCAATTGGCCAACTGATTTCAAGATATTTTGTTCTTCAAAGTAATATAAAGTATAGGCATCTTATGACTACTGTGAAATTTAAACCATGATATTTCAATGAACATAAGTGACAACATTAACACTTTTCTTAAGTTGTACCAAAGGAAATAGGCATGATTTCTAACATTTTCTTAAATGCAAATAAGTATAGTAGGGTACCCAGGACAATTGTCATAAAATGAGGTTCATATTTGCCCCATTCATCCCACTACAAACATGTAGTATATTTTTACCTCTAAAGTGTAAATGTGACAATGACAAATATGGATAATGACAATATCTATGTATACAGCACAAAATCGATAATTCAGAAAATCAGAAACCGAAGGCATACAAAATCAGAATAAAACAGGAACCAATGCAAACAAACAAAAACCTCCACCACACGAAAAGAAGCGGACCCCCGATATGGGAGTGAGACCAGGTGCCCAGGAAGAGTAAGCATCTCCTGCTTGCATGCAACATCCGCCGCTTCAATTCGGTAGAACTGTCATATCCGGTTACTTCCATTTCGGAAGACATAGAGTACAATCTTTGGTTGGATTGTTCAAATGGTCTATGACAGAATATCATCCACCATTCTGGAGAGTGGGACATCACAGTGTATGACGAGTTCCCCATATCGACCGTAGAGCTTCCTCAGTTACGATGTTAGTCGGTCACAAACATATCCCTGAGTGAGAAGCTTATCTGAAAGACGCCTAGCTCCCAGAACAAAATCCGTATATTTGGTACTTGCCCTGGCATAGCGTATCAACTGAGATATGAACACGCCATAAGCAGGCGATGAAGGGATGTTGCTACTCAGAAAAGGAAAGTTTGTAATGCTGAAATCGAAGTCGTCACGTTTGTCATAGAGTGAGGTGTTCAAGTGACCATCAGGATCGTAGGACACCATTATGTCCAAATAGGATGCTGAATTATTTGTCTCTGTAGTTTCTTTGACTTCAAGCTCCGAAGGATAGATACTGCTCAGGTAATCCGCGAACTTTGGATTATTGATGGACAACACATCGTATATGTATCTGTAAATGAAGTTGAAGTCAGAAGCTAAATATCTTTTCCCTTCAGAGACCAAAGATTGAACGAATTCAGCTTCGTACGAGTAAAGGAAAATGTCGGCAAGGAGTGAGGCACAATTGGTCCCCATTGGAATTTCGACAATTTGCTGGAAGACCTTTCCTCCACACTACAACAATGTTGTCGATCAGAAAATTTTACATCTGAACAATATCTGTTTCAGTGTATTTATCGTCAGAATCGGACTTTTCTTTTACAAAGTAGGTATAGCCATAGTTAGCAACATATATTTGTATTTGTGATTACCGTTCTTACTTAAAAACGCATTACTTATAATTTTTGCGAGTCTCTCTTTCAATTTGGAATGTGGAATTTTAGTGTTAATGGTCGAAAAATCAAAGGCTTTGATCGAATGGACTCTACTAAAATGAGTGGATTTCAGATGATCTAAAAGTTCCTTCGAACTCTTTAAAATCCACATCCATATTGATCCTTAAATTAGTCCAGCCGAGAGCATAGGAATGTTCGACGAAATGGCCTTAAAATAACAGAAGACAGAATGGAAACAATATGTCCCTTTTCAATCTATACAGACATGAATAAGTTCAAAATTGCTTGATAACCTCTATCGTTCCTGTTCTCCTTTTGTTGTATAGCAACAATCTTGCCTGAACCCGCACTGCCAGCCTTCGGTAGTTCTCTACTTTCAAAGCGGTAGCTGACAACTCAGCATCGAAGTAATTTTTTCTACATCATTAGGACTTCTGCTCTAATCGTCTTCTGCCTAGCTTATTTCTTGCAGTCACTGTGACGTTTTCTTTCCATTGCACATCCATTAGCTTCAGGATTGCCTTACATTCTAGGGCCTTTGCGTTCAGTTTGTCATTCGTTTTTTTTTTTACTACAAAAACCCACTTGTCATTTACCATTCTTCTTATATCGTACTTTAATTTAATGGCATTGTTGGGTGCTTCCAAGTCTTCAGTGTCGTCTGCATTTGGGAATGAGCATTTCAGAGCTGAATAATTACATCATCAAAATGCACTGGTCTCAAGAACCCCAACATCAGCATGCTGCCTCCTTTGACACAAGGTTCCTGGTTTTTTTTTTTTCACAGGGATATGTATACCCTTTCATCGTGCACTCATCAGAGTTTTCAGATTCCCCAAAACATGACTCTTTTTCAGTTGCTGGAGATTCACCATTTCAAATTGTACTGCCCATTTTCTTGTCACTTTCCAGTTGATTCAAGTTTATAAGAAATCTAGCGCTCATCTTGACCCAAGTCATGTGAGCAAGGTCAAGGTCACTTAGTACATTTTTAATGAAATTGTACATGCTATTGTGTCTGAACTATATCTCATTTTTTTTTTTTTTGGCAGGATCACTTTCATATTTTAGTATGTTGTTGCTTATGACCCAAAGGGTTCACATCACCTTAATTAAGGTATGTGACCAAGGCCACTTACTACATTTGTAATGAAATTGTACAAGCTATTCTGTCTGTATTATATCTCTTGAACCGTTTACTGGGTTACTTTCATATTTGAGTACGTTGTATCCAAAGTTTTTAATTAAATTGTACATGCTATAATGTCCTGGCATTATCTTTCGAATTGTGTATCCAATCTCTAATTCAGTTTGTTGTTGATCATAGTCCATAGGTTTCAGATCATCTATTTCCAAGGTCATGTGATTAAGGTCAAGGTCAGTGTGCTTATAATGAATTTGTATATGCTGAATATGTTCGAGCTGCACCTCTTAAAACAATATAATGAATCACTTTGCTGATTTCGTATTATGTTGCCCACGACTCTAAGGATTCACATCGTTTTAGTACAAGATTATGTGACCAAGGTAAACCTAAAGGGGGGGGGGGGCATTTGAAAAAAAAACCCTTTTTTGTAATTGGTATGTGTGTTCCTTGTGGCAAGACCTTTCTGTTGGTATCAAATTTTGTTTTATTCTTTTTTTTACCTTGACCGATACCTTTGATCTATATTTGAAAAAAAATCTTTCAACATTACTTAAGATGCGTATTGTAAGTTGTATGGCTCTCATATTTTGTATGTATTTTCCTCGTGAAGACTTCCCCATTGATGTAAAAAAATTATCTTGTGACCATGACCTTTGACCTACATTTGTAACACTTTGATAACTACTGTATTGTAATAGGGCACTCATACTGTATGTGTACATATTTTAGCCAGATTCATATTTTAGCGGAGTTGGCGCTATAAAGACTGTGCTAATTCAAGACTACCCTAAATTATTGAACTTTTATAGATTATGAATGAAGGAAAGTCAAGTGCGCTAATTCATGATTACGTTAATATGTCAATTTGTCCATTTTGTCTTTCTGTTGGTTCCAAAGTTTATCCCACCGCAGCATAGTTGCAGGGGATATAGTAACGCTGTTATTCATATGTGAGTGTTTTAGTGTGTACATCACTTTTTTTGTATTTGGATCTTGACCAAACTTCATACACTTATTCCTTATGACAAAACTCCTTGTATACAGCCTAGAGGGCATGGCTATGATCTTGACCAAACTTCATACACGTCATTCATAAGACAGGAGAAAGAACCCTTTTGATTTTCAGGGTCAAGGGTCAAAGTCAGAAATTTGAAATAGTAAAAAATCCTTGCAGAAATAGTTAAAATCCTTGTATACAGCCTACAGGATTTCAGTTTTGATTGGATCATTTCGAAAATTCATATACCTTTTGCTAATGACAGGAGGAGGAGTCCTATTGATTTTCAATGTCATAGGTCACAGATTGGAAATACTCAAAATCCTTCTTTAGAACCTAGAAGATGAAGTTTTAATTGGATCTTCATCAAACCTCATACACTTATTCCTTATGGCAAGAGGAAGAACCCTTTGCGTTGCCTAGGTTTTTAACTTTTATTTATCTTGTGGCCTTGACATTATACCTACATTTAATTTATTTATTTAATATATTTTCACATTTTCGTGCGTGAACATCGACGGCGGGTGCGGCTAGCCAACAGGTGATGCTTATTCCTCCCGGGCACCTGATCCCACCTCTAGCTTGCTAGGGGTCCGTCGATGCTCCATTTGGTGCTCTATTGTGAGTGCTATTGAGATTATCGTCAGGATCTTCTTTTACTACATTTGGAAAAATATAAAATTTGGCATATAACCTTCAGCTAAAGATAATTGGTACTCATTTTGGCTTGATTGTACCTAAACGCTAGAAAATATTCATTGTTGCAATTATGTACTTCATTTATAACTATTTTGGTGCTAGGCAGGGCCCTTTCTGACTTTGTCTGAGTTTACTTATCTATGGTTTTAGTCCCCTACTTGCAACGCCGAAGGGGACTCTTAGTTTCCTCTCGGTATGTCAGTCCGTATGTCACACTTTCAGTTTTCCTGCCATTTTTCGCTGTTGTTGCATATATTGAACTCCTTTTTGGTATGTGGATAAATCTCGATGTGATACAGATCAGGTTGGAGTTTGGTTTTGATTTACCTATTTTTACAAGAGTTATGGCCGTTGGACTTAGCTAATTTTATAAACATTTCACTTTTCCGGACTTTTCTTTGATTCAGTTGCAGATAATGAATTGATGTTTGGTACATCAATACAGCTTCGTGTGATACAGACCAAGTTTGAGTTTAGTCTCCACTGACCTATTCTTACAAGAGGTATGACCCTTGGACTTAGAAAAATTCTTGAATTTTTAGTCTTCTGGACTTCTCTTTACTGATATTAAATATTATGAACTGATTTTTAGTATGTGATACTAATCACGTTCGAGTTTAATTCCGATTGACCTATTTTTATTAGAGTTACGGCCCTTGCACTTAGCAAAATCGATAATTAAGAAAATCAGAAACCGAAGGCATACAACATCAGGATAAAACAGAAACCAAAGCAAACAAACAAAAACCTCCACCACATGACAAGAAGCGGACTCCCGATTTGAGAGTGAGACCAGGTGCCCAGGAAGAGTAAGCATCTCCTGCTTGCATGTAACACCCGCCGCTTCAATTCGGTAGAACTGTCACAAGGTAATTTAAAATTCGTTATGGTAATTACCATTAAAAGGATTTGATTGGATCAGTCAAAAGACAAAAGTAAATTTACCTAATATTAATTATTCTCTCATACTTGCCTTCAATATATATTACACGACACAATTGTTTGCGGTATTGCAATGTCATCATTTCTGTGTTGGAAAAATAAGCAGTGCCATGAAAAAAGTCAATGTCAATGTTACTTTTGGCCAGTAATAATGTCTCTTATGCCAGATACATTTGTTCCAACCTTGGGCTCTACCCTTGGCAAGCCTTGGTTTGTTTACTCTTTATTGAGATTGGCATATATGCTCATAAACTTGTGGATTGTCTTGACAGTAAGAGTGGTGAAATATGGGTATCCAAATCATGATAAATGTACATTTACATTTAGACCAAAAACAGAGCAAAAGTTTATTCCTGAGTGGCACATGTAACCAAGTTCGATCAACTTCGGTTGATCGTCTCTTCAACGCAATCGAAATTTCTTGTGTTAGGCACGGTCCATTTGATATTCTGGGGGGGGGGGGGGGGGGGGCTTGGGTTTTTTTGTCGGAGCAAGATTATTTTTTTCGCCTCAGACCGGGGCAAAATTACTTTTTTCTTGCAAAGTCGGAGCAAGGAAATTTTTTTTAAAGTGATGTGCATATATATTAAGAATGTTTGTGTTTTATCAATAATTATTATTTATATTTTTACTCAAAACTCTAAATATTAATTTGTACTTTATTTTTATGCAAGTATTCAATTCAATTCTAAATAGAGAGACAAAAGATTTCTACAATACAATTCTAAATAAACAAAATTTATATAAGGTACATGAATATAAGAGGGTCTTTGGGGGAAGGTCTTGTAGACAAATTTAAAAATGCAGAATTGTAAAATGGTGAATAACTGAAGTTCTCCTTCCAATTAAGCTTACAAGAACATAAAATTGAGACTCTATGGGATACATGCAACATGTATTAATAGTTATACATAAGTATTATTAACACTTTTTATATCTTCAAATATATGAATTTTGGCATTAGCAAGTAATGATTGATAGAAAACTGTGGCGAGCGAAGCGAGCCGGAAAAATTTCAAGAATTTAAGCAAAATTTTATGGTAATTCTTCAAATTCAGATTATTTGTAAGAGCAAGATTATTTCTTTCTGTCACACCATAAGCAAATTTATTTTTTTCATCAGAATTCAAAGCAAAATTATTTTTTTCGAAAAAAAACCAAAGCCCCCCCCCCCCCCCCCAGAATATCAAATGGACCGTGCCTTATCAAAATTGCTATAACTTTCTAAAACGTGGGACCTGCAGCATCATATCCCATCCATCCTACTACTTCTTTCGGTACATTTTTGGACATAATTTTCACACTCTTTGGCCATGTAACATTGTTTAGATTGAGGATCACTGACGAGGGATAAGTACCCGAAACGTGCATGTCTGGTCCATACTGCTAATTCATATGTTCTTAAATTATGCTATTGAATTTGAAGACGTTTAACATTGGTATACCAACTCAAGAATACAATGTTTGCCTGTTCTCGGTCTAATGTACATTGTACTTAAAAATTCATTGTGTATAAGCAACAAACAATTAATGCATATATATAAATGACATAATCTCATCTCATCCAACTCTTCCTTTCATAGCTTTTTGAAATCATGACAGTTCAGACGAGGACTTCCTTCCTGACCTTAATTTACCTGTCAATGAAAGTAATGTCAACGATAGGGCTTCATTGAATTCATAGTATAATCTTACTGAACACCTACGGTTATTCTCAGACAAATTCAAGTTAATGTGCATGCAATTTTTTTCGAAATTTCTCCTTGCAATTACGCCAATAGCCTTGAAATTTTGAAAATACCTTCAGTTGAAGTTTCTCAGAACTTATATGTATTTTCAAAGAACAAAATATTATTCAAGTCATCAAGATAACTGTGTATATTTCAAAGGGCAGGTTCTAAATTTATATATATTTTTTTAATTTGTTTTAACAGGTCACATTCCAAATAAATGACAGAAAATGTGCCATATGCTGTGATAGAGAGGTAGACAGTTTCTTCATGCCTTGTGGTCACACCACATGCATGGTTTGTGGAGTTCAAATACAAACAATGGGACAAGCTTGTCCTACGTGCCGAATAGTTACCTCAATGTTTAATTGAACCCCATATGTGGGTATAAAGCTAAGATGATGTTTGGGCTCACCCATTGCGCCCCACTGCTTGCGGACTTATTTTTACCTTCATACGAAGCTGACTTCATCCGGACCTTGATATGGACTTGGCGAAAGTACCTCGCATCTCAGTTCAATTTTACCTTCAGATACATAGATGACGTGTTGTCCATCAATAATCCGAACTTTGCCGATCATCTACATGAAATCTATCCTCATGAACTAGAGATCAAGGAAAGAACAGGTAGTGACAGATCCGCTTCGTACTTGGATATACTCCTATCTTTCGACGCAAAGGGTCATTTGAACACCTCACTGTATGGCAAGCTTGACGATTTCAGCTTCCACATAACTAACTTTACTATCGTGAGTAGCAACATTCCATCTTCTCCTGCTTATGGTAGTTTTGTTTCCTAACTGATACGGTACGCCAGGGCATGTTCCAAACATGACGATTTCATCATTAGAGCCAGGTGGCTTGACAGTAAGCTTCTTGTTCAGAGTTATGTTACACAACGGCTGAAATCATCATTGAGGAAGTTCTTCGTTCGCAACGGGGATGTAATAAAAGCATGAGATCCCCCTTTCCGGAATGATTCGCGAAATTCTACATTGTGACTGAATGACTGTCATCATCACCAAACAAGACATGCTTACCTGATATGTACATCAAAATCTTAATCGAGACAATCATCAAATTTGACAGGTTCCCATGGAGCTGTTGCGACGGGTGTTGCATGCAATCAGGAGACCCTGACTCTCCCGGGAGACCTTGTCTCACTTCGGAATTTTGTTCATTCCGAGGTTCGCAACCGTTCCTGTGGAAATCTAATGATTTTACTTTGCCTTCTCAACTATGAGACTGAATAACTGATGGGTACTTCCTCCCGGGCACCTGGTCCCACCTCTGGCTTGCTGGGGGTCCGTCGATGTTTGATTTCGTGCTCTATTGTGAGTGCTGTTGAGATTATCGTCAGGATCTTCTTTACCTCTCTTCTGTAATGTTTATTCTTGAATTCAACATCAGGATACAAAGCTTTAAACTGCTTATGATTGATCCAACAATTTATGAGCCGTCATCAGTTATTCCTTACATTCTTCTGGTCAGGAATTGTTGTAGAGGTATCATTGTAATAGTATTTTATCTTGTTCCTTCCTTCCTTGTCACGACTTTACGGCTTATGCCCAATATCTTTTTACAAGTGTATTCTTTTTTTTAGCATAAATGAGAATTTAAAATTCAGGTGCATGGAAATTGGTTTGGAATTTCATGCACCAAAAGGAAAAGAGTTGGAATACTTCCGCATAATTTAAAGGTTGACGTTGACATTAGTTTCATTCTGTTATCAAGACTGAAAATTTATCCCATCCTTTCTTTTACTGCTGTTATTGTCTAATTCTCTTTCCTATAGTTTCTTCATTCACTCCAACCTAATCTAAAGCTATATTTAGAGTCTCTTGCACTCGACTGCCTGTGACGACGGGACTCCATGACGGACCCTGTCCAAACCTCTTTAGAGAAGACGGGGCCACGACCACCTGTTCTCCCTGAATGTCAGTCGGACTTCTCGGGTGATAACATATACACGAGCTCGCTACAGCCGGTAGAGAACGTACTATATTTCGCACGTCCTCTTTTATATCCATTTACATATCCATCTTTGTTGCTTTGACCCCTGTGTTTTACGGTCTTTTTTGTGTGTGGTCATCTAATAGTGAGGTTGTATTACATCATAATTGTGCGTTCTTCGAGACCTTTGTGAAATCGGAATAGTTAGTCCAGTTGCCAAATGGCTATTTTGGGGGGAACCCAAAAAAATGTTACGCACAAAATGTTTTTGCATGAAAGTGATGTTAATACCCTCTACTTTGATAATCCGGCGGATGCCACTCTGGCATCCTTGGGCATTTCGAAATTTTTGGGAAAAAGTATGATTTTTCAAAGAAAAACCGTTGAAAATTGGAAAAACGCAATTACTCTGTCCATGTTGTAGCTAGAAACACATATTTGGTATCTAAAGAACAACAATGCCATTGCCTTTAAGTCTCAAGCTCAGTTTATCAATTTACTCGTCCATAAAATGGGGAAAATTATAGATTTTCAATGAAAAACCGTTGAAAATTGGGAAAATGTCATATCTTTTTTCATACTGTAGATAAAATCACAATTTTGGTACCAAACGCACAATAAATGTATTGCTTTTCATTTTAAATATCAGATTAGCTATTTGCAAGTACGAAAATGGGTAAAAGAATGCATTTTGAATGAAAACTTGCTGAAAATTGGGATATTGCAATGCTTTTATTTATGCTGTCGGTAGAACAACGACAAGAAAAATTATTTCATTGATTTAAATTAAGAATTCCACTCAAGCAAATGGAATATTCTTGTTTTGTTGTTGTTGGTTTTTTTTTGGGGGGGGGGGAAGGGTGTGTGCTAAAAAAGGTTTTAAATTGTAAAAATATAATCTAGAACAACAAGTTTCGTATAAAAATGATTGCATATTGATAGTTTGAGATTTGCACTCTCTTCTTTCCCTTTTTTCTACTCTAGATTCTTTGGTTTCTCTTGCTGTGTGTTTCTTCTCTGTGGTTTTGGTTAAGGTGTTTTGATGTGTTGATATTGGTGCTGCAACCCAGTTTTGTTGGAGATCGCCTCCTTTCTTATTGTCTTGTTGTTTCATCATCGACATGCAATTGTAATACTTGTGTGCAACTACTTCTAACAACAAAGAACCCTTCTTACATGGTTGATCAAAATGCCTCCTTTTCATCGTACTCCGACAATTCTCTACTCAAAATCATTTACAGAATTAAAGAAATATGGGCACAGATGTTTGTCACACAACTCAGATTTCATGTGCGACTGCAACAAATCAAGGTACAGACGCGATCGGCAAAATGTTATCACAATTGGTCTCAACATTTTTTAAAAATTTAATTCTTTCAGTAGATCCAAGTTTGATTGAACTGCATCGGGTGTTTTACTGTTGATGCTGCAACGGGGTCTTGTTGGAGATCTCCTCCCTTCTTTTTAAGAATGTTTCCATATGCATGGCTAAAAATATTTAGTTTTGCTTGACATGTTATCGAAATTATTCAATTTACTGTTGGTGACAATGGTCATCTTGGAGTTTTGAACTCTTATAACGCATTTCATTCAATCGTACACCGGACCTTACATCAGATATACTGTCTAGATTCACTAAACCATAGTAATTCTTTATGAATATCATGGCCTCAGTCACCATCTTTTCAATATCTGAATTAACTTCTCTGAAATTTGACACAGAACACCAGTTCAAAAACTTCCCATAGAACAACCTTTGTCTCTCCAATACCATCATATGATGATGACATCCATCTTCATTATCTGTTCTCAATACCTTCATTTTCAGAATGTGTAGAATGTGAGTTCTTAATCAATCGGATTGCTGCCTCGATCAACTGATTGCAAGTACATGTAATATCAATCAGTTGCAATTCATTTCCCGAGATGTAGCTTTCCTGACTGAATCTTTGATGTCATTGTGATGGTATATAAATTGAATATCATTTAAATTTGCTCTCTGCAAAGTGATAGAAATTTTAAGTTCAGAAAATATGGCCAGGGGCGCTGCTGGAGAGGATTTTGGCTGTGCCATGAAGTCACTTTAATTGAAAGCATCACTGATGAGGATTATTCTATCCGAAAAACGTGTCTGGTGCATCAAAATTGGTATAAAACTTTCTTCAAGAAGGTAAATAGTTGGAACACTTATTATTGAACATCTGAAGTGTTTAGTTTTTTAAAGAAATATACGACCAGAAATATTCAAGGTATCAATTCTGCATGAATGAGAGTCCTGCATACATCAATCGATCATCAGCTCCAAGGCATTTTTGTCGAATGAATAACATGGAGCTTATTTCAAGAACATATTTCGAATGAGTTAAAGAAGATCTCCTGACGATAATCTCAACAGCACTCACAATAGAGCACAAACTTGAGCATCGACGGACTCCTATCAAGCTAGAGGTGGGACCAGGTGCCCGGGAGGATTTATCCTCCCCTGTTGGCTAGCCGCATCCCCCCCCCCCCGTCGATGTTCACGCACGAAAATGAAAAGAATATATAAGATACATGCACTGCTTTTTTTTAAAGAAATACATTGCAAAGTTCGGAAGTTGCAAAACCGAAGTCATCAGTTCAACATCGACGTAGGGACTAGAACAACGTCATGACTAAGCAAATCTTTAAGATCCACTTCAATAGTTAAAAACAATTACACAACCCTGGCAAATATCATCTATGTTTTAAAAACGTCTTCAAATTCATTAGCATCAATTAAAAGCAGATTAATTAACAGCGTGGACCAGACATGCACGTTTCGGGTATTTAATCCTCGTCAGTGATCCTCAATCCAAACAATGAAATATGGCCAAAATGTGTGATGATTACGTCCAAAATATACCGAAAGACGTAGCAAGATGACTGCAATCTGATGCTACAGGACCCAGGTTTCAGAAATTTGTGACAATTTTGTAAACAGAAATTTTCGAATGCCTTTGAAGAAACGACCAATCAAAATTGATCGATCTTGGCTACATGTGCCCTTGGGGACTCCTGGTCCACCAGCAGTGACACTCACCAAGTGGTACAAATGTTGTGGTACAAACTCATTAGCATCATTTAAAAGCAGATTAATTAACAGCGCGGACCAGACATGCACGTTATGTATCAAAGACAGTAGCCGCTTTCTTTTAAACAATGTCTCGAATTTCACCCACGTCTTTCAAAAGCTCGCTACAAGACTCCATGTAACAGTAAATTGTTTTAAAAAAGTGTTGACTTAAATACACATATCTTTGTTCTAGATTTTCTGTAAACGTTTTGCATTTTTCAAAGTAAAAAAACTTTTAATGGAAAATACCCTTCAAAAATCAAAGTTTTCTCTCTCATTGAGGTCTTCTCCCACTTTATTTATGAGCAAGTTGCTTAATAATACGAATTCAGAATAAAAGACAATAAAAACATTTCTTTTGGTACCATAATTGCTGTACCTCATACTAATTACAGTTTGAAAAAGTTCATTGCATTTTGCACATTTTCAGCGTTTTTACATCCAAGAGTAGTTGTTTTTCCCAATTTTTCGTACCAGCATATTGCGAATCTGACTTCTGTATTATTTAACATGAAAGGCAATACATTTATTGTGCGTTTGATACCAAAATTGTTTGTTTAGCTACAGAATAAAAAAAGATATTGTATTTTCCCAATTTTCAACGATTTTTAATCGAAAATCTATAGTTTTCTCCATTTATTGACAAGAAGATTGGTAAATTGAGATTGAGACTTAAAGTCAATTAAATTGTCGTTCTTTTGGTACCAATTTTGTTGCTCTAGCTGCAGCATGGAAAAAGTAATTGAATTGTTCCTATTTTCAATGATTTTTCTTTGAAAAATACCATTTTACCCCAAAATTTCGAAATGCCCAAGGATGCCAGAGTGGCATCCGCCGGATTATCAAACAAGAGGGTATTGACAACACTTTCATGCAAAAACATTTTGTGCGTAAGAAATTTTTGGGTTTCATGAATGGCACCTAGACTAAGTGGGAGGGTTGTGCGCACGTAGTCCAGGATAAACACACCGCCTGACAGTAAGTGTTTTGAATATGTTTCCCTGACATTGTCGCCATAGCACTTTCTATATAGACACAACGTCAGACAGTGCATGAATTTTATATATTTTCATTTCCATGCTTCATTAACATCGGCGGCGGGTGCGGCTAGCCAACAGGGGATGTTTAAACCTCCTGGGCACCTGGTCCCACCTCTGGCTTGCTAGGGGTCCGTCGATGTGGTTTTTTTTGTGCTCTATTGTGAGTGCTGTTGAGATTATCGTCAGGATCTTCTTTAACCTATTAACGTGGCAGAGTGCCGTCCTATGTCTGTACCAGTTGCCCATTGGTCTCGTTGGTTTATGTGTGGTCTTTTATGTTCAATGTTTCTATGGTGTGAGTAGGTGTTCCTTATCCCTTTTGCTTCTTTTTCTGTGGGTGTCTGTTCTGTGTTTTTTTTTTTTTTGTATTTTGGGGTTTTGCTGTGGGTGCTGCAACCTAGTGTTGTTGGAAATCCTCTCCTTTCTTGCAAAGGAGCTGATAAGATAAGGCGTAAAATCTGCCCTAAAAAGTCGATTTTTCAAAATTGTAATTTTGCTTAGAACTATTGAGCATAATCGTTCACATAAATATATGCAGTTAGACTTGATAAATTTTTTTTAATATTGCCTAATTTTGGGTCTAATTAAGTTTTTTTTTACATTGAAATCAATAGAAAATTTTTTATAAAGTATTGTTCCCCCCGGAGATACAGGAAGCCACTTTCACAAAAGATGTATTTTCATGATATGAATTAACTGTGAAAGTGGGGTTTTGTATCTCCGGGGGGAACACTACTCCATTAAAAAAACCGAAAAGGCGGGTAGGGGTTTTTCATTTTTTGTCTTTAAAGATGTAGAATTTTTTTTTGTTTTGGTAAATTTCCACCTTCTTTTGAAATTGATGGTAGTATAGAAGCGATTTCAATTTTTATTCGAACAGACATTACTTGAAGTATTTAGATAATGCAAGTTTTTTATTCTACAATTGTTAAAAATTTGTTACTTTACTCACCGTGGATATACGAAGTCAGTGATAGGCTGTATAATTGGACAATTGGTACATGTAAAATAGAGAAATGATGTAAATATATTTTTGTCTGTTGTAGTCCCGTGCCCTTTGGTTAAACTTGAGGGGACTGTAGAGGGCTCCGTTTCAACTGTCTGTTCGTCTCGCTATCAGTCTGTCCGTACGTGTCCGATACGTTTAACTGTGACAATAAGATTTTCCAAATTTATCTTTAGTGCCCATTACAATTATTGTCTAGCAATGAAGCTTCAGAGTGGTGAATTAGAGATCAAGTTCGACGGAGGGTGTTGTTGACCTTCTTTTACGAGAGTTATTTTCCTTCTATAAAGATTATTTATTCAAGGGAATAACCATTTTAGTTTTATCTAATGTACTTTATCGTGGGATTTGACATTAATTACTAAAATATGGTAGTTACAGCGCATGGGAGAAGTGATATTTTGAAAAAAAAAATCAGCAAATATCTCTTTTCTGTTGTATTGTAACTAAAACTATATGGCTTAAAGCACAGATTTAGAAGGGGTTCAAGATCCCCCCCCCCCCCCGAAGAACTCTGTATCTTTACTTTTTGCAGTCACCCTTATAAATGTTAAAATAGTGTGAAGCTTATTTTTACTTAAGTAATTGTCCTTTGCCGAATAATGCTTTTTAAAATACTTTCCCCTCTTTCTCTTAGTAGATAGTACAGATTTCAGATTGACGATCGAAAATGGTTGTTGTTGACCTACTTTACAGAGTAAAGAAAATTTCAAGGAAAATTTGTTTATCCGACTTGTTCATATATTTGAATCAGTGAGATGCTTGTTGAGGAAATTGAGAGTGATGAGCTGTTGTTGTAAGCAAAATTTATACGAGTTATTGCCCTTGGAAGAAAATTTACAAAATATTTATGTTCTCTGTTACAAAACAAATGTATCAGTTACAGAATAGTTCGAGAATTATGTTGGACTATATTTTTACGCGGATTATTGCCCTTTAAAGAAAACTGCTCTCTCTCTCGTACTTTTCTTTATAAGTTCTAGATGATAAATACAAAATATATATATATATATATATATATATATATATATATATATGTAGATACTATAGATTTGAAGATATCTTGCCGTTATGGACTCAAATTTCGTTTGTTGATACTGATCTTTGAGACGTATAGATAAACACTAATATTGGTATTGATAGAAAAGCTTCAACTTGACACTGAAGACCCAAAGAAACAAAGAACAATAGTCCGATTTCTTCAAAGAATCTCTTCACATATAGGAGATAAGAAAATTTTGCTTAGAGACGTTTGATAACATGTGTTATATATGAAGTGAAGTATACAGTGATCGCTTGTAGTCTACTCTCTAACTGACCATATGGAGAAAATCGTACGTTTATATTAGTTTCAATTATTAAAATCGCATGACTTTGACATTCTAAAGGATGTAAGACATCAAAATAAAACGTCCATTTTTTTTAAGTTCGTGGTAGCGGGAAAATTCAAAGTTAACATATTCTCTATTACAGTAATGACAGATGAGTATTTTTACACTTTTTTAAAAAATATAATTTGCCGGAAAAACACGCTTTATTCAATAAAGATATATATACCTGGGTCAATTCTTTGTACCTACACAAAATGGATCCACCATGGCAAGTCAAAAATTTATACTAATGCAAACCATCGTTGTTTGTTTTTAGTGCTAAATGTCCCAAATTTGTGTTTTCTAACATTTACCGGGTATTTGGGGTTTTATGATATCAACTGGATTTTCACAAATTTCAAATTTGATACACCTGATAAAAATATCTTTGACCTACCTGAAAGTTTGATGCATCACTTTGACTGCGCAACTGGCTACAGGTGATACCAAATTTCATCTGAATATCTTCATCCGTTGCAGAAAAAAGTCCGGAAAACTGAAAAAAAAACTGAATCTTCCAAGTCATCAAGGGGCATAACTCCTCGAAAAATAGGTCAAGCGTGACGAAAGTTAAACTTGCTCTGTAACTATCCAAGACCAAGCTGTGTATCACATTTCATCTAAATATCTCCATCCGTTGCAGAAAAAAGTCCGGAAAACTGATATTCGGACAGACGGACAGACTGACGGACAGACCGAGAGGAAACTAAGAGTCCCCTTCGGCGTTGCCGGTAGGGGACTAATAACTGAGAACCAAAGAAGGGCGAGGAAATACAACAATAGAAACGATACTGTATTTATCGGACAGAGATTTAGAAATATACCATTTAGAAGACAAAATAGACAAGATGATGTGTATGATCGTCAGTATTTTTTAGAGGAAGAGACAGGTCTAAAAGTGCCTCCATAAATTCTATGGAATTTAAAAGTACGGTGTCCCTGAAAATTAATTAATGTTACAAAATTTCATAACGTAAAATATTTCTTTTCACATGAATTTTCAGGCGAATATAATGCATACATTCGGAGTTACGTCATTTTGAATTAGGGGTGCGTAGCTCTTATTCATTTCACTATCGCCACCTACAATGTATTTCGTTTCACTATAGAGTTATATGGAGATTTTAATTATATAAATTCTACGATATTATGGTCGTCACTGCATATTTACAAATAAAACTTTTTTGTGGCTCCTTTTCTCCTTAGTCTAGACCCTTTGGAATAAATTGTACCCTTTTCAAGAATAAACAGTTGGACAAATAACTCCGGACTGGACATTTGTCCAGAGTTCAGCCCCCTAAAGCACTGTAGGTAGGTATGTCAATGTATTATGACGGGAAGAAAAATCCTGTGGGAATTTTTTTCCCGTCAACTTAAAAGACAGGAAAATTTTTCCCGTCTCTTTTAAATGACAGGACAAATTTTCCCGTCATTTTTTTCCTGTCAATTATTAAACATGTGAAAAATAATACTGTAAATTAAGATTTTGTGGATATTAAATCAGTAAATCATAATACTTGTATATCAGTATATTATTAAAAGCTATGAATTATAGCATTTTAAGAATGGAAAAAAAACATAATAATCCACTATGCTTCATAGGCGAAAACAAAAACTAGTGATTATTAGCTATAATTGGTGTCAAATATGTCAGAAGGGAAGTAAGTGTAAGATATAATTGTACTTGCTAACAATAATGCTATGAAGTATCGCTGTGTTATGTGATATCTGTGTACATACAATCTTCAAGGATTTTTAAGAGACGTCAAGTATGTTTAAAGAGATACATTTACATGATTTTACTATTAACACGTAAATGTAGAATCACTGTACGTCATCCTTTTTATTTTATTTTATTTTTTTTTCACAGTATCGGATACATTATTTCAGTACATCAGCACTGAACGGAAATATCGTGCTGGATCCAAAATTCGTAATTAATGCTATGAGAAGTTTCATCACGTGAACGCTTTGTCATACACATCTCATTGGGAGACGTATGGAAGCAAATGAGGCAATAAGGACACGTAAAGATGGAAAACAAACGACTTGCACAACACACTGAGCATTTACTCGGTATCATGAAGAAGTTAGATCTTATTTGCGATCAAATGGTTTATATATCAAGAAAACAAGTAGCTTATTCGTCGTACGACATATGATCGATGCCGGCAATAAGAGGTAGGCATTGTTTTAAGACTAACGGGACGACAACTTGTTGTTGAGTTTTACTATGAGACCATCCTCCAACATGCGGTTTTTAACAGACTTATTTCTAAATGCTTGGATAAACTTCTGTCTTTCGATGCAAACGGACATTTGAACACCTCACTGAATGACAATCATTTCTACCTCCACATATCCATGAGATAATGTTTATATTAAAGAAGATCATGACGTCACACATTCTCAAATATGTCAGAGGAGAAGTAAGTGTTAAATACAATATTATGATCGTACTTGCTAATAAAAATGCTATGAAGTATCACTGTGTTAGGTGATTTCTGTGTACAGACAATCTTCAGGGAATTTTTAAAAAAGACATCAAGTATGTCTGAAGAAATACATTTTTTATGATTTTTCTATTGACACGTTAATGTAGAATCACTGTATGTGTACCGCCATCCTTATTTTTTCTTTTTTTTCACAATATCGGATACATTCTTTCAGTATATCAGCACTGAACGAAAATATTGTGCTAGATCCAAAATTTATGATTGATGCCATGAGAAGTTTCATCATGTGAACGCTTCGTCATACACATCTCACTGTGAGACGTATGGAAGCAAATGAGGCAATATGGACACGTAGAGATGGAAAACAAACGACTTGCACAACACACTGAGCATTTACTCGGTATCATGAAGATGTTAGATCTTATTTGAGATCAAATGGTTTACAGATCAGGAAAACAAGAAGCTTATTCCTTGTACGATATATGATCAATGCCGGTCAAATAGAGGTAGGCATTGTTTTAATAATTACAGGACAACAGCTTGTTGTTGAGTTTTACTATGAGAACGTCCTCCAACCAGCGGATTTGAACAGACTTATTTCTTAATACTTGAATAAGCGTAATCAAATTAGAAAGCAGATAAATTTGCAGGATGTACTAGACATGCACATGTCGGGTACTTAATATTATGATTGAACTTGTAAACTATCCCCTCATTTCTTTGTAAAGTTCCCCTCATTCTTGATATTATAATTGATCTTGTAAACTTTAATTCTATGTGGAGTCACTGTTTGATGTGATTTCAGTGTGTAATATGTTGTAATTTTGAAAGATTGTGTGGATAATTTTCTATTTCAGTGAGCAGACCATGTCAATCACCGAAAAAAAAAAAAACGTTGTCAATAATGTCAGAAGTGTAAGATACAATATAATGATCGTACTTGCTAACAATAATGCTATGAAGTATCACTGTATTATGTGATTTATGTGAACAGACATTTAAGAGACGTCAAGTATGTCTAAAGAGATACTTTTTTTATGATTTTTACTTTTGACACGTAATGTAGAATCACTGTATGTCATTTTTATTTATTCTTTTTCACAATATCGGATACATTCTTTCAGTACATCAGCACTAACGAAAATATTATGCTAGATCCAAACTTTGTGATTAATGCCATGAGAAGTTTCATCATGTGAACACTTCGTCATACACATCTCATTGTGAGACGTATGGAAGCAAACGAGGCAATCTGAACACGTAGAAAAGTGACTTGCACAAAACACTGAACCTTTACTTGGTATCATGAAGATCTTAGATTTTATGTGCGATAAAATGGTTTACAGATCAAGAAAACAAGTAAGTTATTCGTCGTACGACATCTGATCAATGCCGGCAATTAGAGATATGCGTTGTTTTAAGACTAACAGGACAACAGCTTGTTGTTGAGTTTTACTATGAGACCATCCTCTAACCAGCGGTTTTTAACAGACTTATTTCTTAATACTTCGATAAACTTCTGTCTTTCGACGCAAACGGACATTTGAACACCTCACTGAATGACAATGATTTCTACCTCCACATATCTGTCGTCCTTTTCATAAGTTAATGCTTATATTAAAGAAGATCATGACGTAAAACTCAACAACAATCAATTGATATCAACAGACCTTTAGAAAGCCAGAGGTGAGACCAGGTGTACGAGTCAAGTAAGCATTCCTTTTTTGGCTAGCCGCACCCGCCGTCGGTGTTCTGGCTGAGGTTATATCTATATGAGTAGCAACATTCCGTCTCAGCTAATGCGGTATGCCAGGGTAAGTTACAAGTTTAAAGATTTCATCGTTTTATTCGGATGGCTTGTAATTAATCGGCTTGTTCAGTGTTATATTGCACAACGGCTGAGGTCATTACTGAAGACGTTCTTCTGCGCGACGGGGATATAATAAGCGGATGAGAACCCCCTTTCCAGAATGATCGGTGACATCCTGGATTGCGATTGCATGGCTATCATCATTTCCAAACAAATGAGTTTTATGATATATGATCAATGCCGGTCAAATAGAGGAAGGCATTGTTTTAATTATTACAAAACAACAGCTTGTTGTTGAGTTTTGCTATGAGACCATCCTCCAACATGCGGTTTTTAACAGACTCATTTCTTAATACTTGAATAACCTTTCGACGCAAACGGACATTTGAACACCTCACTGAATGAAAATGATTTCTACCTCCACATATCTGTCGTCCTTTTCACGAGTTAATGTTTGTAGTAAAGAAGATCTTGACGTCAAACGTTGTCAAATATGTCAGGGGAAGTGAGTGTAAAATACAATTTTATGATCGTACTTGCTAACAAAAATACTATGAAACAAGTATATAATATAATATAACACCATATAATTCATTGACTCCAATATATTACTTTTTATACCACTAGCCTATTAAAAAACAGATATTTGCGTTGCTAAATTGTCAGTAGCTCCGGGCATTTGGCTACACCAGATTTTTTTTAATTATATGATGTAACTGGGTATGATTGCCATCAAATTCAATGAATATGACATCACTTCACTAAATATGAAAATGTCTCAAAATTTTTATGATGAAAACCAAATTGGATAAATCTGTTTGAAGAAATATTTTGAATTGCATTTTGAATACAAATTTGCTTTATCTTTTTTAGGAATTCAATATGTTCTACGCGGAGTGGAAAGAATCGTGAACCAAAAAGGCCTTTCAATATATTTGGTATCGAAAGGAAAATGTACTACTGCTACATACAGTCTAAGATTGACATGGATACCTGCAAACATTATGTGGTTCAAGGAGATGTGGTGTGTATCTTACAGTATTATAATTGAAATCTTGTATTAAGACTTTCAACAATTTTCTGATACATTTGGAACAATTTTTAAAATTCAATTAACAAATGTGAAAGTTAGAATGTTAGAAAAAAATCCTTACAACAGCATTTTACAGACAATTTATTGATTAATACATGATATGCAGTACTAGAAAGCTCTGAATACGACCTAAGACTTGTAATATGGTCTTACAATATATATACATTGTTTTGATTTTGGTTTCAATTCCTGTCTGGAGCCAATAAATATTATATATTCTAAATATGCTGTCATTTAAAGCAGAGTTGCCTTGCTCTTATTATTAATTATTACAACTTCAAAATGATTTATAAGTTTTGTGTAATCTTGCAATAAGGGCAATCATACATGAAGATATAAATATTCATACATTCAATATAAAGCAGTCAATACCCATTGATAAATTGATGATGAATTTATAACAATTCGACAGTGGGCTTACATATCGTCATTTTTATATATAAATGCATATATATGTTTAATACTTTCGTTATTAGGGACTTATGATATTTTTTCCCTTTGCAGTTGATTCCTGTACAGAATTCCTGTGTATCTCTGAGGATGAATGAACAGCTATGGTTGTAGAATGGACTTCTCTCGAATACCTAACGTACATTCAGTATGTGATTTATTCACATAAATTACATTATAAGTGATAAGAAGTTTAACACTTTAAAATTTTTCCCCTTATACGAAGAAGTGGTGCTATAGAAATAAAATTCTAACATGACTTGAGATTTTCTCCCTTTATGTACCATAGAACTCGCCTGATGTAAAATCTCCAACAAACTTCCAGTTCGCTAAGCTCCACCCATGCACGTGCGCGTGCTATAGAGCCTGTGCAGAACAATATAAGAATAGAAATAACAACTAGATAGCTGTGATTTGTTGTCCAGTAATTTCCTGAGTCGCATGAACCAATCAAATTATCACCTCGCTGCGAGGTGATAATTTGATTGGTTCATTCGACGAGGGGAATTACTGGACAACAGACCACGGCTAGCTAGTTGTTATTTCTTAAATATTATACACAAACATTTTTTTCAACAACCTAGCATTTTAGTGAAAATATTGTTTGTACATGTTGTATGTAGTTTAGATGGGAATAGATTCAGACTCATGCATTTAACTAGGTAAATAGGTAAATTTTGATAAAGTCTACTGTGAAATAATTTTAATAATTGTTACATGTATATATCTAAAATGAAGGAGATAAATTTGTATATAATATAGCTTAAAATAAAATGTCACAAAAAGATAGGAGAAATGTAAACTTTTCTTAAAATTTGACATTTGCTTACAAATTTCATCAATGTTTCAGTTTTTTTCCTGAGTGACGAAGAATGGTTGCACATTCAGCTTTACTACAGATATTTCCAGATGAAAAATAGAATATGAGTAAGTATAAAGCAAAGTAATCAACAGCTTGTGTCTAAATTGTGATTTTTTGTTTTTAATTGGGGGGGGGGGGGTTTGATCATGAGTATATATAAACGTACAGTGTGTTTGCATTTTAATGAAAAAATGGAATGTGATAAATAAAAAAAGCTCAACTTTTTTTAATTTTTTTTATTTTGTACAATGAATGTTTCCTGAAAACAGTAATTGAAAAATTTACATTGTCACCATATATTACATTTTATATTTGCTTGGAAAAAAATTAAATGTCAAATAAAGTGAGTTTCCTTGAAATAGTACCTTCTATACAGTACATAATAAAACATTTGTTGATATTAGTGATTCATTTCAACTTGGTGATTTTTATTAAGGACCCCCCCCCCCTTTCGTCTTCTCTTATATTTGAATATCATTATTATTCATTTTAGTGTAGACATGTATACTTTTATGCTAGTCTCGTTATCAATATACATGTACAATGTCAGGTAACTATGATTTAATTGTTGGATCATAAATTCAAATAAATTGTTGGCACTGCAAGGACACCATACTTTTTACAACATGAAAGTAGTCCCCAATATGGCCGACATTTTAAGATTTTTATATCAATAATTTCAGGCCAGATTATAACAATTTGTTTGAATATATTAAAAACTCGCATCTAGCTTGCACTAGACCTAACTTTAACAATCAATAATTCTGCATTGTTTAGGTGAAAGCTGTTATCTTAACCTTGCTGAACTGTGTGAAATGGAAGGAGTGAAAAAAATGACATTACTCCAAGCCAACACTCTGTGGAGAGAAGTTCATACCATGATTGTATGCAGCTTTTCATGACAATCAATTTGATGTATAACATTGTATATGTATCTTGAAAATAAGCGAAAAAATCTAATTAAATCTGTAAGTCCAAATTTGTGTTTAGCGTTACCTTAAGACGAAAAGGACAACAGCTTGTTATTGAGTTTTACTATGAGACCATCCTCTAACCAGCGGTTTTTAACAGACTTATTTCTTAATACTTCGACAAACTTCTGTCTTTCGACGCAAACGGACATTTGAACACCTCACTGAATGACAATGATTTGTACCCTCACATATCTGTCGTCTTTTTCATGAGTTAATGCTTATATTAAAGAAGATCATGACGTCAAACTCAACAACAATCAATTGATCATCAACAGACCCTTAGAAAGCCAGAGGTAAGACCAGGTGTACGAGTCAAGTAAGCGTTCCATTTTTTGCTAGCCGTACCCGCCGTCGGTGTTCTGGCTATGGTTATATCTATATGAGTAGCAACATTCCGTCTCAGCTAATGCGGTATGCCAGGGTAAGTTACAAGTATGAAGATTTCATCGTTTTATTCGGATCGCTTGTAATTAATCGGCTTGTTCAGGGTTATATTGCACAACGGCTGAGGTCATTACTGAAGACGTTCTTCTGCGCGACGGGGATATAATAAGCGGATGAGAACCCCCTTTCCAGAATAATCGGTGACACCCTGGATTGCGATTGCATGGCTATCATCATTTCCAAACAAATGAGTTTAAAAAGATCCTGACGATAATATCAACAGCACTCCAACAGAGCAGAAATTTGAGCATCGACGGACCCCTAGAAAGCTAGAGAATGGACCAGGTGCCCTGGAGGGGTAAGCATCCCCTGTTTGGCTAGCCGCACCCACCGCCGATCTTGACGCTTCCAATATATCTTAGAAAAGAAGTGTAAGATACAATATTATGATCGCACTTGCTAACAATAATGCTATGAAGAGTCGCTGTATTATGTGATTTCTGTGTACTATGTTGTACAATGAAGACCTAGTGTAAATTTGAGAGACTTTATGGATTATTTTCTGATTCTTTGAACAGACAATCTTCAAGGATTTATAAGAGACGTCAAGTATGTCTGTAGAGATACATTTTTATGATTTAACTATTGACAAGTTAATGTAGAATCGCTGTATGTGCATCCTTATTTTTTCAATTTTTTTTTCACAATATCGGATACATTCTTTCAGTACATCAGCACTGAACGGAAATAATATGCTGGATCCAAAGTTTGTGATTGATGCAATTAGACATTTCATCACGTGAACTCTTCGTCATACACATCTTATTGTGAGACGTATGGAAGCAAATGAGGCAATATGGACAAGTAGAGATGGAAAACAAACGACTTGCACAACACACTGAGCATTTACTCGGTATCATGAAGAAGTTAGATCTTATTTACGATCAAATGATTTACAGATCAAGAAAACAAGAAGCTTATTCCTTGTACGATATAAGATCGATGCCGGTCAAATAGAGGTAGGCATTGTTTTAATTATTACAAAACAACAGCTTGTTGTTGAGTTTTGCTATGAGACCATCCTCCAACATGCGGTTTTTAACAGACTTATTTCTTAATACTTGAATAAACTTTCGACACAAAGGAACATTTGAACATCTCACTGAATGACAATGATTTCTACCTCCACATATCTGTCGTCCTTTTCACGAGTTAATGTTAATATTAAAGAAGATCATGACGTCAAACGTCGTCAAATATGTCAGGAGAAGTGAGTGTAAAATACAATATGATCGTACTTGCTAACAAAAAAGCTATGAAACAACGGAGGGGATCTCCAACAACACCAGGTTGTAGCACCCACAGCAAAACCCAAAATACCCAATGAAGTATCACTGTATTATGTGATTTCTGTGTACAGACAATCTTCAAGGATTTTTTTAAAAAGACGTCAAGTATGTCTTAAGAGATACTTTTTATGCCCCCCTTCGAAGAAAAGGGGACATATAGGTTTGCCGCTGTCGGTCGGTCGGTCGGTCCGCGACATCAGTTTCCGTTCAATATCTCTGGAATGGATTCACATATTGAAATGAAATTTTGTATACAGACACATCAAACAAAAATCTAGGTCAAGTTCATATTTGGGTCCGATCAAACAAATTTTGACAGAGTTATGTCCCTTGCATTTCGAAAAATACCAAAATTTCAGGGTTTCCGTTCAATATCTCTTGAATGGAGTTACATATTGAAATGAAATTTTGTATACAGACACATCAAACAAAAATCTAGGTCAAGTTCATATTTGGGTCCGATCAAAAAAAATTTGATAGAGTTATGCCCCTTGCATTTCGAAAAATACCAAAATTTCAGGGTTTCCGTTCAATATCTCTTGAATGGAGTTACATATTGAAATGAAATTTTGTATACAGACACATCAAACAAAAATCTAGGTCAAGTTCATATTTGGGTCCGATCAAAAAAATTTTGATAGAGTTATGCCCCTTGCATTTCGAAAAATACCAAAATTTCAGGGTTTCCGTTCAATATCTCTGGAATGGATTCACATATAGAAATGAAATTTTGTATACAGACACATAAAACAAAAATCTAGGTCAAGTTCATTTTTGGGTCCGATCAACAAAATTTTGACAGAGTTATGCCCCTTGCATTTCGAAAAATACCAAAATTTCAGGGTCTCCGTTCAATATCTCTTGAAAGGAGTTACATATAGAAATGAAATTTTGTATACAGACACATCAAACAAAAATCTAGGTCAAGTTCATATTTGGGTCCGATCAAAAAAATTTTGATAGAGTTATGCCCCTTGTATTTCGAAAAATACCAAAATTTCAGGGTTTCTGTTCAATATCTCTTAAATGGAGTTACATACTGAAATGAAATTTTGTATACAGACACATCAAACAAAAATCTAGGTCAAGTTCATATTTGGGTCCGATCAAAAAAATTTTGATAGAGTTATGCCCCTTGCATTTCGAAAAATACCAAAATTTCAGGGTCTCCGTTCAATATCTCTTGAATGGAGTTACATATTGAAATGAAATTTTGTATACAGACACATCAAACAAAAATCTAGGTCAAGTTCATATTTGGGTCCGATCAAACAAATTTTGACAGAGTTATGCCCCTTGCATTTCAAAAAATACCAAAATTTCAGGTTTTCTGTTCAATATCTCTTGAGTGGAGTTACATATTGAATTGAAATTTTGTATACAGACACATCAAATGAAAATCTAGGTGAAGTGTATATTTGGGTCCGATCAACAAAATTTCGACAGAGTTATGCCCCTTGCATTTCGAAAAATACCAAAATTTCAGGGTTTCCGTTCAATATCTCTTGAGTGGAGTTACATATTGAAATGAAATTTTGTATACAGACACATCAAACAAAAATCTAGGTCAAGTTCATATTTGGGTCCGATCAACAAAATTTTGACAGAGTTATGCCCCTTGCACTTCGAAAAATACCAAAATTTCAGGGTTTCCGTTCAATATCTCTTGAGTGGAGTTACATATTGAAATGAAATTTTGTTTTCAGACACATCAAATAAAAATCTAGGTCAAGTTCATATTTGGGTTCAATCAAAAATTTTTATGCCCCCTGAAGAAGAGGGGACATATTGCTTTGCCGCTGTCTGACTTTCTGTCTATCGGTCCGTCGGTCGGTCCACGACATCAGTTTCCGTTCAATACCTCTGGAGTGGATTCACATATTGAAATGAGATTTTGTGTACAGACACATCAAATGAAAATCAAGTATAAAGTTGTGACGGACTTTAATCACAGAAGGGGTAGGGGGGCATTTATGTTTTACAAACATGACTTTTAACTTGTTTAAATGATTTTTCTATTGACACGTTAATGTAGAATCACTGTATGTGTACCGCCATCCTTATTTTTTTTTTCACAATATCGGATACATTCTTTCAGTATATCAGCACTGAACGAAAATATTGTGCTAGATCCAAAATTTGTGACTGATGCCATGAGAACTTTTATCATGTGAACACTTCGTCATACACATCTCATTGTGAGACGTATGGAAGCAAACGAGGCAATCTGAACACGTAGAAAAGCGACTTGCACAAAACACTGAGTATTTACTTGGTATCATGAAGATGTTATATTTTATTTGCGATCAAATGGTTTACATATCAGGAAAACAATTAGCTTATTCGTTGTGCGATATATGATCTAAGTCGGTCAATTAGAGGTAGGCATTGTTTTAACACTCACAGGACAACAGCTTTTTGTTGAGTTTTACTATGAGACCATCCTCCAACCAGCGGTGTTCTGACTGAGGTTATATCTATATGAGTAGCAACATTCCGTCTCAGTTAATGTGATATGTCAGAGCAAGTTACAAGTATGAAGATTTCATCGTTTGATTCAGATGATTTGTAATTAATCGGTTTGTTCAGGGTTATATTGAACAACGGCTGAGGTCATTACTGAAGATGTTCTTCTGTCAAGTCGGGGATACAATAAGCGTATATGAACCCACTTTTCAGAATGATCGGTGATGTTCTGGATTGCGATTGGATGGCTGTCACCGTTTCCAAACAAGAAACATTTACCTGACATACATTTAAGATATTAACAACACACGAGACTGTCAAATTCGGTGTTTTTCATGGAGCTGTTGCACGGGTGTTGCATGCAGTCAAGAAACGCTGACTCTCTCCGGGCACCTAGTCTCATTTCGAAATGCTTTTCATGCCGATGTTCGCAACCGTTTGAATCGTAATTCACATTATTTTGCCTTGCCTTCTCGTCTTTGAGACTGAATAACTGATAGGTACTTCTTTGTTATTTATTTATATAATTGTACTAGGGCTGATTTTATATGCAATATTATATAATTGTATGTACTGATGATTGTTATATTTTGAATTGATATTGTGTTCAAACCAACATTTTTATTTACTGGTGGTTGCCCTATTTTCTCTTGCAAAAATTACTCAGACATTTCTGGAAAATTCCATATTTTGCATTGTCAGCGATTTTAGATTTTACTTTCAATAACGTTTAATTGTATCTGAAACTAGCCAATGGAATAATATCTCTTCAGTGGGAGAAGCTTATCAATTTGGGGTATTTAATGTCGTGCACACTGAAAATGCACTGGGCACTGGCTTTCTAGACCCACTCTGTCGAGGTTCACAGTGCGCATCGTACAAAACACAACCTAACTCTCTTCTTTCGAACCCCATATATTTGAATCAATGCAAATAGAGGTTCCTTCTTTGGTCTGTTTCTCTTACTCGACTCTGGGAAGTGTATCCTTCCTAAATAGCCACCTATGCTTCCTTCAGCCAAGGATTGTATTTCCTGATTGCTTCCCTTTTTATAGGTAATTGTTTTCTTTGTTTTATAGTTCTTAAAATCATGGGGATAATATTTGCGTAAAGAATAAGTAGGAATTATAAGTGATTAAATGGTAACCGTTATATTTTCATCTCAATTTTCTTAGTTTGTAAATACATGTAAATATTATATTTGTTTATTATACTCCCGCCGGTGGAAATCCGTCTGGATGTCAATTAAGACAAGCGCCGCCCTTGATTCTCTCTTCATACAGTCAGAGCGTATTTATAGTAACTGCAGTGTATTTATTTATAGATAACACGTGTAGCTAGATTCACTTCGTATTCCTTCGATAAACAAACAATAAGTTTAAAGTATTTTCGTATGAAATTTGTATTACTTTGGCTTGAAGTTCGAAGCATGGAAATTAAAACAAGGATGAAGCCGTAACGTTATATTGTATAAATGTAATTTATATAAAACATGTGAAAGAAAAGATACTAGTACGTAGATAGTGTATCTATATGATTGTAAATATTCATCGCCTTGAATAAACTTTATTCACATATTATTTTTCTAAATATTTGAACGGAAATTGAAAGTTAGTATCTTTAGAACTTTGTGTCTCACTTGTCGGTGTGACCTCGGGTCTTGGCGATGCCTTATTGAGGTGTAAGGCCTATTCGTTCCAGTGACAGGATGCTAGATAAGATCTTATTTTGTACTGTTCACTTCCGAATGCAATCCGTTTGTCCTCGTAAATATTGAGAGTATTATTAAAGCTCTGAACCATAAAGGTTTCCTTTCCAAGGTTAAAGTCATCTGGATTTTTGTAAATCGAAATTTCGTACAACAACATTGAGTAATTTTTCAGCCACTAGATCCTCGATCAAAACCAGACGAGGCTCATAATTTGAATCCTTCTTACATCGTGACGAACTGCTGCAACGTTCGTGATTATATTTGTAGTGTTGTACACTATCCAATGATTTCTTCAGTACGTTAGAATACGACAGTGTCGTATTTCCCAATGAAAGTGCGTAGCTACGGACTCAACTTTCTCCTTAAATTCCTCTGACTATGTCTGTCCTTCCTTGTATCTTGGTCCAGAAGAAATAGCGGCCATAGCTTTTTTGACAGAAATTCATATGGTGGAGGTTTTTGTTTTTGTTTGCTTTGGTTCCTGTTTTGTCCTGATTTTGTATGCCTTCGGTTTCTGATTTTCTGAATTATCGATTTTGTACTGTAGACAGGGATATGGTCATTATCCATATTTGTCATTTGACCCCATGCTTTTTATCTTATTAAGAATGTTTCAGAAACAATTCAAAGAAGCGTAAATAACGGGCCGCAATTAACAAATCAGATCGAAACGACAAGTACAATACCATCATTAATCGGTCCGAAAATGTCTAAACCTAAAGATGTTTTTCAACCAAAAATTACGATTGGTGGATATAATTTTGATAAAACGTGATACACTGATGCATTTTGGTGTGATCGCGTTTCTAGCACATGCTCATCTATAAGTGTTATTACTCATCCTTCCGTTGCGGTCGGAACTTTTCCTTTAGGTATCTGCAGGCCTAAAAAGGGGATGTCTGAGAACCATTTTGAGCATGAAGAAAAAGCTATCGCGCGCGCAGACGAAAAGAGTCCGTGCCTTAAAAGGTGGGAAGGGGGTTCAACATCGCGTAAAATAGAAAGAGTAGAAAAATTTGACGGTCAGTCTAGCGAATGGTCAGATTACATTATTCAGTTTGAGAGAGTTGCAAGTTGGAACGGATGGTCGAACGGTGAGAACGATCAATTAATTATGAATTTAAGAGGGAATGCTAGGAAAATAGTAAATGAACTAACACTGGCACAAGCTTCAGATTTCTATGCACTTAAATATATTTTGCAACAAAGATTTGACCCAAAAGAAAAAGTAGTTGCTAAACGTTGTGACTGACTACGTACTGTGAGTTAAGATGTAGGTGATATCAAAATTAAACAATCATATCAGCATTGTACAAGAATTTTGGTGTTGGATAAACAATCATCGTGCATCTGTTGTTAGCTGGTAATTAATTTGTCAAGAGGACAATAAACTGAAGAGTATAGCCGTAAATTATCAGGGGGGGGGGATATATGTAAACGGGTCATCCTCGTTACATAACCATCAATCTTATGACAATTATGGCCAATGGTCATATCCCAATACCCAGAACAAAATTGATAATTCAGAAAATTACAAACCGAAGGCATACAAAATCAGGATATTTTATTGTTAATTTATATTTTTTGTACAAACTATTTCCATCGCTTTCTGATCATATATATTCACGGAAGCGAATCACTTCATGTGGAAATAATTTCTGAAACGACAAACTACAGCCCCGATCAGTCGAAAGTTTAATATTCGCTTTCCATTCGTAAACGAATTCTTGTTATCTAATTTTCGTCAACAATTCCATAGCTTTCAAAATTTCGTCAGCGATTGCTTTTAAACTTTTGAATAATAAACGAATTTTCGTCAACTACAGCTTTCAAAATTTTTGAAATCTAATTACTGACGAATTTTCGTCAACTATGACGAAGATTTCGTCGACAACCTTTCAAAAGATGACCGAAATCAAAGCAATCATCATTGAGTTA
Source organism: Pinctada imbricata (assembly GCA_033119305.1). Classification (NCBI taxonomy): domain Eukaryota; kingdom Metazoa; phylum Mollusca; class Bivalvia; order Pterioida; family Pteriidae; genus Pinctada; species Pinctada imbricata. The sequence goes on from VSWD01000002.1 coordinate 40,635,510, forward strand.
TGAAAAATATATATTCTTGGATTAAATGAAATATTGTATTTTGTTTTATTTATTATAAGTTTAAAGATTCTGTGTTTCCGAGATCGGGGACTACATGTAGATTTATCAAATTACACAATTCATGATATATCCAGTGAAACCCTTGACTGTCGGAAGCTTTGAAAAATGTTCCACAATCGGTGAATTTTAAAGTTTCATGCCAATAATGAGACGGTTTCTTTCATCCTCCAAACTTTGCAGAGAAATTCGCCCGAGGCGTGCCACAGTCATTGTAAAATCAAAATGGCACCGCCGGAGCGTTCCAAAGCTTTTAATTTTTCGTCAGCAATTCCTTTCAAATATTTTGAAGTGAACGCTCCGAGATGACGAAAATTTGAAAGCTCATAGCTTTCAAAATTTTAGGTAACAAAGATTAGTTAACGAAATTTTCGTCATCTTCTTTTCGAAAGCTTTGAAAATTTTGTCATCTCAGTGGCTTTCAAAAAAAAAAAGCTGACGAATAGTTAACGAAACTTTCGCATTTAGCTTTCAACATTTCGTCATCTCTGCGTATAACTTTATAATTTTGACTGGTGGGGGCTGTAAATAAAGACTAATCTACCGTATGTGAAACTATTTAGGCCTACATCTGTATACACGAGCGTCATTATCATTTAAATGATCGTGATATTTTCTTTTTAAGAATAGAAGTATATTAAGAGAACACTAATCGACAGGATCCGGTTTTCTTTTTTCGCGAGGCCATACTGTCCAAGCTCATGTACAGGTCTTTAGACGCCACAAGGATCCCTGCGTCAGTCAGCCTGTTCACACTTGTTTGGACGGTTTTCTTGTCTTATTGTAACAGGGAGTGTAATTAAGGCAGCGTTGCCAGGCGTTTTAGTTGGACTTTCTCCCCTTTCTGTATCACATTCTCCTGTTTATCAGTAAACAGTAAAACCCCACTTGAGCCCTAAATATTATGAGAGGTTTCCAAGGGGCTGTGCATGGTGGGATATAACTTATAGTACAAAGAAAACTCCAATTTCAGACCATAATAAAAACATGTTGAATCTCAAGAATTTATACCTGCAAAACAAATATGTCACTTCTTGAAAACTTGTTTCAAGATTACGTTGCCACCTTAATTCAAGCCACTCTGTTTTTAACTGCACATTTGTAGAACTGCACCTGTTTTTAACGCAACAACTTTTGGGTGTCAGAATAATCAGTATATTGATGGTGGCCGCTATCCGGTAGAAGAAGTAAGGGGCATGGACAAAAGCTTATCGGCCATATTGGATTTGACGTGAAGCATTCTTGAAAATCTGCCATTCTGCAGAATTCGCAGCTACGTTAAGGTGCTCCACGCAATGACGTTAGAGAAAATTCCGCGAAAACATTGTGTGACGTTATAAATGACGTCACATCAGTTATCGTATGCTAAGGATATTTCGAGGGATAAGTTGTACTGGATCGATTTTCAATATTATTGAGCTTTCATCCTATTCCTTACATCAACTCTTAATGTTCCCAGTATCTTATTTACGAGAAGTAATGAAACAATGCGTGTTTTCCACAGTTTTGCACATCGGGTCATTGTAGGTCAAGCATGCGCAGTCTGAGTTCAGGGTTAAAGGGAAGCTTTGGATGAGGAACCGCTTTTAATTCACAGAGGAATCGCTGATTTTCAATTAGTAAATCAATATAAGGAATTGATATTGGTATCCTCATAAAGAAGCACAATTTTTATTTAGATTATTTGTAAGATATTGTCCATATTTAGCTAATTATTGGAGTTTTACTGATTTACCGGCTTTAAAATTATTATTTTTTATTCATTTTTATATTCATTTAGTTGTTGTTGCTGCCGGGATTGGGGGGGGGGGGGGGGAGGGGGGGGGGCGAGGGTGTCAGCTCATGCACATTAATACAGTTTATTCTCAAGCATTATTTTTAAAATTATATAAAATATATATCATTACGAATACGGTGCTAAAATACATGTGTCAGTAAATGGCTATACGGGCATCGTATACATAGCCGGTACAACAGAACAGTATTGAGACTTCAGATACGGTCAAATTGTACTAGACTAAATCTAAGAACAAATGAAAATAAAAATAAAACATATTGTAAACAGCAAGAGATCGGGCGGGTTGTAATTAGACTGAAACATGATTAGCCTAGCCGGGAAAGAACCCGGCCCCCCCCCCCCCCCGCTCTCTTTCTCTCTCTTATTTATTCAAGTTATATATACATTTTATATTATGATTATTTTGTCACCGATAGAGCTCTGCTCACGAAAGCACTGTAACAAGTTTACAATCAATTTTGTTAAATACAAAATTAGAAGACGGTCAGTATCGCGGTCTCAATAGTCCGCCGGGTTGGATATTTGATCAGCAGAAGTTTTATTGTCTAACGGCAACCTTTATCACCAGAATTGTTCCCTACTACAAACTTTCCCACAAAGAATGTTTTAACTTGAAAAAACATATATACTAAAAGCGGATGCCCGGACGAGACTTACCCTCTCTCCCGGGGTAAGCCCCCCCCCCCCACCCCCGGCCGGGCCTGCCTTCTTAATATATGTATATAACATTCTCATCGTTGTAAAAATAATACTAAAATAAAAAAAGCCCCACTTTACAGTGTATCAGATATTAAAAACCCGTGTTATTATGTTGTACACACGTATATGTTGCATGTTAACTAATGCTTTCCCGCTTAATTTCTATGACGTAATCCAGATCACCTGTGCGTTTAGGTCCCATCTGAAAATAGACTGATGTAGGGTAGTTGTAAAAGAAATGTAATTTGCAGGTGACTACCCTTGTACAATTTCGATATTTTTAAATAGAATCTATAGAGGACACTTCAATTTACCAAGATTTTGCTGCGCATTTAATAGAAATTTTAGTAGTTGTGTAAAATGTGGATGTAAAGTCGAGTTTTGCAGTGTTTTTACCACTTGTTTTCCTTCTCGGTGTCTTTTCTCCTCTTGATCGTTTTAAGGATGCTTTCTTCTGAGATCTCGAATTCAAAAGCATCAAACTTTTTTTCTTACCATTATATTTCAATAGTACTTGACCCGATAAGTAATAAAACAAACAGAAAAGGATACCAAGATATGGACTTTATGTCAGATATTTGCCATCAAATATACCCATCTTCAACCATCTCAGAATATTGTGGTGAAATTGAAAATTTTCGAAATATTACTCATAAAATCTAAAATATATATATTCTTACGGAATTGTTGAATTGGATTACTCAAATATATTAGAATACATTACTTTACTACTGTTGAATACAATTTTTATGACATAAGATGTAACTGAATGAAATTTTTAGCAAATTCTTACCTCATATGGCAATTTTTAAAGTAACGTAAGAAACAGATTTTTGGCACTAAAATGCTGATAAAAAATTAAATTCCATCAAACTTTTTTTAAAACTTCACATAGTGTATCTAGGGACATTATAGCATGTTTTTATGAACGAAAAAGTAGGGGGAGTTATGCATTGGAAAAAAGTTTTGGCCCATTTTGCTACCCTACCCCCCTTCTTTCAAAATGATACAGGAAATAGAAAAAACACCATATTGCCAACAGTACGTACATGTTTTATTGATTATGTTTGGTTTTATATAGCTGTTCCATGTACTTTCATGTGAATATTTATATACATTCTAATAATCTGACATTAAACATATATTTTTGCATAGCTAGGGGAAAGGGGGGATTCAGCCCCCCCCCCCCCCCCCCCCCCCCCCGTCTTGAACTCACCGAAACATTTTTTTTTTTTGCATATTAATTGATAAATATGTTTTAAATTTCCACAAACATGGCAGATATTTCACACGTAAATTAATCGTTAACAGACCTTTCATTATGGACCTTGACTTTTGATGTAGTGACCTTGACCTTTGAGATTGACCTATTTTTAACAAACCCGGCAATATCTCGCTACTGTTTAAACCTTCACTTTTTCTACAAAAACCTATACACAGCGCGCGGCGCTGTCTTCTGACTATTTTTCTTTTTCTTTTTTTTTTCTTTCGTTCCTGTGTTTAATGTACAATGGATACGTATGTAGACGAGGGAACTCTCCGACCGCAGAATATATTCGATAACCTAGGACAATCGGAAAAGTATGACTGTTTCTGAATTTTTAAATCCACATTCAACGTTATCGATAAATATGTCTAAAGAACATGTAGATGTAATATACCCTCTCTCTCACACACCCCATGACACACGTTTAGTTTGTCGGAAGACGCTGTACGCCGTGCAAGTTTATTTTTATCTTTCATAGCATTTTTTTTTAATTTGCGGAGCCCCCCCCCCCCCCAACCGGATTATCAATATTTTTGTTTCAGTCCATGGGGTTACATGATTCGGATTTTTTTTGATGATAAATGCGTGCCTTATCTTTTCTTTTATATAGTCTTCCTCTCTTATGACGCATGCTAGCCGTGAAATGCCCGTACGTCTTCAATGCGACAGTCGCACGAAAAAAAAGTCTGTTATCTAACACTACGAACTCTTTTAAAATATTTCGTGCCGCATTCTTACGGCGGTCTCGAATAGTTATGGTGCAGCCGTCCGGCGTGCAGGATCGCAGAGACCGTATGGCTGCGGTAAGGCTGATGTTAAAGAGCCTTATTTAATATAAGTAATCAAACATTACATCCCTTTCCTGCAGCGTTATTTATCTGTTTTATTCATGGCGGGAAGACGAACGTCATTTTTGCTGCGTGACGTCAAAGATTCTCGCAGTGACGTAATGTTATTTGAACAAGGTTGTTTTAAAGCAAAAAGATAACATAAAATGTTTATACTTATGAAAATAACAAATATATCCCCAAACAACTCCATTTAACCATGCTATTGAATTTGATGCAGTGAACAGAAAAAACAAAGGTCGTACATCTTTCTTTTACGACATTAGGAGTTATCTCCCGTCGTCTAGAACGTTTTCTGTTCAGCTCGCCAGGAGAAAGCATCCTTAAGTGTCACAATGCCCAGCACATTTCTAAAACTACAGGATTTACTGAAGAAAACGATATAACATTTATATTATTTTTTCCTTATTTACCACTTGCAAAATTCAATTTAAAACCGAGACAACACTGTAGAGTTATATTTAGGACTGTCACGTGACACAGGGGAATCCCCCTGGTGATTCTTTTTTCTTAGCTACCAGTCACCTACCAGATATTAAAAAATACAGCTTTGAACTAAAGAAAGAACGTTTAAGCTGTAATTGAGGGTTGAATGCCAGGCACCGTAAAAATGGAATAATTTCAGCGCGACGTCAGCGTGGAGCACCTTAACGTAGCCGCGTTAAGACTCAAATTTTAACCATTTTAATACTTAGTTGCCTGTACCTCAAAATCTTCCCATCTTTCTGAGCAAAAACGGCATCAAAAGTGTCACGACCATTTGGACTTCGTGTACCGAACAGCGCAGTTACGGCTCTGCAGAATTCATGATACGTACTAAAATCGATATAATCACTTAAGAACAGATGGATTTGCAGCATGAACCAGACATGCACGTTTCGAATACTTAACCCTCGTGATCCTCAATCTAAGCAATGTAATATGGCCAAAGAGTGTGAAAATTGTTATGTTTATAAATGTACTTACCCGTGTGTAGAAGTTCCGAATGGCATTCGGAAATTCCAAATAAATCATTTGGAAATAGTCATTCGGTATTTCCGAATGACTATTCGGAGTATTGAAACCTTTTTTCCGAATGATTTCCGAATGACTTCCAAATGATGTTTGCAATTGCTCTTCCAGAGGAACTCCGAATGACTTCCAAATGACCTCCGAATGACTTCCAAATGAACTCCGAATGACTTCCAAATGACCTCCGAATGACTTCCAAATGACCTCCGAATGACTTCCGAATGACCTCCGAATAAATCTCCATAATGAATTTTGAATCACTGACATGCACTTGAATGACAATCATTAGGTCACATTTTTATTGTGAGCCTGAGCTCTGAGTAGAGTACAATTGACAGACTTAATTGTACACAATGGACACATATGTCATATTGAAAAGACCAAAAACTGAACTTCATGTACTGGTATCTTTCCATTAAACTGTAATACTCTTCTAGAAATAATGCCGTCAATAGAAGCACAGGTTCTATAATAGGACGTGCATTGACAAATTAGGTTAATTATCAAGGACTCACAAATGATGAGGCATTTGTTAAATTTCAAATTTTATATACATGTATCATCTTCAACATTAAACAAAATACAGTATATCAGAAATATGCCTACAAAAATTGATAATTAAACTTCATCTTTAACTCAACAGCTTCTAATAAATGAAGAGCTTCATGTGCAATTAAAAAACCATATCTAGCTAATGTTTGTGAAACAGTCTGAAGATTAAATTTTCGAAAACAAGGGAATTGATACAGTAACTTGTAATATACTATAGATGCTCGTGCATAACATGCTTCATGAAAATTTTGGCAACAGTTTGACAATATATACATTTAAAATACATGTAATCTTAAAAGAATGTTCTATTACAAGACTTTTTTTTAGTCCAAAATGCTCTTTACCTAGGTATTGTCTGAAAGCTCTTGTCATAAAAAATAATCATAAGAAATATGAAATTACTGGGAAAGTTATCAGCAAAAGAGGATGGACAGGCTATAAAAAATTATGAATTAAGAAGCAAGGACAAACTAAAATAATATATTTGGCACATAGTTTTGAACAATTTAAAGCAGAAATTAGAGATGAGGTAGGTAGAGATCAGACTGAGTCTGTCGTTTGATGGATTCCTTTCTTCATATTTACATCATTCCAGATGCTGATGGCTTCACAACATCAGACAGCACCAGGTTAATATCTGTTGGCATCCTTCCTGGGTATTTCTCCACTATGATATCTGTTATCAAGAAATTATGCAAATTCTAATTGTTATGTTGAGAATTTGAATAGAGTTTGTTCCTAAAATCAGTTGTTGCCTGGGAAACATTGTGACACTTATGGATCACTACAGTACTTATAAAAGTATGACTGAGGGACAAATGAGCATCAAAAGGAAGCACCTCTTAAAACATGACTTTTATACAAGGAACATAAAAATTAAAACATGATTCTGTCTATGCAAAGTGATATGCTTCTTTAGATTTTATTATTTATTCAAACAAATTGAGGAATGTTCTTTTCTCAAAAAAAAAATAATAAAAAATCCAGACTAACCATAAAGTACTCTTAGTTTGGCTTGGTCCTCCAGAGGTGGACGAATATGGCCCGTTTTTTTTTTGTTTTTTCCATGTCCTCCAGTTATTGAACGGCCCCTGAGCTCATCCACAGTAAACATTCTTCTGAGGAGCCATTTGCTGTCCCCCTTCCAGCCTTTGCCAGGACAGTCGTGAATGAGCTGCTCCTGAAATAATAAATTTGAATAATCTGAATGATAATAATGAAACCAAAATGCTGATACATATAATACCATCTGAGGACCTGATGAAAAATAACCAAGAATTTACAAAGGAAATATTAAATCCCTATTCCTAAGTGTTCAAGAGGTATATTCAAAGTTTAAGATTTTAAAAGTGGGTAAGTACCACTCAAGGTTGAGAAGTTTGAAGCCAAGATCTTAAATCTAAATAGATGTATCAAAACCTAATATGGGTCAAGGGATTATAGCCAAATACAAAAAACAAAACAAAACAAAACAAAATAACAAACAAAAAGTGAAAACAATTATGTCACAATATTTGACAACAAAACTGAGTTATATCAGATACCATCAAAAATGGGAAACAACATTGCATTATGAAAAGGGGCAGAGTATATAGAGTCAAGAGAGAAACACCTCTGATTTATATAAGTTTACTTTGCTTATTGATGTTTTGTTTCTAATTACCTTTGTGAATCCATTGTATAGACTTGTATTGGCTTCAACTGGTGACTGCGGTCTATTCTAAAAAATATTTGAAATCTATCTTAAAAAAGAAGTCTAAAACATTGTAAAAGAAATTTCATAGAAAACATTACTACTGCTAGCAATAGATTGACTATAGTACATGTACATTCTAATTCAAATACATGTAATACAGCAATGTAGCAAGAAGTTAATCAATGGCTCAGACGTCTTACACTGTTACATTTATGCTATCAAATACTTTTAATGGCAAGGTCTCATCCTTATCAATTTGAATAACTGTATGAATTTAAAGTTACAAATACCATGCAGATTTACTGCTCCACTAATGTGTCATTTGCAACCAATTAAATTCATACACTTTATGTCTGTAAATCACAACAATGCAAACATACTATCCCCTCAATAAGAAGGATAATAAAAAACATGTCTTTGTGAAACATGAATTCACCTGTTGATATCTTTGTCAGTAAAACACTGATTTTGTAATGTAATTCCAAGGTCAAGAGGTTCAAAATTATGGTACCATTATGGAAAGGTCTCGCCACAAGGAATACACATGCAAAATCTGAAAGTCCCATCACTTTCCATTCGAAAGTTATGCCCAATGTTAATTTTTTTCGGACACTTAAAAACAGACAACTCAACAACAATATGCCCCTGAATCTCTGATTACAGGGGCATAAAAATAATCTCTTTCTTTATGAGTATAATGGTAATGAATGATAATCTTACATCTGGATTGGGCATGGCATTTGAGACATGTGTTGTTCAGTCTGTATAGGAAATATGAAAAGATAAAAGTCTCTTGTTTAAAGTAAATTAAGTGAACTTAAATTATAAAAGAAAAAATGTATTCATTTACATAATCAAATGTTACATGCAAAACCATTTTAAGAAATGTTTTTCTTTATAAATGCAGTCTTCACGAAAACTCACTAGACCGACGCCTGTGGCTAGTAGAAATTCTGTCGGGCTAGTGGAATTGCACTAAATATGAACCATACAAAAAGCTTGTAGAAATTGTCTTTAGGCTAGTGGTTTCAAAAAGTTTTCGTGAAGTCTGTAAATGTAAAAATGAAAATTCTCATTCACCTGGTAAAGTCTGGTGTTTAAATTGTAGCACGATTGGCTTAGCTGAAAAACTTGCTGTTGTAAACTTTCTACACTGCTTTTAAGTTGGTAACAGCTTTGACATGAATACTGTGGCTTGGGCCTAGCAATAAATGATTCCTCTTGCACATTAAGTGACAAGGACACAGCATCACCAATAATAGTAGATTCCCCTGTCTGTTGTGAAGGTGCATTAAGAATGTCATAGGAATATGTATCAAAATAGTTTGATTGTGGTGTGCTTACTCTGTGTGTTTGTTGGGTGTCCTGCCTGGGTGTTTGTTGGGTGTCCTGCCTGGGTGTCCTGGCTGGGTGTTTGTTGGGTGTCCTGGCTAGGTGTTTGTTGGGTGTCCTGCCTGGGTGTTTGTTGGGTGTCCTGCCTGGGTGTTTGTTGGGTGTCCTGCCTGGGTGTTTGTTGGGTGTCCTGCCTGTGTGTTTGTTGGGTGTCCTGCCTGGGTGTTTGTTGGGTGTCCTGCCTGGGTGTTTGTTGGGTGTCCTGCCTGTGTGTTTGTTGGGTGTCCTGCCTGGGTGTTTGTTGGGTGTCCTGCCTGGGTGTTTGTTGAGTGTCCTGCCTGGATGTTTGTTGGGTGTCCTGTCTGTGTGTTTGTTGGGTATCCTGTCTAGGTGTTTGTTGGGTATCCTGCCTGGGTGTTTGTTTGGTGTCGTGTCTGTGTGTTTGTTGGGTATCCTGTCTGGGTGTTTGTTGGGTATCCTGCCTGGGTGTTTGTTGGGTGTCCTGCCTGGGTGTTTGTTGGGTGTCCTGCCTGTGTGTTTGTTGGGTGTCCTGCCTGAGTGTTTGTTGGGTGTCCTGCCTGGGTGTTTGTTGGGTGCCCTGCCTGTGTGTTTGTTGGGTATCCTGCCTGTGTGTTTGTTGGGTGTCCTGTCTTGGTTTTGGGGTTGTCCTATCTGTGTCAATGTTGGATGTGCTGTCCCATGTGGGTAATGGTTTAAGAATAGGTAGCGGATCGTTGTCATCATCCATCTCTGAGGACATCAACTCATCTGCCACTCTTCTTGGTACTGAATCCTTTAATATAAAAGTCAGTGTATAATAATCAATACTGAACATGCTGAAATACAAGCATATTAATTATCTCATAGAACAACTTGGAAATAAGAGACTAATATTGGCATTGTGTATAAACTCAATTTCAGTCCCAAAATAGCCTTCCTCATTAACATGTTGATTATTGTGATTGATGAAGAGAAAAAAAAAACATAACTTACTTGTACTATGTCTTTGCCCGTTTTGGTCTTTTTGGGTTTCGTCTACAGTAATAGTATACCATTGATAAATTCTGCATGCAAACATACAAACAATGGAAATGAGAGCTGTTATTAACTTAATTTAAGGATGAAATGCTATGAAATCAGATACTTCATACCTGATCTTCTTTTTCAATACAAGTAGTACTTTTAGTCTTCTTTGGTTTCTTTACACCTTTGACCTGAAATATTAAAATCACACTCTACATATAATATCAAATTTTCGGACAGATTCTGTCTGAAAGTTGAAATATTTTAATTATTCATAACATCACATGGATTTTGAAAGTAAGCTTTTATATAGGTATCAATATATATTTTAAAAGTTTCAGTTCCTTTCATTATATTAATTGTAAATGAAATTTCTTGTATTACTTTATATTGATGGAAGCACGAAAATAAGCTCAAAGACTAAGAATTTAAGGTCAAGTCAAAGTTCTTTTCAAGAGGAATCTTTGTATGAAATATGCAAGCGTTGCCCCTAATAAATGTAAGAAAAGATCGTTAAAAATAAGTATGATGACATGGGTATGTAGAACCTCTATTAGTCTTTTGTCATGATGTGCTAAAAATAACAGTATTTCTAAAGCAAAAACATTAAAAACTTGCAGTTTTTGCTTGTGTTTGGTCCTTTTTTTTTGGCGACTGCAGATATTTTGCTGGCGTTGCATCCTAATTAAAAGTAAAATCACTTAGTTTAAAAATGGTCAAATTATGTCCTTGATGAATAACTTAAGTTTTCCAGTGTCTCTGGATTCTTAATGAATTTTTAAATGTGTCAATTCAATGATGTTGATCCACCCTTAAGTAAACAACTTGAACGTCATTTTGCACCCCCCCCCCCCCTTCCAAAGAAAAAGTAAACAATGAAACAAAGATTTAGACAAATATTTTAAAATACATTACATAAACTAGAAATTATATCCAGTTCATCATTAAAGGCTGTCAACGAAATCCAGTTATGTTTATAAGATTCAAAGAACACTGCAAACTTTGAGAATTAACATATGTGAACAATCAAAAAGTTATTTTAAAAGTGGTTAAACTATTTTTACAATTCAAAAGTAAATACATCGGGGTACCAGAACACGAGATCGAAGGAAGGCATAAGCTGAGAAAGGGACTGCATTTACACTGAGAAATACATGTATACAGCAGAGAGAGAGTGAGAGAGAGAGAGAGAGAGTCAGAGTTTCAGAGAGAGGTTAATTTTGCTTGGAGAATTGGACTTTAAAATATCAAAATCAGGTTGTTTTCAATGCTCCATGTTAACCTACCAGCTTCTCATTCTGTTTCAAGTGTTTGATAAAACAAAGTGGTTGTCAACCGTGACCAAAGTAAGGGATGCATTGTATAATGGTAGATCTCTGCATGATTTAATATGCATATTCATTGACAATCAAGTTCCAGTACCTGATTAAATACTTATTCTTTTCGAGTAATAAAAAAGATCTTTTCAGTATAATAGTAGTCCATGTACACATTTATAAAATATACAACTGTTTACAGTGTCACAAAATGAAACGGCTCCATGTACACATTTCATCCTTAAACACAAGATTAAATAATTTTGAAAATTTGTTAATCCAGTTGATTTCATTAACATGATTAAGCTAAAACTATTTCCATGACATATTTGAGAATAACAACCTTTGATATACTTTGTTCAATTGCAAACTCCTCCATTTTCCTGGTCATCTTTCTTTCTCTCTTCTTCCCATCATCAGCCATAACAGACGAAACATCACGGGGAGCCTCTGTTGTTTCTGCTAATTCTTGTCTGGCTGAAGCTTTAGTACCTTAAGTTTACAAAACCAACAAGTACATGAATAAGTAACCTTGGTAATAATTAAAGTCTATTAAGTTTTTCAATATCAGTGTGTGATTAGGGAGGACAAAAGAGTTCATCTAAGCATATAATTACCACCTTAATTTAAATTTTCATATCACTTAGCTAGGACGTGACATGTTCAATTACATTGTCTACATGTACAATTCTTGACAAATATTAAAACGTTTTCATTAATGGAAGACATCAGTGCTGTCGAAATAATCTGTGGAGTTCTGTCAGAGTCTGTGACATCGGTCTGACACTATTCAAATTCCGTCGAACCAAACAAAATTGTGTCGGACCGAAACTTATTTTCATACGTATTTTTCTAAATGTAATTAGCACTTTTTTCTTTGCCCTGAGCTAATTTCAGGGTTCTCTTTTTTCAGAAATATTTTGTCAGACTTTTGGTCCGACAGTCCGACATTTTCTGTCAAACATTTTTTAAAAAAATGTCAGATTGTCCGACGTATTTCGACAGCACTGAGACATGTCATTATCTCACAAACCTGAAAGGCAAGCAAAATACTATCTACACTTGCATCAAGATGCATCACAATTGCAAATTTGTAATAATCTGTTATATTAGATATTAGAGACAGTGTGCATGTTTAACCTACCTGACTTAGTGTTGAAAAAAAGTCAAACTTTTATTTTCACGCAAAACTCATCTACTGGAACATAGCAAACAACCATTTCATTGAGCTGTATATAAACTGAAAAAAGTACCCAAAACGTGCATGTCTGGTCCACGTTGCCAATTTATCTGTTTTTAAATGATGCTATTCAATTTGAAGACGTTTACATTATAGTCTTAATAAACTAATAAACATATTCAGGAGATCATCCTAGACCCAATTCTTAAAGAAAGACAGATGTATGGCTTTTCATTTGGAATGAGTCCAGATTATAAGAGAATAATTGGACCACATTTGCCTGAAAAAAAAGGGGGGGGGTTGCCCCCCCCCCCCCCCCCCAACATTTTTCAGTCACAAATATTTTAAGATGCATTAACAATGTTTTAAAATAGTAACATTTTCTACCAGAAATCCACACTGTTTCAATAAGTTTACAAAAACTTTCATAGGCTCCCTACTCAGCTTGCATCAATTGTTAATACAATTTCTGAATAATTTAGCTACTTCTGATTCAAACTATATCAATATTAAGCATTATCAATGTAAATGAAGACATTTAATTCAAACTTAAAATAATATCATCATGGTTATAACATACATGAAAGTCTTATGATAGAGGGTATAGGAAGCCTATATTTTGCCTTAAAGGAGAAGGGCCACTAACCATCAAAATCGGCCCTCTTGCCGTTTTTTGAAGAAAATTTACGTATATATAATAAAGCATTTCTAGTTTCTAAAAATGTAAGCAATATGAAAATCTGACAAAAGGTAAACGTTTCATGACCCGGCAAAGTTGGTATTGTGAAACGTCAAAATGCGCTTTCTTTCACCATAACGTCATGACGTAAAATGGCAATTTACAACAACTAAAACTCTACACTAAAAGTATAACTGTTCTATTTTTGTTGCAGTCAAATTAATTCAGAGGAGAAAGTTGATACATATAATGTTTTTAAAGAATATATTTGGATTTCAGTGTTAAATAAATCGGGAAAAGATCTCCGAGAGATATCAGAAGCATCTGAATCGCAATGAAACTGTATCTTCGCTCTCAAATGACGTCGCGTCAAATTATTTATCTTTGAATTCTAGATTCTTATGGAAAGCGATTACATATATACACATTTGACACATGCACTTTTTTGTAGGGGAAGGGGCAGGGATCTCAATAAATTTTAAAGTAGGTGGATACTCTGAAGGAAGATACGTTTAATACATTGTACCCTTACAATAGAAAGTAGGCGACGGCTTTTCTCACAGTAGGTGGTGACTTTTCGCCAGCTTCCAGCTTATGAAGGGGGGGGGGTGTCATTATATACTTTTCAGAATAAGCAAGTTAGAATTTTCTCTGACTTTAATGAGGTCAGGTTACATGCCCAAATCAGATTCAGGAGCGGATCCAGAAACTCAAATGCCGGATGCACATACAACTTTTTATTGGGATGAATTGCAACACAATGCAGAAGGACTGAGAGTCCGGAGGGAACCTATATCATCAATGTTTTTGTATAGACTGCTCTTACTATATTTAAATACGCAATAATTATCTGAAATATTCAAAACAATGCAATTTAGGACAAAGGAGAGGGTAAGGTTCATTGCGCATTCGCATAACCAAATTTTGAAAAAAAAAGGGGGAGAAAGGTCAAGCTTTAAGCGACTGTGATCGTCATTTTGTTTGTTTGTTTGTTTGTTTTTTCGCCGAGAGGGCTTCACAGGAAGTTGAGAGAGAGGGATAAAGATCCATTACATAAGAATTATTCTATATACACTTTTTTCGTTTTAAATATGAATTAATTTCTTACACTACAATACAATTAGAGCTACAATTGGCGAAAAAAGGGTACTATTTTTCATTGGGAATGGGGCCAAATAACGGCCCCAAAAGGGGGGAAAATCCCTGAATATGATCTGACATGGACGTAAATGTAGCTAGGGTGTTTTCAATGTCGACGCCTAGTCGCCAACGACAGGAGCGGACCCAGAACCTCATATCCAAGGGACACATTCTTTTTTATGAGGATGACTTGTGAAGTCAAAGAAAGGGACAATATGGAAGTAAGTTTCCCTCTTTCATTGTTAGGGGATAGGAGATCGGTCAGAGAAAATTTTGAGAGAGTGAAGCAAATTAGGGGCTATTGAGCGTATTTGAGCGGCATTTACAAGGGATCAAGAGCACGAAACGTATCTAAGATACAGGAAATATCCGATATGCCGATATGAACATAAAATTAATGCTGTATTCTTTTTTGAATTAAAAATAATAAAACTAAGGACATCATCTGTCCCATCGACCGTGCGCACATTGTTAGCGCGAATTTCTACGCCTGAGAAAACTAAAAAAAAAAATCAAAACGATCGTTATTGAGTGTTTTTGGACTATATCACTGATACCACTTTTATTATTTATTAATCCTTTATGTAGACCCCACATTTTGGGGAAATGGCGGGGTCTATTTATCTCTTTCCCTTCTTTTTTTTGCGAAAAAAATTGTGAACGTTTTTGCGTACAAATGCATGCCTGGCTACGCCCGTGAAATCTCCGTCTTCACAAATCTGTAGAATTTATATATTCTTTATTGTTTTTATCTATAACATGGGATGTTTTTATTTAATTAAAGTGTCGTTATGAACAATTATAATATTTGTCAGTGACAAGCATACGTATTTAGTTTGAATTTCGTCTTTTTGTTGTCGGTTACCGAAGTAACTCTGCGATCGGAAAGTACATGTATATATCCTTTATTTATCATGACCTTTAACTGTCCTCACTTCTCACTATTAAATTCTGAATTTCTTGTCTACAAGGATATATTCATTACGAAAGCAAACAGGAAATAAGTTTAATAGGAGCTTGAAAAAAAAAAAAAAAAAAAACACACACACACACACACACACACAATAAATAAATAAATAAATAATGAAAAGATAGGAAATAAAACTAGTAACTCCGAGTCGATCGAGAAAACCCTCTTTCCACCCAGCATATTCGACGTGGTACAAGGAAGATTAATCCCATGATTCGTTTAGTTTCATTTGCTTTCCTTACACACCTGTGAAATCATCGAAATAAAATAAAAATAAAGAAGTTTACAAAATAATGTGCTAAAAAACAATCAACAATGTAACATTATTGTGTAATAGTCAAGCATTATTCATCGACCTTTTCATGTCGCCTGAAACGCAAGAGCGACAAAAAGAGATCAGTTTGCACGGCGTCCGTCTGTCTGTAGGTCATACTTTCATATACATGTATTTCGCTAGCACAAATAAACTTGATACACATCAGACATCTTTTAAATTTTGTCGGAATTGTATAGCATGATGAAACTCGGCATCCAATGAAGGTCAAGGTCAATTTAAAGTTCAAAATCACGTACTTCAGGGAGAGGGCGTTTATAATGTTGGTAAACTTAAAATTGACCAATCCCATTTTCATATTTGGGAAAAAAAATGTTTAAATTAAATTTAGGATCAAACATACAACAAGCAACATGCCTGTTCTTTAACAATACTTGCTAGTATATACATGTAGACTGACCTGTCATGCTTTAATGGTAACAGTTTTGCATCCCCCCTCCCACATATTGTGCTTTTTACGCAAATACTCATTTCTAGTTCCATGTTCGTTAATGAAAATCAGAGGGAAAGAAAAACGTAAACGACGTGTTTAAACCGAGAGGCCAACATTTGATTTATGATATAAACGTAATTCCCTATGGGGAGGATTCATTCCGTAAACGGAGGTGTTTAAAATTTTGATAATCCAGTTCAATAAATGAACGTCATTCAACTCGCTCATTCTCGATAATGTGTGAATTATTTTGTATAATGGATACATCTTTGAACAAAGCAGGGTTGAAACTAAAATTAACTCGCTCAAAGTTTCCAAATGAAGACATTTTGATTGACATTATTAACTTTTCGCTGCAAAGTACGATAGTTAAAAAAAATGGAGAAAATTCCTTATAATCAAAGATAATTAAAGATACCAAACTTTTGATATATCTTACCCAATATATCGTTTAATCGTTAAACTTAAATTTTCTTTCCCGGTTTCATCAATACAAAACTAGTCAAAATCCGCCAAGAAACAAATAAGAGGAATTTGTGCACCGTAACTACGGAAGGACACGCAGCGATCGGTAAACGACTCCTGTGACCCCTACTGCAATCGGAAGGTTAAAAGTAAAATATCGTAACATTTTAAAGGTTTTCATATAGAGCACAAGTAGGTACGTGAATGAAAATTCGTTTATATTGAGAATATGTCAAAATTGTTTATCTAAAATAAAAATTAGGAACGTACCCGCCTGTGTTGTTAGCGAAAAACTGCAAAGAATGTATGAAAATTAACGAAAAATACGGATATTACCGTACCGTCACCAGTTTCTGACGTCATAAATGACAACATGGAGAGCGAAGTTTCGCAAACTTTTTACCGATGACAAATACTGATGTTGATCAATAGATTTACATCAAAATGATTCAAAATTATATCTTTTTAAAAAGTCACTAAATACAGGGCCGTAAATCACGGTTAGTGGACCTTCTCCTTTGGTAGCCTGACTTGCCAGATATTTACAGGTATTCATTTGATAATCTTAAACTGATTCAAAAATTAGAACTCCAACAGATATATTTAAACGGTGCATACATAACACATTTGTAACATGTTACCCTGTTACCCCTTCTCTTTAATAATAACCCCCTCCCCCTTCCTTTTTATACTATTTATTTGCTTGATTGTCATTGTTTTTTTTTTTTTGGTATTTTTGCAAACACAATTTTTCAGACAAATGCATTTCAATCTAACTAGATACTTTCTTTGGATGGAGACATTGAAATACCATTATTACCAAGCTATCATTTAATTAAAATTGTTCATGAAGTCTAATTGCAAAATAATTATGATTCTAAGGTCATGCACATCCATGCTAAAATTCCAAGCCAGTATGCTACCTAGATCAGCCATCAAAATATTTTTTTAAAAGTTTATCATTGCAGAATTGCATGCGTTCTCTTTCTTTTTCCCTCTAAACCACCTATCTTTTTACGATCAATCCTCTTATATGTATTTATAATATAATATAATAATAAATTATATAGTATTATATGCATGCTTTTCAACCATTCCAAAAATACTCAGTATTGTCTATTGTGGGGTCACAGTGGCAATAGCAGCTTTCATGAAAACTTTTTGAAACCACAAGCTCGAATATTTTATGAATTGTTCCATATTATACAGTTTTAGCTTCACATTCCAAAAAAAAAAAGGCCACGGAGGACATTTTTATTTTACATTAAGAATTGGATCTTTTACAGTAGACTATAGGTACATGTAAATAAAATAACTTGGTACATGTACTTTTGGGTTTATATGATTGGGATAGCTGCAGGTGGAGAAGAATTAACTGGACATTGATACATGTATTTGCCATTGGTCGAAACATTGAACAGCGACACGGGTAAAGGTGAGGCAATGTTCCACTCATCTGGAGAACATGACGGCCAAGTGCCGAAAGGGTCCGTCGCACTCTTTTCGATTTATCTGAAGATCCAGATGTTGAAAATTCAAATAATTTTTTTCTCAAGAAAGCCATTGTTGTTCTCTATCAATTCAGTACTGAATATTCATATCATATTTTGAGAACAATGCTGTATTGACCCCACAACTTGACATTCCGCACACTATGAACTCTTGCGATAGGCATCCATTTTCACACTGTTCAGGCACCAATTTGATTTACGGGTAATTCTGTATGAAATGTTTTTCAACTGCTCTATAGCTCTAGATGTTGCTTTTAATCGCTTAGTGCTGCTGCATAGACTTTAAGAGTGCTTTGACTTTTAACTGTGCTTTTATGTATATACATGTATAGATGTTTTTTTCTCTGTCTTGTCGTTTATGTCTTGTATTGTATATTTTATGTCTTGTCTTTTAATTGTATTTGTATGCTGCATGCTTGTGATATTTGCTTCTGTGATAGTCGGTTTAAGAGCTCTACAGAGCTCATGTTATCATGGTTATTGTTATATACGTACAAATTGCCGACTCTAAATAAAAATTACTCATGTACTTACTTATGAATTAATCGTTGATGATAATGTTATATTAGTTACCTTTAGATGTTTGATGACAGTTGTTTCGCCAGCATCGCACAATTTTAATGTCCTGTCGGAAAACCCCTATTATTGGAACCTATGGTTTTATTGGTTTACCTGTTTCATGCTAATGATGCTCACAATTATGGTTTAATCAGGTTTATATATGCACAATCAAACTTCAACATCTCAAAATCTTATATATCATTACCTTGCCTTTAATCTTGAAGTCCGACTAAGTTTTCTTCAATTTTACTAAGTATAACTATTTCTCAGCTTCTCAGCCTGAGCTTCTAGCTTCAATATTTCGCCCGTCTCTCACGTTATTTTTGTGTGAGAGAGGGCTTCAATTCCGCCCCATGGATCCCTGTTACTGTTAGCGCATGCCGATTGTGTATCACAATTGCATGCTCCGCAACAATAAGGTAATTTTGATCAGCAAGGCTTAACATCAGATAATACTTATTTGGCGTCCGAGTTGCTTACAACTGGAACAGTCTCCAAGAATGGGTAGTTACATCAAAATCAGTGAATAGTTTAAAGGATAATTTGGACAAAAATTTCTGGAAATGGAAACGTTACTCACTTTGCCCCCACGCATGCCCAGTTAGTAATGTTATTATCCCTGGAGGTGACAGTGAAGAGAGGGTACCGTACCACAGGCCTAGCCTTTCAACCCGAAGAGGAGGTATTAGGTATATATAAATTTCCTACCTTGAAATATTGGTCTTAATTAAGTATAGGGGACCAGGACCTAAAAATTGGCCTTTATTCCCTACAAAATTCTGGTCCCCTAAACTTAACTAAGGCCTAAATATTACCCACTGAAATCTGCTTTCATATCAATAAAACTCCTTGTTTAAGTCCTGCAATCAGCCAATTCCCATTTGTGTTATATGTTAGCGACACTACATGGTATTAGGAGCAATAACTCTGGATAGAGAATGGGTTTCCAAAACAACTCCTATATTTAACGACGGATTGCAGGGCGTACATGTATACAATGAATTTTATCGATATGAAAAGCAGATCAGTTTACAATAAGGAAATGGATATATGATCAAAATTATCTTGTTATGGTGTGGGAACATGCGATTGTGATACACAATTATTATTGGCAGTTAAGCACATGCCGATTGTTTATCACAATCTTCTTCTTCTTCTTCTTCCGGAAAAAGTAAAGGGCCGCTACTAATCCCATGATCCCACACGATAACAAGATAATAACGGATCCATAGGGCAGAATAGAAGCCCTCTCTTGCACAAAAATAACCGTAAGAGTTAACATGAGAGACGGGCGAAATATTGAAGCTATTCAGTTTCAACTTTCAGATAATTTGAAGTTTGACTGTACTCACTAGTACCGTACTCATAGTCATAAAACACAACCATGCGATTATTAAACTGTAAAATGGTACTTACTATGGTAGGAAAGAATTTTCCCCTCAAACATCCTCTTTCCAAACTGTTTCATAACAGCTCTTCCACTTTTCACCACCACCTCGTCCTCTCTATAAAATCCCGACGTCTCATCCTCCCAGGCAACGATGATGAACTTCGTCATTTTCAAGAGTTTTCAATTCGGAACTCGGAGATGGCTAAAATTACGACGTAAGTGATAATCCCCGACAGTAAGTTTGAATGTTCGATCCAAGTAAAAGGCTAATAATAACTCCTCTTTTACTTTTCTATTTTGTATGATGACGGTTGTTATCCTCGAACGAGCCGTGTTTGAGATGGTGCGCTTATTCCTAAAACCGGGCCGCTAAAACCCTGACATATCATTGGATGAACGGTTTGCGAGATCTCGCGTGAAATATCGAAATCTTTCAAGCGCTTTCAAATTTACTTGTTTATTTACACGATGAACCTTAAAAGCGTCCCATAAACTCAGATAATCATGAAATTGTCGAAATTGTCCATGGTCGATCGGCTATATTGACAGAAGACTTTGCAAATGCAGCATGTATTCAGTTTGTTTAAAAGGCAATACATGAAATGGTAAGTTCTTCAAGTCAAGATAAAAACTAGTTATAATCAGAGGAAACTCGATCTACTTCGCTTATGTTTTCTATTGATTCGTCCCCTTCTTCTTGCGTATCAAGCACGCAGTCAACATTGACTATTATGTGCCTGAAATTAATGAAAGGCGTTTGTTTTGAATATACTTCCCTGACATTGTCGCCATAGCACTTTCTATATAGAAATAACGTCAGACATTGCATGAATTATATATTTTTTCATTTCCATGCTTCATTAACATCGACGGCGGGTGCGGCTAGCCAACAGGGGATGCTTACTCCTCCCGGGCACCTGGTCCCACCTCTAGCTTGCTAGGGGTCCGTCGATGTTTAATCTTGTGCTCTATTGTGAGTGCTGTTGAGATTATCGTCAGGATCTTCTTTAACTCATTTGTGTCACACTTATGCCCTTTGCCGTGTGGAGCTCGTAAAAAAGTTCCCCGCGAGGGGTTTGACAGTAAGTGTTTTGAATATACTTCCCTGACATTGTCGCCATAGCACTTTCTATATAGAAATAACGTCAGACATTGCATGAATTATATATTTTTCATTTCCATGCTTCATTAACATCGACGGCGGGTGCGGCTAGCCAACAGGGGATGCTTACTCCTCCCGGGCACCTGGTCCCACCTCTAGCTTGCTAGGGGTCCGTCGATGTTTAATTTTGTGCTCTATTGTGAGTGCTGTTGAGATTATCGTCAGGATCTTCTTTAACTCATTTCTTTTCTTTGTTCTGTGTCAGTGTCAGCATTAAGAAGTTTTGTGAGGTGAAAAAAGAATGTTTATATTGGAATAACGACTCGTAATGAGGGGGAAAATCATGTACCCGCTGAGTCGCGTACCTAGAGTGAGTTTAAGTGCTAATACTAGGGTTGTTACTCGCGTACATCAAAGATAGGTTGTACACATGCGCGTACGCTTTTCCGCTAAAACGGGCAATGTCATACCTGGATAGACAAAATAATGGAGAAAGATAAGACCTTATTCAGTTTTAAGTGCAATAAGAACTATTTATACGAAATGATGCAAATAGAAATCAACACAAACAATTGAAACTAGATGAAAATACTATATCCATAAACATCCACGTAACCCGCCTATTTCTTCAATATAACAATAAAGTACATTGGTCTTGATTGGTTTTACTCGTTTTGCGATTTCCAAGAAATATTTCGTACATGTATCAGCAGAAAGCTGTTTGATGACATATTTTGGCTTAATGGGGAGGCAATCTGCGTTGAGAATACACGACGCCATCTTGGATATTTACCCCCCTACAAACCTGCTAGCTGGAATGGGTTGGTACTCGAGTTGAAATGACACGTAACTCAAGTAAGAACTCTTGTCGTATAAGTGTGACTCGAGTTAACCTAGCTCTTTCCGGAGTGAGCACTTAAACTCGCCCCTATTGATTGACATCACTTGTGTCAATAATTTGATACTTTATCAAAGGTTAGAGAAAGATGCAGTAAATTTTACATGTATTACATGTGATTTCCAAGAAATATTTCGTACACATCAAAGGTGTCAATTATTGCAACATGAATTTATAGATGTTGCGTATTATCCAGTATAGTAAAACCATTATTATCTTAAATATATTTCCTGGATTGCTTGTTTAACTATATATATTGCATGTAAATTATTACAGGAAGAAGAGCTTGATTTAGAAAGCTGCTTTAAAGATGGGAACTGGCTGTGTCCTATTCAGTCATGCAAAAAGAATCTCAGCCGAAAGCAGACCCTTCAGATACACTTGTCATGCATCCATTCTATTAAAGGTATAAATTCTTCTAAAACCAAGATGTTTTTATAAAAACGTAGCTATAACAAATTTCAAGTAAAAGGCAGTTCAAGTTAAAATTTTAATCCTCTCCTCAATTACTTACAGAGTTATACACCTTTAATAGCTATGAGAAATGAATTACTATAAACCATCTTTTATTCACGGCGTCCTAAGTTCGCGAACACGAGTGAGGTGACTGGTTCGCAGCGTTTTATTTTCGCGACATCGTATGTACGTAACATTATGCATATATGCGAGGACATATTCACGAATCGAGGGACCTCGCGAATATCGCGAAAATAAAACGCTTGCGAATAAAAGACAGTTTACAGTAGTATGAATTTCTTAGATGGTTACCCTGGCATTGGTGTTAGTATTGATAATTGAGTAACAATATTGGCAAGTGGGGGTCCCCTGGCCAAGAGGTTTAAGTTGTCAACTCTTGACCAGTTGGACTGCCAGGTTCAAGGCCAGCAATAAACATGTATGTGGGCTGTACATCTTCGCCCTAGCCTTGAAAATAGTGTAAATGTTCAGTCAAAAGCTTTACAGAGGTTATGTTTAAATGTTAAATAAATACCAACTTTAAATGAAGATTATTTATTTTATCATGTTTATTACATATAGATGTATTCTATGTTTGCAAAATTGTGTTAAAAAATTGCGAATAAAGTTTGGATGTATAGACTAACAACTTAATTTTTGTTTCTTTTATAGTTAAGAATCCTGCAAAACGGTACAAAAAATATGTCCATGACAGTGATGAACCCAAACCAAAGGCTACAAAATGGAGAGACAAAAGGTAAATTTAACCTTTCACTGTAATGACCCCTGTGCAGCGAAGCTGAAATTTGGGTTTCTAGGGAAGTATAAATTGGACAAACGCTAGTAATTAAGCCAAAAAGCATCCAAGCACATAAATTAATCTAACTTTTTGCCAATAGGGAATTGGAACTTATGAAAGGAAGTTATCAATCAGAACAACAAATTTGATCAACTAAACATAGCTGTGTACACATGGTGTAGATATTAGATAATATCCATAATAATTGTTTAGCTGAAGAAACTCCACTAAATCAAATTCAGGATTTTCTCCTGAATAATGAGTAGTACCCACTCTTTTAGATAATATTTCATTGCTTTCATCATAGAGATATACAGAATATATATCCATTTATTTTTTTTTTTTTTTTTGCTTTTGCAGGTATAGTTTGAATTTAGAAACTTCAAATGTGGATCAGGGGGTTGCTGAAGATAAACAAATTCAAGGGAATGTAGAATCTGAAGGAGGGAGATCCGATGCAGAAGAAAATGTGGAATCTGAGACTGAAGGAGGGAGATCTGATGCAGTGGAAAATGTGGAATCTGAAGGAGGGAGATCACATGCAGACGGAAATGTGGAATCTGAAGGAGGGAGATCTCATGCAGACGGAAATGTGGAATCTGAAGGAGGGAGATCTCATGCAGACGGAAATATGGGATCTGAAGGAGGAAGATCTCATGAAGAAGAAAATGTGGGATCTGAAAGAGAGAGATCTCACGAAGAAGGAAATGTGGAATCTGAAAAAGGGAGATCTCATGCAGAAGAAAATATGGAATCTGAAGGAGGGAGATCTCATACAGAAGAAAATATGGAATCTGAAGGAGGGAGATCTCATACAGAAGAAAATATGGAATCTGAAGGAGGGAGATCTCATACAGAAGAAAATATGGAATCTGAAGGAGGGAGATCTCATACAGAAGAAAATAGGGAATCTGAAAGAGTGGGTACTACTCATTATTCAGGAGAAAATCCGGAAATTGATTTAGTGGAGTTTCTTCAGCTAAACAATTATTTGACCAATCACGATGACTACAGTTATGTTGACATGGATTTAGATTCAAATGATGCAGATTTAAGTGATGAGGAGTCAAGAGCTTTAGCATCTAGTGAGGATGAAACAGATCAACAACAACCAATAAATGACAGTGTGCCATTGTATGTCTTACCCCCTTCAAACAATCTTTTCTCTTCAACAATTTCAAACAAGGAACACCTTTTGTTGATCTCAGCATTTGCGACAAAAAATAATCTTACAAGAACTGCCTTCTCTCAACTCATGCAATTAATTAACAGTCATCTTCCAGATAAAAATTTATGTGAGAAAAATGTAAACAGAGTGAAACAAAAAATCGGATTTGGAGGAAAATATTTCACATATTTTGATTACTGTGGAAAATGTGGACTTTTGTTTCCAGACGACAACATGGAAAATCAATGCAAGACACCTGGTTGCAATGGGACAAGATTTAGAGATGATAATTCCTCTGGAGTGGCAAAGAATTTCTTCGTCAGTGGCAACATAAACTCACAGCTCAAAGAAATTTTGGAAAATGAAGATACATGTATATGTTACAGGGAATAAGTGTAATCAGGGATTTCATGTAATTCCTGGCAGGTTCAGTGATTACGTGTAATTCCTGGTCATTTTAGGGATTACATGAAATCCCCAAAATCTTAGGGATTACATGTAATACCTAAAATATTTTAGTATTTTTACACTTATTTCCTGACGGCCTAAACTCATATAAAAATGATCAAATTGCGATATGATAGATATTTTACATGTTCACAATATCAAATCCTATTACTGAAAGAGAAAAAAATGCAGGTTACGTATACAGATATGCGTTTAAGGCTGATTATGTTAATTTAAAATTGATAGGATAATGATATTTTAGAAAAACTCTTGAGCAGACAATTTGGTTGCACAGATAGTTTTTGGCCCGCTGATATGTTAAATCAATCAACGAATGAATGTATGCATGAAATCTTGATTGGACTATGTATTGTACCTAAGTACCATGGTGATCGGTTCGTCCAAAAATCTTTTCTTTGCATCTATTCAATTTCCATGAAACGTAATGCAATTAAAGATCTTAGTATTTAGATATACACGAAGGAAGGGGGATCCGATGTCCAAAATTCTTTATCGGGAAATAGGAATAATTTACATAGATTTACTTTATGGACCTTCATATACTGGTGTTTGACGCTTGCTGTCGGGCGGGGACTTCCGTTGCCTGGCCAAAACGTCCGTTTGAATACATCTTAAACCTACTTAGATATCACATAATAAATAAATAGTTGACATCAGAACATTTTTATTATTTCTTCTTTGACCATTATCAATAATACGGAAGTGTTCCAACTCTATACCTTCTTGAAGAAAATTTCAAACTAATTTTCATACACCAGACACGATTTTCGAATATTAAATTCTCATCAGTGCAAATGCTTCCGGTCAGAGTGCTTTTCATGAGCAGCCCAAATTCATTTCACTAGCGTCCTAGTTAACTGAACGTAACAATTTGGTTGCACAGATAGATTTTGGTTCACTGATTAGTCTGATATGTTATATTGTCAAGATACGCCCTAGTTAATTGTTATGCCCAAATCAAGATACGTTAATGAGGGTTATATTATTGATGTTGTCGATTGAAAATTTCGATATATGTTTTATAGTACTTTGATTATCAATTTTATTCGATAAGTTCTTTTTCTTCGCTCTCATATGCCTTTGTTTTATGTCCAATTTGCATATACATGATAAACGAACTTCAAAATTTGAGGAATATTTTGATAAATATTACCTATTCTAGTTTGAATATTTTCATTTATCTATGATAATTATTTCTGGGTACTTGAAAGATAGGATATTCAGCATCAACAGAGCCAAAAATAATTATCTAATAGATTTTAAACAATCAAAATAAGGAGAAATTGAGGTCAGGAAATAAGTGTAAAAATTCAAGAAAACTTCAGGAATTACATGAAATACCTGGGCAGTTTCAGGAATTACATGTAATACCTAATCGATACAGGGATTACACGAAATCCCTAAATTTCAGGAATTACATGAAATCCCTGATTACACTTATTCCCTGTAACATATATATGCACAAATTGTAGAGAATTCTCTTAAAAAAACACCCTCAAACATTTTACGTGACATAACTGATGGAAAACTATATCTAGAAATGAAAAAGAAATTTAAGGAGATGACAGTATCATTAACAATGTTTACTGACGGTGTATCTTTATTCAAAAGCTCAAAAGTGTCCCTTTGGCCAGTGTATCTTGTCATCAATGAAATACAGCCACAGTCAAGGTTCATAAAGAAGAACATGATCCTGTGGGGTCTTTGGCAAGGACAAGGAAAGCCTATTATGAATTCCTTCCTGTATCTGTTTGTTAAAAATATGAAGCTATTGTACAAAAATGGTGTAACCATTAATAGTCCAGCAGGTCAGAAGGTGATATATGCCATAACAAGTGCCCTTACCATGGACTTACAAGCAAGAGCTTGTATGATGAACATGACTCAGCACAATGGAGCGTTTTCTTGTTTATTTTGTGAAGAAGAAGGTGTGGTAGTCAAAAGTGGCAAAGGACACACCCGTTCATTTCCCTATAGAGACCAAAAGCCAAATTTGAGATCTGGAGTATCCATCAAAAAGAATATCGAAGATGCTATTATATTAAGTCCAAGAAAATGGTTATGGGCTTCAATGGAAAGTCCATTTTATCATGTCTTCCTCTTATAGATATTCATACACACTGTACAATCGACTACATGCATGGATTTCTTCTTGGAATAACAAAGAAGTTAATGAGTTTGTGGTTTGAAGGGTCTAGTTTTCAACAACCATATTTCCTTGGACATAAACTAAAGGACATAGACAGAATATTACAAAGTTTTAAAACAATCTTGCTCATTGGAAGGCCTCTGAGTTCCTTTCTCTTGTATTTCGGTATACCATGCCTGAAAGATATACTCCCAAAAGTGTATCTTGATCACTTTGCCTGTTTTATAGAAGCAACATACTTGTTACTAAAAAGGACCATTTCAAGGAGCGATTTGGATCGATCAAGACTACTCCTTGAAACATTTTATAAATACATGTCTTCACTATATGGAGATGCAGTCTGTGGAATCAACGTTCACAACATCAGTCACATAGTTGATTGCGTAGAAAACTGGGGACCTTTATGGACATTTTCATGTTTCTCCTTTGAATCTTTTAATGGAGAAATAACACGATCCATCCATGGAAAAGGGAATGTTGGTGGAGAGGTTTACTGGGCCGTTCACTGCGAAAAGATTCTGGAAAATGAAATAAAGAATCTGGAAGATGGACAGGCAAAATCTTTGTTAAAGGAAACTATGCGATCCAAGGTAACAACGAGCTCAAATTTTGAGATTGGAGAACACTGTTTTCTAGTCAAGCCCTTAGCAAAGTTTCAACTTTCAAACACCATTGTAGACAGTCTTGTTGATCTCCTGAAAAAGGGCAAGGAAGAGATTCTGAAAAGTGATTTCAACAAGGCATCAAAGAGTAAAAGAAATTCTTTCAACTTTTACAGCATCTCTTGTGGAAAAGTGAAGCAGAAGAATTCATATACTCTGCTCCTTGAAAGAATGTATCAGGATTGTGATGTCATCATGGTGGACTATTATATCCACAGCTATGACTTAAAACGTACTTTTGCGGTTGGATGTGGATTTTCTCGGGTTTCAAAAGTACTGAATGGCTGTGCACCTCACTTACAAAAGATTGCTACTAAACGGTATGAGTTTTTCGTTTTGTTTTCATTGATAACTATTTATATAGGTATATCATATATGAAAATATCAGACATGTATATAAATACATTTTTACTGTATTTTTTAAATAACTGTCATAAACTTGAGTAAATGAAGTAAATTCCAAAAGTAGAAGTCACTATTTTTTATATCATTAAAAATATGGAGATAACTTAATTATCTATCATGTTAAAATTAGTACTGTATAATATGTTATAATGCAGTAATTATTAGTATTTAAAATAATCTAACAATTGGCAAGTACTTTGAAATTACTCTGAAATAATGGTTGAACTTGAAATCAACTCAACAAAATCAAGATGTGTTTTAAGTTAAATAGTCTACACAGTTATAATTAAAAACTCCTTTAAAGGTTGCCATATAAAAAGTCAAAACTCCTCAAAAACTTCTCATGCAAGGCAATTTCTGCTTTATTTTTTTTCAGACAAGAATTAACCGTGCCCGCTTCTTTGATTGAGGAACCATTGGTATTCATGGAAGTACAAGGAGAAAAAATGGTGGCACAGTTTCCTAATTTCATCGAAAGTGACTAACTTATTACATGCAGTTCATTGCTAGAGGAAACAGTGGGCTTCATGGCAGTCCAAAATGTCCAAGGAACATAAATGTAGCAGTTTTCAGAAAACATGTATCAGGGGCAGACTTTAACCCTATTTAAATAGCATTTCATTGTACATATACAGTGTTTCAAATATGTATGACATTTCTCCAATTGTACAAGAACTTGGTGAATTTTTTTTTTATATTTAGTATATTTATTGCAAGGAACATAGATGTAGCAGTTTTCAGAAAACATGTATCAGGGGTAGACTTTAACCCTATTTAAATAGCATTTTATTGTACATATACAGTGTTTCAAATATGTATGACATTTCTCCAATTGTAGAAGAACTTGGTGAATTTTTTTTTATATTTAGTAGTGTTGTAACGATAGTCGCCGACATCGTCGCTATAACATCCACGTCGGTGACTATCGATTTTGATTTTTGAGAATCGATTATCGGAGTGGAATGCACTTCTATACGAAATGTCCTCTTTTCGCGCTAAAACAAAAGTAGAAAACTAAGTTGCAAGTGCGACGGACGAAGTGGACGTTTCTGACCAAGATATTTATCTGTACCAAGGTCAAACTTATCTAAGGTATGGCTCCACTTTGGCTTCAGAATAAAGTATGAGCCTCCCCCCCCCCCCCTTTCAAGGCGTACTTGTATATGACTTAGGTGATCTGCAAATTTTGCAGGAAATCATACTCTTACAAATGTCGGACATGTGTTTTTCTTTCAGATACTTACAATGTAAGAAGTACGAATGACATTACGTGTGCATTATCGATTTCAGATCAATTTCATGTTGGAATTTACAAAACAAATAAATTTGGTTTACATCTGATACAGACCCTGATATGTACAAATTTCCAATCTCATTTGGAAAAACACCACCGACAAAGGATAGTGCCTTTGTTAATTAACTTGATGTCTTTTCTATTCACAGTTTACAACATTTGTGAGTAAAAACATAAAAATTAGGACCTATATTTGAAGAATTTTGAAATAGAGAAATATTTCGATTATCACGATTATTAATCGATAGTACTTGTCCGATTATTTCCGATAATCGATATCAATTTTTCTCCAATTTTACAACCCTAATATTTAGTGTATTTATTGCAAGGGACATAAATGTAGCAGTTTTCAGAAAACATGTATCAGGGGTAGACTTTAACCCTATTTAAATAGCATTTCATTGTACATATACAGTGTTTCAAATATGAATGACATTTCTCCAATTGTACAAGAACTTGGTGAATTTTTTTTTATATTTATTGTATTTATTGCAAGGAACATAAATGTAGCAGTTTTCAGAAAACATGTATCAGGGGCAGACTTTAACCCTATTTAAATAGCATTTCATTGTACATATACAGTGTTTCAAATATGAATGACATTTCTCCAATTGTAGAAGAACTTGGTGAATTTTTTTTATATTTAGTGTATTTATTGCACTAGCATATCTATAGTGTAAAATATTTTTTTTCAAAGTTCTTTATCAAGATTATCAATCATGTTTATAAACATTTCCTGTTATTTGTGAAATTAGGAATATTTAGAGATCATACTCAGCTAATGAAGTGAAAAAGTGAAATATTTTTATTCCTACAAATATTTTTCAGTGGTTATTGCAATTTTTTGAAGAATTAAAGATGTTTTGATTTTCAAAATAATGTATTTTTTATTGATACCTTATTGAAATGACAAGGCATTAGAAACTGTGGCCAGTATAAGCATGATAAGTTAATAGTCTGCATAACATGACTGTCCATCAGATGAGCCAAAAATGTTGTGAAAATTTTTTTTTTCGAATGGTTCCGAATAAAAATCCGAATCAAAATTACTGTGGAAAATTCAAAGTCCAAAACTTGTGAAAATTACTAAGTTTTTTCCAAATAGTTCCGAATAAAATTCCGAATGAAGGAAAATTTCTAAGTCTTTTCCGAATACTACCGAATGAACTTCCGAATGCTAAAGGAATCTTCCAAATGAAAAGTTTCCAATTCATTCGGAATTGTGTCAATTTCGGAATGATTCCGAATGATACCGAATGATTCCAAATAGGTTCCGACCATTTGGAACTTCTACACACGGGCAAGGGTTTATATATTAGCGATCTGAAATGATCGAAATAAGCAGAAGCTGATACTGTATTTTCTTTGACTTTCATTCATTTATGAAATGTAACGTGGGGTAAAATACATCGATCTTATATATGTAATCCATAAATAAATAAATATAAGCTATATTTGCGCCCTTTAAATGCCTCAATTAAGATAATATTATGAGGCACAAGAGGGTGCAAGACCGCGATCTCATTAATTAAAGAAGGAATCTTAATTTCTGTTTTAGTTTATGCTCGTCCCTGCAAGGACTTTTAAAATAATCCCGATGTGGGATATCTGAGTGGATTATTTGACAGAGTGGCACCGTCTTATAAGAGCATTTGTAAAAAAGTACTTGTTGCAAATTCATTGTTTATACGCTTAGGGAAAAGACCAGGAAAATTTTACGATTTGAAATGTTTCGATAATACTTCTGATAATTGTATATAGCAAAATATGTCAATGCAACCTATATTGCTTTCTTTAATCAACACAACTATCTCGGGTAATCGAATCCTCAATATACAGCAACAACTGTCCTCAATTCTAGTAATGAGTTGCCTTTAACGCAGCTTGTTCGAGCTTGAAATCAATCTCTTGTAAGAAAAATTATAACACTTTCATAAATTGAGCAATTGTCATTTATTGCCTCATAAATGACGCAAGAAAGAAGTTACATGAGTAACTTCAAATGAACAAAGTGAATATAACTAAATGACTAGAAAATTAACACACAAACATAAAAAAGTAAGAATGGTATATATACAATATGTACAGTGAGAAGATGGCGCCTAAAAATATGCCAAACAAAGACTGCTTTGTGGAGCAACAGTCGACGTGCGCAATCCCAGTTAAAGGCAATGCAAGTATTACATAAGCAATAATCAAACAAAGTTGAGACAAAGAACACATATGTATTTGTCTCAGATGGACATGATCCGAAAATTACTTTGGATGTTTTATAATAAAAAAGAGAGCAGACAAATGCTGTCCCCTGACTAAGATATCTGATAGATGTATCAGATGAAATAAGGATAATAATACATTGAATGACTCATATAATCCATTAGCAAAACAATGATAAACCATACGAAAAGTTTTCAGATACAGGATGATTAGATGTTTACGATAATACAAAAGAGAGCAGACAAATGCTGTCCCCTGACTAGATATCTGATAGATGATTCAGATGATATAATGGTAAAAAGCCTTGAATGACACATAGAATCAATCAGCAAAAACAACACTATATTATACAAATGTTTAAATGTGTCAGAACATAACTTCAACATAGTACAACATTCTAAAGGAAGAGAGCAGACACATGCTGTCCCCTTAGTAAATATCAGATGATATGGTATTAATGCATTGATTTACACATATAACGAACAATATACCATACAAAAGTTACATGTGACACAAACAATAAAATTCACAACATGGACATTTCAAAGAAAGAGAGTAGACAAATGCTGTCCTCAAAAGTTTAAAGGTATTTCGGTCGAGAGAGCAGACTAATGCTGTCCTCTGTAATGTCCATATTCTTTCGACACAATTGTCTGTATTATACAATAGATACACAAATGTGATTGTCCGTATTGCAGAGATGAGAGTCCATAAATTCACAAATGTGGCATTTCACTAAACAAGATACAACATATCACAATAATTGGCAGTACATGTATTTGGCAAATTGCTGAACTTATAAACAATAATACAGTATTTGGCACTACTTGTATTAAAAATCCATTATGTATAAAAGGTGGCAGAAAAAACAAAATTGATATATTTGAGCAGACATATGCTGAACTCAGGTATACTATACGATGCAGATATATTGCAAGTCGGTGGCAGTGCAAAGAGGGGGAATTTAAAAAGTAGATGAAAACGAATTTATCCTTATGTATATCTGAAATGCTTGCGAGTGCCAACGACCTAATTGTTGAATTGTAAGTTCTGACATACCATTATTTGCAGCCTCTGTAGCTGCACCTATTCGAAAGCTATGCCCAAGATAAAGAGCGGGGTTTAAACCGATGAATTTGATCGCATTATTTAAATTTGAAGTCACAAAGTGATGAGGTACAGGCATTCCTGAGCTGAATGAAAACAATGGACCTGAAGAATGAGTGAAATTTTGCAGGTAAGAACGTAAAGCTGCTACAGGACAGAGGGGGTTACCTGGTTTAGATGACAACATGATTGTAATAGGACGGTTATCCTTCATGTGTTTGAAGTGTCGAAGAGTGACCTGTACACAAAATCTATCTGTGAACACCACATCTTGTCTTTGTAATACTTTAGTATTATAAGCAGGAGACCTTGAAACCAATTCACCTAAGCGCATAAAGCCATGAAAAGCTAGAAGGAAAACTGCTGTCAACAATATTCTTTCATTAAGTGAGGGCACTGTATGGGGAAGAGCTGTAAAAATTTTGTGATAAATTGCTTTTGTGATTGGTAACCTGGAATCAGCAGATTTTCCTAGTTTTTGCACACCCTGTAACATCTTTCGAGCAATGAATGAATGTGATGGGTCTTGAGCTTGAAGTAATTTATGCACATAGCTCAATGCCGAAACATGAGAAAGGATAGTTGATGGTTTAAGACTTTGTTGAAACAGATACCCAATGAAATTGCAGAGGAGAATATGAGAACATGGAAAGTGAAATTGGACTTTGTGATTCCTACAAAAATTGAAAAACATCCGCCAACTACGTAAATAAGCTTGTCGAGTGGAAGCTGATAATGAAGCTTGGAGTAACTTCTGGCTTGTTTCGCTTAAATGTGAATCAGATGTTGAGGTACAACCGATGGTTGGAGATTTAGCCACGGAGCTGCTTTCCTTGCTTCCTGAAATTTTAAGCGTGACAAGTGGTCAGCAATAATATTGAGCTTACCTGGTATATGTTTTGCTTTAAATAAAATATT
Source organism: Pinctada imbricata (assembly GCA_033119305.1). Classification (NCBI taxonomy): domain Eukaryota; kingdom Metazoa; phylum Mollusca; class Bivalvia; order Pterioida; family Pteriidae; genus Pinctada; species Pinctada imbricata. The sequence goes on from VSWD01000002.1 coordinate 40,669,415, forward strand.
GTATCTTAGAGACACAAGGACTAAACGACGCAATAATTTCATTAATGTTTTTTCTTTGCTAGACTGTTTATTTATAATTTGAACAACTGCGATGTTGTCTGAAAAGAAAAGTATCTTTTTATTTTGCAATTGTTCGCCCCATAGCTCCAATAATAAAACTATTGGGAATAATTCTTTAACTGTAATTTGAAACTGCTGATGTTCTTCTAACCAAGGTAAAGCAAACCAATTCGCTCCAAAGACTGCTGCATAACCCAGTGAACCAGAAGCATCGGTGTAAATACTTAGGACATCAGAGGGAATCCACTCATCATCTAGAAAAACAGACTTTCCATTGAAGTTTTCAATGAAAATTTGCCACGCCCTTAAATCAGCCTTTGCTTCTTTGTTTAACCGTATGAAGTGAAATGGTTTGTGGACATTACATGTTAGGTCTATAAGCCTGCGTAAAAAGGCACGTCCAGGTGGAACTACTAAACAAGCAAAATTCAGCAAACCTATAATTGACTGAAGTTCCTGAAGAGTCAACTTTTTCCTATGAACCACATCTTGCAACAAAGATCGAAGCCTATATAATTTATCTTCTGGTAAACGACTTTCCATTGCAATCGAGTCAACTTCTATACCATAGATAGTTAATTTGGTCGTTGGAAGTACTGTTTTTGAATGTTTAATTGGATATTTCACACAGCTTTTCAAAATTTTGAACATCTTTCAGACATTTATCAGAATTAGGTGGGCCAATAAAAAAGAAATCATCTATCAAATGTGACATCCCAGCTGCACTGTATTTGTTTATCATGACCCACTGAAGAGCAGAGCTTAGTTTTTCAAACATTTGGCAAGAACTACTTGCCCCCATGGGTAAGCACCTGTCAAAATAGTACTGATTTCTCCAAACAAAACCAAGTAAACTATAATCTGATGGATTAATAGGTAAATTGCGAAAACCATCCTCAATATCCATTTTGGCCATCAATGCAAATTTACCAAACTTTTTAATAAGGGTTCGAACATTTTCTATGGAATCATACTGTACAGTGGAATTTTCAAAGGGAATGCTATCATTGACAGACTGACCTGATGGAAAGGAGAGGTCATGAATTATACGGTACTCACCAGGTGATTTTTTGGGAACTAGACCAAGGGGGGAACAAACCATATTGGGAAAAGGTTTTTCTGTATATGGCCCAGATATGCGTTCTAATTCAATTTCCTTGAATAATTTATTTTCAACTGCTTCTGAATTTTTTGATACTGAAGTGTGATTTCTGTAAATACAAGGATGTACTTCGCTGGTACTGCCCAATTTAAAACCAAATTGAAAACCTGATACCAAATAGAGAGACAAATGTTCATCATAGCCTTCGAGTTCCTTTTTTAAAGAATCACTTCTGACTGTTGTTGGTAGATTTTGCTTTTGGGGAATTTGTGGCATTGCTGGCAGTTGAGGTTTTATTATCAGCTCTTTGGCTGACTGTACACTTGATTCTTGGGTGAGATTGTCTGCAGTTTTGGCATGCATGTTTGAACTGACAGGGAAAGACCTTGCATTTTGTGCCGTTGTTGTAATTATAGCAAAATTTGATTTGTGATTTGTTTTTGACCTGTGCACGAAAGGGCTGAGACAATGTTGAGGCTTTAACGACATATTCCGTGACTGGCAATTGCCAAGGAACTAGGTTTGACTGCTTTAGCTTTCTGAAATTTTCATCGTAAAAACGCCAGGCAGCATCCCCATGTGTAGAGCCTAATTCTCTTACAGTGAACCCATACTTTAGTAAGTTATTACACTCATGAGGTTTCTTTTCCACATATATTGCCATAAAAATGAAAAAGGCATTTGTCCACTGGTGTAGTGAAAGAGAGGTCTGACTTGTTTGTTGATTGTTGAAGGAGATAGAGTTATTTTCAATTTGGATTGCAATGTTTGTTTCCTTATTGTTTGGTAATAGAGATTTGAAGTCAACAAACTGTTCATTCCAAATTTTCTGTTTTAATCTCAGAGGAATGTTATTGCCTAAAGGTATGCCTTCATTTACTGAAATTGGGATAGGATGAGAGAAGGAACTAGAAGCATTTGCCACCGACTCACCTGAAAAAAGCCTATCAATAAATGAGCCAAAGGTTGTACATGAATTCGCATTGTCAAAGCTGCCTGATGTAATTGGCTGAACTGAGGCAGGCTCACAGCTTTGCATGTTGCTTTGAGACGACTCATCATTTGTAGGAATTTCCACGGAGTCAGAGGCAGATTGTTGGATATTATTTACCACAGGTTGTCTCTGTGCAGCTTGCTGTCGTAACATAGCTGCTGCTAATTTGTCATAATCAATTACCGGTTGTGTAGTACCAGTATAGTCACTAGTGTTTGCCAATGTTACAGTCTCATTCGCTGCATTTTGAGGTTCAGGTTGTGTCATCCTGGCATTTGGAGTGAGAAATTGTTCATCATCCACAAATCTGTTCGGACGCTTCCTTTTCCTGGGTGGCATCTTTATTCCTAAAGTAAATTAAGTTTAGTGTAACTAAAATTTTGTTATTGATACAACATGTACCTTATAGTTGTAGGAAACATGCATGTAATAATACATGCTAGAATTTTATAATCAATAAAATTAAATATGTCACTCAATCAAATAGTGGCATGGTAATATTCTAAATGCAACATACATGTACATTTGTATGTTACAATTATTGTGTGATAAGTTATACATACCACACCTAAATGATAAATGATAATTTCATCTAAATTTAGTTCATTGAATAAAATTTAAATGAATAAATAAGATGTAAGTGCGCTAAATTCTCCAAAACATCAAAATAATATGTACTCTAGCCACACAATGTGTGTTGCCTTTTTGGTAATTGAAAAATCATCATAAACTCATCAATATGATGAGATAACAGCATCCATGTGATGCTAAATAATCATAAAAGAGATACTCATCAATCTGACGAGATATGAGCCTGCATCCATTTGATGCTACTCATTCATAAAGCATAAAGTAGTCTCGCACCCATGTGATGCGTATGAGCATAAATCTGAGAATAATAAACATCAAATTGGATGTTTACAATTATTCTGCAACTAAAAGTTGGAACATTTCCAAAAACATTCTTTCAATCATAAAAATCTGGCATCGAAACCTTGCAAATATCTATTAAGAAATAATGCAATGTAATTTTGAACAGAAAGTAGTTTGAAATTGAATGTATGAATTATAGTAAGAAAATCCAATGTGGATAATCAGAACAACTTGATAAGGATGTATTTGATCATAATTATTCATATTGTATGCATAAAGAACATCAAAACTAGTGAGTAAGTTTGGTACTTATCTAATATTTTACCAATCTGGTCATGGCTACAATCATCTTACAGCCGGGAAGCATGGAGGACAGCACTCTTGATGCTCTGCAGGTACTTGAGCATGTATTTTTCCTTCTTCAAGTGTACACCATCTCTTGACAAGAAATTCAAATCTGGACTCCAGAATCCACGGTGCTTCCAAAACTTGATAGGGTACTCCGATCGACTGCACCATGCGTCCAATGCAATGTTTATTTTAATCACGTGACCATTGTATAAGTGTCCGACTTTGTCCGGTCTACGGCGCAAAAGTTGGCCGATTAAAACATGTCTCACATTCTTCACGTGGATCAAGTACTGCGCAAATGACGTTATGCTGGACACTATTGAATGAATGTTGCATCTAGACTTGATGTCGTTTCCACCGATCTGCAGAAACACGATTCCATTATTCGCATCAAAGTCCAGTTCTCTAGAGGCTGCGATGGCCAAATCCGGAACGCGTAGCCCTCCTCGAGCTCGCACTATCACCTCAAATTGGTTTGCATACAACCTTAAGTTTGAATTTGTTTCGTCCTCGTTCATAAACTCGCCTAAACGTCTTATAAACGAATGTCCCATCAATACCACTTTTGTCATTTGATGCTGCTCCTCCATGCCGCCCTTTGTTATCAGATAGCGTGGGTACGTCGTAATTAGGTCAACATCGATCAAGTAAAATAACACTTTAAAGTCAAATACACCAACCTTGTGCTTTCAAATTATGACATCTATGACGAAGAAAACAATAATCAACAGTATCTGTTTAGTTTAAATCCATTAAGAAGACTTTAAAAACGATTTCTTTTCTTCGTTGAAAACGAGCGTCCTTACAAAACAACAAGACAGAAATAAGTGATTGTGATTGGCTAAACGCTTATGCAAATTAGTGACGGGAGAAAGCATTAACTTTCCAGAGGGAGAAATCCTTAATTAATAATACAATGTACAAAAATGAAATAGTTTGTTTATAAAATATTTTATTGCAAATAAAATTGTATATTTGCATGAACAGGAGATCAAAGAAAACCTTGAAAGTATCATTAGAAGAGTAAAGCAACTGGGGCAAGAGGAAAGGCAAACTATGATAAACAAAACAACTGAGATAATGACCATACAGCTGTCATTGCTGGTCACTGCTAACGTTGAGAAAAATGCGGAAGATTCAAACAACTTGACATTTATCACCAAGGCGAGAGATCTAACACAGAGATCTCTATGGCTGATCCGAAAAGGAAGACATGGATACGACCAATCTAAGTTTGTCTATAAACTCTCCGCTTTAATGCAACAAGCATTAGCATTAAATAATCAAATACAGAAATACAAAGTAAATGGAACACAAGCGTACTTTGTTGTTTGTTTTGTTTTTAAATACCCAAGAGAGTCATATGACTGCAAGGTTTTGAGTAAGTGGTCTGATACTGTGGTGCCTAAGATCGCGTCTGACAGGGACCTAAGGAAGATATCTCCAACATAACGATCGACATTGCAGTAATTACAGCAGAACACACACGTATGAGATGGGACAAGAGGAGACAAATAGACAAGACAACGAGACTTAACAAGTATCAATCATTTAACATATAACTGCAACACTTTTATATACTAGTATGGATTATATGCACAGAATTAATTTGTAAAACGGAAGTGTATTGCACATTGAGCCATTGAAATACTGTATGTGTTCTTATTTTAGCGGAATTCATATTTTAGCGGAGATAGCTCTGCTAAGACTGCGCTAATTCAATAATACGCTTAATCATGAATCTCTTATAGATTAATATTGAAAAAAGTCAAAGTGCTAATTCATGATTACGCTAATATGTCAATTTACTGATTAATCTGCTTCCGCCAATATGTGGTTGTGCTAAAATAGGTACACGTACAGTAAACATCAAAGAAGTACCTTATTATGTCTCAAAGTCGAGAAGGGAGGGCAAAATTATTCGAATTTCCATTGGGGCGGTTGCGAATCTCGGAATGAATAAAATTCCGAAGTGAGACCAGGTGCCCGGGGAGAGTCAGCGTCTCCTGATTGAATGCAACGTCCGTAGCAACAGCTCCATGAAAACATGTCAAATTCGGTGATTGTCTAGATGTACATATCCATTCAAGTTGAAGTACATATCAGGTAAATATTTCTTGTTTGTTGATTATGACAGCCATTCAATCGCAATCCAGAATGTCACTAATCATTCTGAAAAGGGCGATCTAATATTCTTTTATTCTTCCCCAAAGATAAGTTTAACCTTTGTGTAATATAACCCTGAACAAGTTGCTTACATGCAAGCCGTCTAACTCTAGTTTACAAAAGCATAAAGGTTTGACCTTAAAAAACTAGTGTTCAACATCCAAAAGCTGACGTCAATTACTGACATACATGTATAATAAATGGCTTATATAGAAAGTGATATATCAATAGAAAGATAATTTCCTGTAGATTTCATTGGTACTTAATGATATATATACCTTTCCCATACCATTTTCACTCTGAAAACGAAAGTGAAAGTAAAGAAGTTTTGACATGGCATTCAGATGGACTTTGGTCCCAATTTGACCATTGTTCCAGAACGTTTCTTAACATTAAAATTATGCTGATTTGAAGGCCGTATCTGTGTAATGTTTAACGTCTTCAAATTCATTAGCATCATTTCAGAGCAGATAAATTTACAGCATGGACCAGACATGCACGTTTCGGGTATTTAACAATCGTCAGTGATACTCAATCTAAACAATGTAATATGAAAAAAATATGTGAAAATTATGTCCTAAATATAGCGAAAGACGTAGCAAGATGGCTGGGATATGATGCTACAGGACCCAGGTTTTAGAAATTTGAGAAAATTTTGTAACCAGAAATTTTTAATTGCGTTTGAAGAAACGACCAACCGAAATTGATCGAACTTGGCTTCGTGTGCCCTTGGGGACTCCTGGTCCAGCAGCAGTGACACTCAACAAGTGGTACAAATGTTTAACGTTTTCACATTCATTAGCTTCATTTTAGAGCAGATCAATTTACAGCATGGACCAGACATGCACGTTTCGGGTATTTGACCCTCGTCAGTGATCCTCAGTCTAAACAATGTAATATGACCAAAATATGTGAAAATTATGCCCTAAATATAGCGAAAGACGTAGTAAGATGACTGAGATATGATGCTACAGGACCCAGGTTTTAGAAATTGATCGAACTTGGCTTCATGTGCCCTCGGGGACTCCTGGTCCACCAGCAGTGACACTATCCAAGTGGTACAAATGTTTAACGTTTTCACATTCATTAGCTTCATTTTAGAGCAGATCAATTTACAGCATGGACCAGACATGCACGTTTCGGGTATTTGACCCTCGTCAGTGATCCTCAGTCTAAACAATGTAATATGACCAAAATCTGTGAAAGTTATGTCCTAAATATAGGGAAAGATGTAGCAAGATGACTGGGAAATGATGCTACAGGACCCAGGTTTTAGAAATTTGAGAAAATTTTGTAACCAGAAATTTTGAATTGCGTTTGAAGAAACGACCAACCGAAATTGATCGAACTTGGTAACATGTGCCCTCGCGGACTCCAGGTTCACCAGCAGTGACACTCACCAATTGGTATAAATGTTTAACGTCCTTAAATTCATTAGCATCATTTTAGAGCAGAGACATTTACAGCATGGACCAGACATGCACGTTTAGGGTATTTAACAATCGTCAGTGATACTCAATCTAAACAATGTAATATGACCAAAATCTGTGAAAATTATGTCCAAAATATTGCGAAAGATGTAGAAGATGGCTGGGATATGATGCTACAGGACCCAGGATTTAGAAATTTGAGACCATCTTTTTAACATAATTTTTGAATTGCGTTTGAAGAAACGACCAACCGAAATAGATTGAACTTGGCTGCATGTGCCCTCGGGTACTCCTGGTCCACCAGCAGTTACACTAAGTGGTACAAATGTTTAACGTCTTCAAATTCATTAGCATTATTTTAGAGCATATAAATGTACAGCATGGACCAGATATGCACGTTTCGGGTAAATGAAATATGAAATTTATATTCAGGGTTTCGTCGATTCGTGTTTGAGAAATCCAAAATACATCATGAAGAGCTGAATTTCACAGTCCCCACCCTTAGCCCTTCACCGGAAATCACCTCTACATTGCGACTCCTTCAAGAGTGGTTTTCATATGCATATACAAAAATAGAACCCATGAGAATCTTTAAACAGATATTATTCAAATGTTAAACTTTTTGATCGACAACATTTTTGTGGTGTTTAGAGGAAAGATCTTCCAGTAAATTGTCGGTATTCCAATCGGGACTAATTGTGCCCCACTCATTGCCGACATTTTCCTGTACTCGTACGAAGCTGAATTCATTTAATCTTTGGTCTCTAAAGGGAAAGATACTTAGCTTCTGACTTCAACTTCACTTACAGATACATAGACGATGTGTTGTCCATCAATAATAAAAAATTCGCGGATTACCTGAGAAGTATCTATCCTTCGGAGCTTGAAGTCAAAGAAACTACAGAGACAAATAATTCAGCATCTTATTTGGACATAATGTTGTCCTACGACACTGATGGTCACATGCACACCTCACTCTATGACAAACATGACGACTTCAATTTCAGCATTACAACCTTTCCTATTCTGAGTAGCAGCATCCCTTCATCACCTGCTTATGGCGTGTTCATATCTCAGTTGATACGCTTTGCCAGAGCAAGTACCAAATATACGGATTTTGTTTTGAGAGCTAGGCGTCTTTCAGATAAGCTTCTCAGTCAGGGATATGTTTGTGACCGACAAACATCGTTACTGAGGAAGTTCTACGGTCGATATGAGGAACTCGTCATACACTATGATGTCCCACTCTCCAGAATGGTGGATGATATTCCTTCATAGATCATCTGAACCATCCAACCAAAGATTGTACTCTATGTTTTCCGAAATGGAAGTAACTGGATGTGACAGTTCTACCGAATTGAAGCGGCGGGTGTTGCTTGCAAGCAGGAAATGCTTACTCTTCCTGGGTACCTGGTCTCACTCCCATGTGGTGGAGGTTTTAGTTTGTTTGCTTTGGTTCCTGTTTTATCCTGATTTTAAATTCCTGTTATCAAAATTTCTTGAACTGTCTAAAACGTGGGTCCTGTAGCATCATATCCCACTCATCCTGCTACGTCTTCCGGTACGCTTTTTCGACTTGGCAACTTTTTTTAAAGCATATTACATTGTTTAGATTTGAGGATCACTGACGAGGGTTAAGTACCCGAAACGTGCATGTCTGGTCCATGTTGCCAATTTATCTGTTCTTAAATGATTTTATTCAATTTGAAGACGTTTACATTTGTATGCCTTCGGTTTCTGATTTTATGGATTATCGATTTTGTGCTGTCTACAGGGATATGGTCATTATCCATATTTGTCATCAACTACAGTCAATTGGCTCGAAATTGTAATTTTTTTAGCACGGTGTCATCTTTTATTCTCGGGCAATACCCTGCCTTTGTTTATCACACAATTCAGCTAATCTTTTCCATATGTTAAACGTCTTCCAATTCAATAGCATCATTTTAGAGCTGATAAATTTGCAGTGTGGACCAGACATGTACGTTGCAGGTATTTAAATTAACCCTCGTCAGTGATCCTCAATCTAAATAATGTAAGATGACCAACGAGTGTGAAAGTTACTATAACCAAAGATGTACCAAAATAAGTAGCAGGATGTGTGGGATATAATGTTACCGGACCCCCGTTTTAGAGAAATTTTGATAATATACATTTTTGAGTGCGTTGAAGAAACAATCAACCGAAGTTGATCGAACTTGGCTACATGTGCCCTCGGGGACTCCTGGTCCACCAGCATCGACACTCACCAAATTATGCAAATGTTAAACGTAGCAGAATGGGTGGGATATGATGCTACAGGACCCACGTTTTAGAAATTTCAAGAATTTTTGATAACAAACATTATATGTAAAAGCAATGCATTTATGAATATTTTGAAGGTAAATTAAAATTAATCATTAATCAATTTCCGATAGCTTTACGAGAATCGGAATGACACTTTTAATTATATGACGTCATAAAGAAATTCACGGATACGTGAAAAATGCACATTTCAACGTCTTATTGAAAAAATTCTCGTGGATAGAATCAAATGTATGTTTATATGATGAAAAAGAATATACGAGGGTTGTACCCGAAAAACATTGCTCACAATTCCTTTATTTGGCGTTTAAAAAAGTTTTGCAGGAAATGAATTCATCTGGGGAGTATCAAATGATAACAGAGTTAAAATCTGCCGTTGATACTAAAATTAATTGAATTATCAGAAGAACGGTTGGACCGTACCGGCACAGAACGAAATTTTCAAGTGCCGGAAAAAGAATCGATATTAAAAATAGTTGAATACTTATCAATACATGAATACATAGTATAAAAATCTAATATAATCTTATCAGAAAGTACTGCATTTTACGGGTACAGCCATGCTATATTATCTTCATTGGCGTAATAAACAATTAAATTATGAAGCAGTTTATAATGCAACCTCCTTATCAATCATTCAAAAAAAAAAAAAAAAAAAAAAAAAAAAAAAACACACACAAAAAAAAACAAAAAAAAAACGGCGACGTCAACAGTATTAGCGGAGCAGAAAACGGTACAGAAATATTGCATTGATCGTGGATTGACCCCGTTTTAGACAACTTAAGAAATGAAATAATCAGAAAAGTATGAAAATGTTTGTAGAGCGTTTAAACATAAGTGGTACAAGAAATTGCCCGATGAATGGACAGACAAAACTAAACAAGGAGCCAAGAAGAGGGGAATTGGCCAGACAATAAATTTTAAATTTGATGAGAAACGTCATTGTGGAAGACCGGCGTTAAACAGTAAAAGAAATAATAGAGAAGATCAAGATAAGTAAATTTACTGTGCAAAGAATCCTGAGGGGGAATATATGTCGCGTATATATTCGATGGGTGCCAAGTATATTTTCAATATCTAACATGAATTAAGTATTCATAAGTAAAATATTGAGTTGCTGACTTTAGGCATATTGTCAACAGCAGTCGCCGGAATCCATGACGTTATTTATCATGCGCCGGCGAACATCACCCTATGTGTTTATTTCTTCAATAAAAAATTACTATGAAAGATCATTTATTGATTTGATATGTACAGAAGCCAATTTGTATGCCAAATGGATCAATGCAAAGTTTATAAAAATAAAACCCTCTACTACTTTCTTATTAACGATGTCTACGATTTTCTGGGACAACCCACGTAGACTTAGAGGTTCATTCAAAATTGGAACCAAGTCATCGAAGGAAAAACTATGTATCTCAGGCATATTCTATTTTCGAATGCCTTGACTTCGAGGTCTTCTTTGTGGATGATTCTGAGGATGCGACTGGTGTCTATGGCAATAAGATGATTACAAGTCTAGATTTTAATCGGCGCTCAGCTAGAGATTTGCCTTTGAAGTGCGTTTAACATGTTTGTAACACTACTTGCATTGTGGTAATTATCGTATACATAGCGAGCGACTCGACGTTGTACATAGTCAAGTTTTTTTTTGTCTTGTGGTGTGTGAGGGTCACATACGCTGCAGCTATACTCTAACGTGGATCTCACTAATGTTTGATATGCACGTGATTTGATGTCAAAATTTGATATTTTTAGGTTGCGTTTAAGAAAGCCGAGTAATTTGTTTACGTTTGCAGTGATACTGTTGTAGTGTATGTTTCATTTCATATTTGATCGAAAATTTACACCCTAGATCAGTCAGGAGTATATTATAACTTATTTAATTTATCGCAAAAAACACTCGTACGAATTATTTTCTGTCTTCTTTAGGAAGAGTTATCTCCTCTTAGTTTTGATCCCTTCATAACTAACGAACTTCATAATTTGTAAAATTAAAACGTATTTCCGTTATTTTAGACCTCAAGGGTATATATAACGTTTTAAGCCCGGTACACACGATAAGATTTGTCGTATAAGACTTGTATTATAATACAGAATCTTACCGTGTGTACACCCTTAATACACTGTATTATAAGATTTTCAAAAACATATAAGACTGTATTAGCGATAGAGCACTGCTCTATCCTTAATACAAGTCTTATAAGATTTTTTTATCTCTATCCAATGAAATCGCTCTGTTCTCATTATTTATCAACATCTGTAACTAAAAATATTTAGACATGGAAAACCCCAAAATACATGTGCTTCAATGGTGGTCAAATTCCCAAATTAGACATTGAAAAATTAATTATAATTGATTTAACATTTTTGGATGTGGAAAGGGAATTATGGAATCCTTCGCGGGAAGTATTTCACCAAAAAGATCCAATAGGTAGGACGCTGGTTAGATTTTCTGTCACTTTCCGGGGTGCTTTCACTAGGAGTCCATGATGGACACCAAATGTTCCTCTCCATTTCATGCATGGCTTTGTCCAGCATCTACTTTTAATCTATTTTCTTTTGAGTCAATTTATTTCACTCCTGTAATATATATTGTTGCTATTAATTTGTTTTCAATTAATGAGATATTTTAGCGGGAAAAAACCACGTGGAGTAGACTATTTGTTTACAGTCTTATAAGATTTGTATTACCGTGTGTACGATAGAGTCTTATGAGACATAAAATCTTATAATACAAGTCTTATAAGACTAGTCTTACCGTGTGTACCGGGCTTTAGAGTCTAACAGTCATATCCCGCATACTTTGATGAGAAAATCGGGCATCGAGCTCAAAATTTGTAGTGTCAACACGTTAGGATGGAAAATGCAGTTTCGTTATTATCTAGCATTTTCTAAGAAATGTGTGCTTTTTATCTATGTTTGGAGTCTTTCTATACAAGTATGTAAAACGCGGAAAATATCCCCTGTTTTATTGAAGTTTTAGTTTCATTTTCCAAACATAAAATTTACTGCGCATCGACAGAAATTTACTGCACATACGTTTTTAAAGTGTGCGGTGTCGATCGTTGATAACACAACGGTTGTTATTTATATGAATCAAGGCAAAGCTTTGTTGTGCGAGCGAAGAAAAAACGAAATATAATTAAAACCAAACACATTCTCTAATATATTTTCTCGCATTTAATACTATGACGGTTTATTTTATGTTACAAGATTTGTAAAACTTGTCTAGGATAGCTGCGAGGACATGGTAGGTAGGGCGAGTGAGAACACGGAAATATTTGTTCATTTGGTCAAGACTGGAGGGGGGGGTCCAGTCTGATTTAGGGGGGGAGGGGGTCCCAGTCTAATTTACAGAAAACTACGGGCAAAAAAAAAATGGTGTCTGGTTTTGAAAACTTATAACAACGATCTAGTTTCAAAGAACGCGATAGACAGTGCTCAACTAGAAGTAATCTTTATTTGACCTGGTCAGACCAAGGGCTCATAAACAAATCCAAATTGTTTATTGACATATAACAAATTTCTTTTTATAAATGTCTGTGACCCACGTTACTCAAAAACTTCAAAGAAATACATGTTTAATTATAGATACATAACAAACAATAATGAGATATAGGTTTAGTTACGTAGCGATATGATGCATCACGGAATCGACCTAACTTAATATATTTCCTACATATGAAATTTTTATTTCATGCCATTTTAATTTTGTAAAAATAATGATTAAATCAAAATAAATTACTTTTTGTATATCGACCAAAAGAAAAAAAAAAAAAAAAAGAATAGAGGGAAAATAGAGCAGACAGTCCGCGGGATGACTTACGCACTACACAGGGAGAGGTCCGGTATTCTAGTCAAAGAGTAAACCTTAAAAAATATCACATGCTTTTAAACTTTAAAGTAATCATTTTATCCCAATCTGTTAGAATCTTTACCCTATGTCTACTAACCAATGTATAAAAGTTTTCTATTTCACTAATAACTATAATAACTCAACCACCCCTAACATTGGTCAAGTGTATATACCCTCCATTATTTGTCCCTCGCGAAAAAAAATCTTCTTACTTTTACCATCATACTGCTTATAATATGGGTTTTATTTTGAGATAAAGGATATAGTGAGTCTTTGCGATATAAAGAGTTTTTCCCCTTACAGACAGTATCTGACGTAAAACCATTGTGACGTCATGAAAATGGTATGGCAACGTCGATTTTATACCGTCTTTTCCCAGTCTTTAGGACTGTTACCATAGAATTTGATGACGTCATAATAAGTCTACGTCAGATACCGTCTCAAATGTGAAGTAACTCTGGTTTTCGAAAATAGCGAATACAAGCATTAAGTTTTACCAGCTAAGATAACTGAGTGCTCCTTAATTACAACAGGGATTTCACTAGAGAAAGAAAGACTACCACTAAGGCGCATATCCCCTGTCCATTTCTGTTGTTAAGACTTTCGACTGTAAGGTCATGGATTTTCTTTCATTCTTATTTTTTATGTTTTACGTATTACATAATATAATATATCATTATTATCATCTTATTTCATTTTACTCTAATTTTGATGTTTAGAGGAGTATTATTGAGCTGTGGGAAAATGTTTCGTCATTTTCTTTAATATCTTGACTAATTTCAGATCGAACAGATTAATTCGCAACATCGATGGCCCAGACATGCACGTTTCGAGTACTTATCCCTCGTCAGTGATCCTCAATCTAAACAATGACCATGAAAAGTCTGTCCAAAATATACAGATAGACGCACATGTAGCAGGATGGGTGGGGTATGGTGCTGCAGGACCACTTTTCGGAAATTTCGAAAATAATATGAGAAAAGTAATTTTCGTATGCGTTTGAAGAAACGATTAACCGAAGTTGATCGGACTTAGCTACATGTGTCCTCGGGGACCAGGTTCCAAAAGCCACAATCTAAAGACGTAGGAATTTCGGCAAATGCACACAACAGAACTTTCTGACGAGAAAAGAGAATAATTACAAACATACTGAGACACTCCATAATAAGAATAATAAAAAGACAATCAAAAAGATGCAGTAATTCTGATAATATGCTTTTATAGGTTGTTTTCAGTTGTGAGCTATTATTCTTCTTTCACTTTCATTCACTCAGCACAGGATAATAAAACCGAAAAAAATACAATATATTAATATTCAGACGCCTTCCTGTTTTATTCTGAAATAAGAAATTATTCCGAGACTTTGTTACAAATTCAATTACCATTTTGTGCAAAAGCTTTGAATTGAAAAGCGTAGAATTATCATATTCAGCCTGTACTAATAACTTTTGAACGGGAAATTGCAGTGTTCATGCTCACGTCATTTATCTTGTCTCCGCTACTTCAGCAAAAAATGCATTATCGACAGGTGCATGTGTGAGAAATCAAACGAAGCTGCGACAAAACAACATTTGATCAATTGAAACCATCGAGTTTCGGACGAAAGAAATATTATATTTCGAAGAGGAACATTAATTTTATATTTAGTCATACATTTTGGTGAACCATATGAGCAATGAGACAAGCCGTGGGTTTCCAATGGTGATGAAAGACGAAATAGAGATTCTAAATCTGTTTTATCATATGATACGAAAAGATTTTATCTATAGAAGCAGGTTTAATAGCTTATTTTGAACTTTGCCTGTATCAACGTAAAGATAAATCCATGATGCAGGTTTACAAAAGGCTTTACAGGACAGAATCAAAAACAAGGAAGGCCAGTTATAACTGCTCCGTGTTGAAGTTTTTTTTCCTATACGAAAAAAAGAAATAATAAAACGATCTTACAAACACAAACAAAATGAAGAATTGAAAAATCAAAATTCGAAGGGTGCGCCCCCTGCGTCGTTATGTCTTTTTGGCGTCGTCATCTTACTCTGAGAAGGCTATTTTGAACAATTGAGCGTTCTTCGAGAGACCACTGCCTAACTAGGCAAGTGGGTACGTTGTGTGAACATAACCCGGATAACAATATACTTAGTACATTTACTGTCCGGTTGGGAGGGAGATGAATTTTTGTTCAATCGCGATGGCGAAGCCCGAGGGTAACACGATTTTTCAAGGTTGAACAATTACTCAGGTCTCCCTCTCAACCGGGCAATAAATTGTTTACCGAAATGTTAAACGTCTTTAAATTCAATAGTATCATTTAAGAACAGATCAATTTGCAGCATGGACTAGACATGCATGTTTTGGGTACTTAACCCTCGTCAGTGATCCTCAATCCAAGCAATGTAATATGACCGAAAAGTGTGAAGATTATTATGTCCAAATATGTTCAGAAAGACATAGCAGAATGGGTGGGATATGATGCTACAGGACCCACGTTGTAGAAATTTAAAAAGAATTGAAACAGAAAATTTCAAATGCGTTGACGAGACAGACGATCAACCGAAGTTGATTTAATTTGGCTACATGTGCCATCGGGAACACCTGGTCCACCAGCAGTGACACTCACCAAGTGGTAAAAATGTTAAACGTCTTCAAATGTAATAGCATCATTTAAGAACAGATGAATTTGCAGCATGGACCAGACATGCTGATGGAAGCTGACGAAAGGCCTTTCTTTTAGCCTGCAGCAGACACCGTAACTAGAGAGGCAACTCCTACTGCAACTCAATACTACTCAATAGTTGTTCAATTCTAACATTTTCTGTATTTAAAAGTGATCTGAACTTATTACTTGAATACATATTGTTAAATGTTTAAACCAACCTAGAAAATGAGGTTAAGTGATGCCGTGAGACGTCTCAGGTCTCTGGAGGGAGATATGAAGTTTTGTCGTTCTCCCATTCTCAATATACACAGCCATACAAATGATGTTAAGTGATGCCGTGAGACGTCTCAGGTCTCTGGAGGGAGATATGAAGTTTTGTCGTTCTCCCATTCTCAATATACACAGCCAGATTCCTGACAGGTGCCCGTCCTAAATCTGCGCAGGTTGTCCATTAGTCTCGTTGGTTTATCTGAACTGAAGTGATTTATTTCTCTTCACCATTGTTAATACACAGGTGTACAGAAATAGAAACTTTAGTTACATATACATGATATAATAAATGTGAAATGGGCATGCGTTATAAAATGTATGGGATTAATTCAATTGTCAATATTCCTGAAAGTAAATTCTGAAAATGATCGAGTAACAAAACAAAAACAAATTTAAGTATGGAAGTCTCACTCTCATATCGGGAGTCCGCTTCTTTCATGTGGTGGAGGTTTTTGTTTGTTTGCTTTGGTTTCTGTTTTATCCTGATTTTGTATGCCTTCGGTTTCTGATTTTCTGAATTAACGATTTTGTGCTGTATACAGGGATATGGTCATTATCCATAATTGTCATAGATATGAGATGCAAGGCTTATTATATTAAGGTGATAAATTTCCTTAGGTAGAGGAGCATAATTCGTTGATTTTGAGTATGAATGTACATTGTACAATTTTTTTCAAAGAAAAGAATGTTTTTTGAGGACATTATGTTTTTAAAAGTAATCACATTTCCATTTTTGATATGCATAGGCAATAAGGCTAATTTTCTTATGATGTACAATTCAAAATATAGTGAAATCCGGTGTTTGATTTCCCTAATTGCTTCGGTGTCTCATGATTTTCGCATTAATTTTGTTTTCGCCGTCGGATGTTGGGGGTGTTTTTCTTTGTTTGCTGCAACCTAGTTCTGTTGAAGATCCCCTCCTCACAAAAAAAAAATAGATGTAGGAACGTTAACACCTATGACAAAATGAAATCAAAAGGAAAGTCAAACTCAGAGCACAAATCAGAACTTAAAAATCAGAATCAATGGGCATACAAACTGGGGGAGTGTAAAAGTGTAAAACCAAAGTTATTGAAACAAAGTCTAACAGTTCGAGACAGAAAACGTCAATTCAAATGGATATAAGATCGACCAGGAGCCCGAGAAGACAGTGCTCATATCGTGCTTGCTACACGCATCCGTCACTTACGCCGTGCGAAATAGGTCAAACTCGGTGTCAAATTTCATGTTTTGGGATGATTCAAAGCATATGTTTCAATTTTGTAGGCAAAACTCGCAAGAGGTCTTTTAAAAAAACATTTTCGGTCAAGCTGAATGGCCTGAAATATTTTCGCAGTTGCAAAGTCAGTCGCTCACAAATATATTCCTGGGTGGGTAGCCCCTATGTAACCTTGCCCTCGAAAAGGCGAAACGAACGAGACGTACTCCTACAAATACACATCCCACCACACATACACCTCTTGCAAACCCTCCCTCCTCTTTCAAAGGAAGAGAAGTGGTCCAACCCTTCTGCCAGACAGCAGTCTTCTCAATATACACAGCAAATTGTGCCTCACATGAAATTCATATGAAATGAGCATCATGTAAATTTCACATGACAATTCATGTGAAATTCATCTAAACTTTACATAAAATTTATGTGAAAAAAATTTCACATGAATTTCATAAAAATTTACTTCACATGAATTTCACATAAATTTTTTTTGTAACCTTCCTGTAAAATAGACTTCACATGCAATTCATGTCAGAAACTTTACATGAATTTCATGTGAAAAATTTTATGTAAATTTTTATGTTCTTGCTCATTTCACATAAATTTCATGTGAACATTAACGTAAAGTTTATGTAAATTTCAAATCATTTAATTTCCATTGTCATTTTCAAGAAACGAAGATTCTGATTGGCTGAGAAATTTTGTTGATACATCGATCAACACAATTTTTCACGGAAGTCTATTTATAGCACTATTTTTAGAACTGGGGGTTCCCTCAAACACGAATGAACTCGTTGCTGAAAATACAATTTGTAGATGTTTGCTTATCAATTCAAGGGTACCATTTCTTTTCTACTTACTCAAAAATTAACAGTGCTTGTAGAATTTGGTCAAACTAGTCCTTATTCCAAAGATATAGAGAGACGATCGTTCGCTGTTTGAATCATGGCGGCTGCCATAACTTGTTTTGGCAGACGTATCACTGCGAAACCTTCCGACTTCCGAAATATAGTGCGGTGATTGATTGTTTTTAGATCCAAGAAAACAGTCTGTTTTCTATAATTAAATGATAAGAAATGAATCTTATATTTTTTCTGTTGATGCAGGTATCACCCGAAAAATTGGACAGAAAACTTTTGCATCAACGCGCTACGCGCATTGATGCAGTTTTCTGTCCAATTTTTCGGGTGATACCTGCATCAACAGAAAAAATATAAGATTCATTTCTTAAATGAATTTCATATGAGGCACAATTGGCTGTGTGAAAATTGAAATTCGGTGCACAAGTCATGCATGTTTTAATTAATGAATCCTCATTAGTAGTACTTCAAGATAAAACAATTTCAAATGACTGAAATTAATTCGTCCCCCCGTACATAAATAACTTCAAATTTTAAGATCGCGTCTCATCATAATTGAGCTCTCTCGTATTTATGTAGGACCTACTCCTATAAATATATAACAAAAATTGGACAAAGAAGAAATCAATATTGTGTATAAGTATTTCGTGAAAGGCAATTTAAAGGCAAATTAAGAGAAAAATAATAATGAAAAAAGTACTCGAAGATTTGTCGTAGATAAATCTTGTCGGGGTTTTACCAACGATAAATTTATCTTAGATGTTTGTCTTTAATTAGTCTTTTGTCTTGTTTGAAACTCGACAATTGCACACCGTTGCTTTCGCTTTCTTGTGAGTTTGTTTTGCTGGGTGAGTGCAGGGTGTTCTTGCTGGAGATTCTTCCCTTTTCTAACTCAGCCAAAATTGAACAGACACATTACAATTATTGACTGGGAATGAGGGCAATATATCATTTGTTGGACCTGAAGAAAAAATATTGCCCGAGGCCGAAGGCCGAGGGCTATATTTTGTCTGAAGGTCCAACAAATCATATGTTGCCCGAATTCCCAATCAATAATTGTTTTGTTTTACCTTACATCAATACTGCAGTAACGAACCGATTAGCCCGGCATGTTTACGTTCATTTTCTTCTACAAGAGAAAGAGCGCGGAAAAAATAGGTAGAGCTAATAGCATCATCAATGACATGACGTCACGAACGATGTACCGTTTATCGGTCAATATTTTTTGAAATATTGCCCTAGGGCCAATATTGATGTAAATATTGACCGCTTGGTCAAATATACGAATTCATAGGCATTTTTCGTATGGAGATTTTATATAGAAATACTGACAATGGTAATGTTGACCAGTTTCTGCAGCCGGAACGCCAATCCCTATTTTGACGGTTGGAAGCATTGTTTCTAAAAGGGGCGGATAACTCTTGACACACAAAGTAGCAGAATAAGAATAAATTGGGCTAAACGACCTTAATTGTTTATCTCAAATTTTTTAATATTATCATAAAACAAATACTACTCAGGTATAATTCACTACATATAACTGAAATTCCTCTGAAAGGGATTTTTGATATTTTTCAGCCCTGCTAAAGATCCAACAAAATTGTGCATACACCGTTGGTTTTAAAAGTTGACACAAATGCTCCCCTTTGCACTTCTGGTCAAAATCAAATAATAATCTTTTCAACAGAATCCCAATTATGATAACTATATAGAATTTTAGTCAGTAAGTACTCTATAAATAGGAATAAAAACGCTATAACGAGGACCAGATTTTAATTAAAATTCATCGTTACGGACTCAGAATACACCAAATTCAAGTGGCAAAGGAATTTTTAACATTTGTTTGATGGTTTGATACCTTGTAGATGATTTTGTGCCAATGTCATGTTTCATTTTCGCAAATCTAACCACTCTGCAGCACCGACTTGGGTACATGTGTACCCGTGTACTCTCTGTTTACAAACGAGTTTCCATACGTTGACATGGAAGATGGACGCCCGAACAGCATATCGAAGTTTGAAAGGTGACACACACCCCTTAAGGCAAAGATCGGCATACTATTTTTGGTTTTGGTGACTTCGGTGATATATAAAGTTTACATTCAGATTGTTCCCAATCATTCCCACTCGGGATTTTAAAAGAAAATAAGCAATAAAATGCAGGTAAACAGATCGTTGGCGAAAAACTGCCCTTGACAACGCCCGATTTATTTCAAAATGCCACAAAATTTACCTGGTTAAGTGTTATGACTTGAAATGGTATCTCTATTGCCATCAAAATCACCTGTGCCATTCTTGTTTACACATGCAGCACAGTCAGTATGACGCGTTTTTGATGACGTGGTACAATGTCGTCATATTCAAAACATTTGTCACGTGACTTCGTTTTTAAACTTCAAAGACAAGTGCGTTCCGGCTGCTGCATGGTCTTATGGTAGAATACGGTTTGCCATTTCTGTCACTTTATAACTTACTGGCACCGTCTTCTATATATTGTTTTAATGTGCCTCCAACTCGTGCAATTAGTGATTGAATTTCAAACACAAAGAGGCAATAATACAAACCTCAAGAAAATCGACTCCACGATATCGAAAAACAATTTCTAGGTAATACATGTCTATTTTTCTACTACTATTGATGCACTGTCGTTTTGGGGTTTTTTTTTTTACTAATTCTTTTCTCTTGTCTTGTTGGTCGATTTGGTTTTGTTGTTGTTTTCGTTGTTTCCACGATAGAGTTTTAAGAAGAAGGTGTAATCGTGATTTATTATCATGTTTGAATTGCAGAATTCATGTATCAGTACCAGTAGTTTATTTGGTTCTTTAATTTCCTCTGACTCGTAATTAAACTTATACAAACTCCTACACTTGTGTCCGATTTCAGTTCCGCTTTTCTGAAACTGGGGCTTCAAATTTGTAAATAAAATATTGCAATTTTACCATCAGGTTTGACTTTATTAATGAGGTATATATTGTGCAAGCAATTTGCAGTTTGAATGCCATATGGTGCATGATCAGGGATTCTTTCTTCATTCGTACGTCGTCAACACGACCAGCTGAGCTAGAAGTCTCCAACAGAAATAAAACAAATCAAGCTATAAATCGAAACCTACCGTCTGTGCGTGAGTCTTTTGAATTTTACTACATCATGATAAGAATTGTTTGCTCCGTTGCCTGTGTACTTACCCCTGAACACTCGAAGAACCTTCTTCCTTTGAACGTTAAACGTCTTCAAATTCAATATAAAAGGTAGGAATCTGAGATAGCGAGTCCTGGGACTCACCAATTTTGAAAATGTTGTGTCCCAGGAAATTGTTTGAGTCCCAGTGAAATTTTGGTGTGTCCCAATGAATCGAAATGTATTGCATCAATAATGTGTTACTTATTTCATTTCACCGATAAATATCATCGAAATTAAAGGAGTTTAACATCTTAGCACCATCCCGCCACTGCTATTTCGGACATAAATTTTATTTGGATATGCTACTGAATCGACCCTACAGGAAATTTGGAGCCGCGCACTCTCTGTAATGTAAATGTACAAATCTAAATTCAAAAAATTAATGAGGGCGCTACTGAAATGATTTTTGGTGGCTCCGCTAGAAGCATCACTGAGGAGAATTTTATATTCGAAACACGTGTCTGGTGCATGGAAATTGGTTTGGAATTTTCTTCAAGAAGCTATAGAGTTGGAACCCTTTGACATTATTAAGATGACTTAAAGTTTCATAAGTTGGTTATTCAACTGGTGTGTGTGCCTCTGTGCTACATTAAAAGTAAACTGACACCATACTGGTGTGCAAATTTAGCAAAGTTAAATTTATATGAAAAATTAATTTCTATTATCATTTTCTTGACAAAGAGGTCTTTCACATACTTGACAGATTTTTTTCAGTCACTCTGGGACATTGATGAAACAATCTGGGAAAAATGAAAAAATTCTGGGACAAATGAAAAAAATCTGGGACAAATGAAAAAATTCTGGGACAAATAAAAAATTTCTGGGACAAAAATTGAAAAATTCTGGGACACAATCCATCATATTTTTTTCTGACTTATAGATGAAATGTCATCATGTTTTCATGTACCCAATCTAGTCTCGTAATCCCGTGTCTCGTGACGTATAAGCATGGACAATAGAGCCTAATTGCTTTTCATTCGGGTAGGTATCTTGAATTGGTCTAAATTTCGATACATCTCCCAAAGAGGGGAATTTTATTGCATTAAAAGTCGAAATATGTAGATTAGCATTAAATCACTTCCTAGTCGTATGTAATGACTCACTGACATGAAATCTTAGCTTACGTTTTTCTAGCAGTTGTCGGCGGGCATCATGAACGTCATTATGATATCAATAGACTGGGAAATATTATTAAACATTCTTAATTGTACATGATTACACTTTCACATATAGTAAAAAACTTAAGAGAATGAAAAATAAAAACATACAAACTTATTTTATCAAAACAGAACAGCCTTTTAATTTCTCCACGTCACGTGACCGAGACGTCAACGGGTACAATTGTTTGAGAGTTTCATTTAAAAATATCTACAGTGCGCGAATTAAGTCTGGACGTTTACCTACATGTATACCCGCTGATTAGCCGTTAATTTAAAATTACTGGTAACACCACGCTTTAAATACTGGACCCAGGTGTGATCACTGAAATATCTAAAATGCTTTAAGACATATTTTTCCTTTAGATAATAGATACATTATATTCAGCGATCGGACATGAGGCACGGCGGATATATTTTTAAGAAAAAAGTCACGTCGGTGGAAAATTATAGCGTTTGGCGGTATCTGAGAAATAACGAATCGGCAGTATATTATCGTGTTAGCCAATTTCTGGCTTTGTCTCTTATTGCCATATGAAAGAAAATCCCCTCCCCCCAAATCAATACCAATCTAACATATTGAACATGTAGAGGTTTTGCCTTTATGTACTTTAACTGATTGAGGAAAACAGTTAGAGAGCACTGTCCACTTTCATTACTGAGATTTTTTTTCTAATTAAAGGGAAAAATTATGTACACAATTGATACACCCTACTAATCGCATGATATGTAAAATGACTCTCAATTCAATAAAAAAAGTTAGAAAAAACATTAATTGCATTATATCATTCCAATAATTATTCCTCTGCCATTTTTGTGGGATTCCAAATCATTCGCAAATATAACGACAATTAGTATCTGATGAGAATTTCTGGTTATACAATATAGGGCTTTGGTATTTCACATGAGCATTCCTTGTGGCAAATTCTTTTTACTTATACCATACGTTTAACCTAGTCACCTTGACCTAACATTTGACCTACTCTTCAACAAAAATAACAATATTTCACAGTCATCAGCATTTCTCATGATAACACCTGTCTACGCATACCTTTAATTCCTACTTGGTAAGTGATAGGGGTTTCACATTTCATATTTCACATTTGCGTTCATTGTAATAAGACTTTGTTACACATACCAAACTTTTTTTTATCAAAATCACTAGGTCAAAAGTCATAATACCAAATGAGACCTCTGGTCGTGAATAATTTATGTGTGAAATAGAAATCAATACCCCTTATTGTTCATTTGGCATAGCCAAGGATAAAAACAACATTTTGCACAAAATTAACAACAAATATAGCTGTAACAGTATTTGAATATACATTACTGGTGTTAGAATGTACTCAAAGATAAAGATGTATATCCTTTACAGAATCGGTATATAAAGAGTTCAATTTAACCTTGACCATATGAACTTGGGACAAGGAGATGTGAACATCCAGCAAAACTAAACTATAGTCATAGTCCAATGCGTCTCTGTCTGTCCCATCCTCTTCTCTGGAACCGCTGGATGAATTTTAATAAAACGTGATACACAAGATGTACGAAAGATTTTCTACAAAAATTGTGTTCAGAATCCATATCCGATAAACTGATATCCCTTGGCAATTGAAAGCTTGTAATAAGAGTGTGGATAAGCATCAGATGAGCATTGTGGCCTTTTGGGCCTCTTGTTATTTTGTATGGTACATGCTGCTTTCCATGTATTAGTTCAATATCACTTTTAATTAGTTGAAAAATAATTAGCATTTGTTCTCGTTGTCTTTGTTGGTTGGTCCCTTTTTATCATCTCATACGAGAGTGTTCCGCTGTGATTACTGCAATATCGATCGTTATGTTTCTGTCAAACGCGACCTTCCGTATCACGGTGTCAGTGCCCGGTTTAACAATATTACTTAAGAAAAATTTAAGGACTTTTCGTAGCTTTCGCTGTTAAATAAAAGGTTCAAAGTTTACGTGTTTTCACGGTAAAAGGCGAAACATAAACTCAGAAAAAGAGCTAGAGCATCGTACCTCAAAGATCTACTGACCATTGCACCCAACGGCGACATACATGAACTGCTTTATGCTCTCTCTTCAGTTCCAGCAGTTCAATTTAGATCTATCTTGGATGAAGCACTGGTTTCATTCTTAAGAAACACTGATTGATTCAGGATAAACAACATTCTTGCATTCACACAAAATAAACTGTATCCTTTGGTTAAAAACACCTCCCATAAAAGACGACTAAAAATTCCATTTATAAACAGAGGTCTTGAACTTCTGAACATCACTTATATTTTTCGGGATCATCCCATACAAAGTACAATTCCTCAATATTCTGAAAATTCAGAACCACATCTTATTTGTTACAAAAGAGACCTATTCGAAATTTCGATTTTAACTACAACAAAGTTACATCTGATCCTAAAATACTTGAATCATCTCCTGCTTCTTGAGAATATCTATATAAACCAGCTGGTCATATTATTACAGGTGACTTTTCAATTATTCAAGACAGGCAGCTCAGTTGTCTTCTAAAAAAGGACCTAAGTATAGAATCCCATCCAAGATAGATTTTATTAGATGTCGCGAAGTGCTAAAGGGAACTTAAGATAACTTTACCAAACAATGGTGTAAACCGAAGGAGTCAAATCGCATGCTCTGAATGAAACTTCATTACGTAATTTACATGAAAAATATGTCTTCGAGCCTGCAGACAAAGCAGCCAACAACACCATAATCATTTGAAAACGCTACTACATATCAACTTTAGACTCGGAAATTTCCTCTGCTTATACTTGTATCGAAAGCAATGAAAGTGTTCCCAATATTTTGGGCAAACATAACAGTGAAATTTCTTCTTTTTAACATCCCTATTTCTAAATTGGATCTCCCTACAATATACTGCATACCAACATTTTTGAAGTCTCCTCACAAATTTCGATACATTGCTAATTCTAGCAACTGCTCAACTACAATTTTGTCTATAAATCTGACGTCAGCACTCACGGCTATAAAGGAACATGTGGCCAAATACTGTGAAACTGTCATGAACAGGAATGGTGTTAACTTCTTTTGGTCTATCAAAAATTCAGGGGTTGTGATTGACAAAATGAAATCAAGAAGTTGTGAAGCAAATACGATTTCTTCATACGACTTTTCCAATATGCACACTACACTTCCTCATGACAAAATAAATGATCGACTGATCATATTCATTAAATGGTGTTTTGATCGATAGGGGAAAACTTATATTTGTACATCTGAATCGAAAGGTTTCTTTTCCGCCAAAGATTACAAATAATACAAATCATAGACATGTGGAGACCTGTGTTTATACACGTATGAAATGGAATTTATCCAAACTATTCAAAAGCAAAAAAAAAAAATGATGACGTGAAATGTTTCATTGGTACATTTAGGTACCTGGATGATATTCGTGCTATCGACAATCCTGTTTTGAAAAGTATAAAAATGTTATTTATCCACAAGAATTGATTCTAAACAAGGCAAACGCTACAAACACAGAAACACCATTTTTGGACCTAGATATCAAAATTGTTCATGGAGAGATTCATACAAGTGTGTATGAGAAAAGAGATGATTTTGGATTTAACATAGTAAATTTCCCCTGGCTTGATGGTGATGTTCCGAGATTACCGTCCTATGGTATCTACAGTTCACAGCTCATCCGGTATACTAGAGCATGTACTGATGTTTTGGATTTTCATAGTAGAAATTTACAAATTACGAAGAAAATTTTAGGACAAGGTTTTCGCTTTCACAAACTAGTCAAGACTTTCTGGAAATTTTACAAAATTATTGTGAACATCTTTTGAAATTCGGACCAATACAGGCAACAGAGTATATTACTTTGGGTATTTCACAACCTGCAATTTATGGTGACATTATTAACAAGATAAGAAGGATCAAAGATAGACAACATGACTATCGAAAATGCGTCAGAATCATCAAACGCTTTTTATACCGTGGATATGATCCTAATGTCATCAGAAGGACACTAGGCTTGTTAATTGACCAGCGCATTCTTAAAACTTGCACTCTGACTGACTTGACGACGGGACTCCATGACGGGCCCTGTCCAAACCTCTTTAGAGAAGACAGGGCCCGACCACCTGTCCTCTATGAATGTCAGTCGGACACCTCGGGTGATAACATATTTGAGGTCGTGGTGGCAGAACACGGATTGTATTACGTACGCCCTCTTTATATATCCTTTTACATATTTATCATTGTTGCTTTGGCCCCTGCGTTTTGCGGTTTTGTTTGTTTGTGGTCACATGACAGTGAGGAGGTTGTTTTACACCATAATTGTACGTTCTTCGAGATCTCTTGGTAATCTGAAATAGTGGGAGGGTTGTGCGCACGTAATCAAGGATAACCACACCTTCTGCTATTTCCGTGGCAGATGGCCGTCCTAAGTCGGCACCGGTTGCCCATTGGTCTCGTTGATTTATGTGTAGTCCTTTGTGTTTGATTTTTCTGTGTTGTACGTTGACCTTCCTTGTCCATTTTGCGTCTCTTTCTGTGCTTGTAAGCTCTGTGTTTTTGCATTGGGTGTTTGGGGTTTTGCTGTGGTGCTGCAACCTAGTGTTGTTGGAGATCCCCTCCTTTGTTTCATTTAGAAATTTTTCTGTTTCTAATATCATTTCTAAATACTAAACATAAATGTAGAAAGAAACCACTGCAAATTTTAATCAATAAGTAGAACTAAGCGATCAAAATTTACGAAAATTCCTAGAATTTTTCGTATAATTTTTGTGAAACAGCATTGCAAAAATCTTGCTGTCATGGCTCTTTGGGCTATTAAAAAAACAAACACCAAAGTAAGCTTGTGATCCATTTAATTTGTCTTTCTTATATTTATTACTTAATGCCAATGCTTGCTGCGTCAAAGCTGTGAGTTTAGAGACGAACGTAGCATGGTCGTATTTAGATCTGCCATTTTGGATCAGTTCCAGTGATTTCTGTCTTATATCTCTCGCCTTGGTGACAAAAGCCTGATTGTTAGAATCTTTCGCTTCTTTCTCCAAGTAAGCAGTGACCAGATATGACTGTTGTATGGCCATTATCTCAGTTGCTTTGTTTATCATACTCTGGTTTTTCTCTTGCTCCAGTTGCTTTACTAATGTAATGATACTCTCAATTTTTTCTTTGAGCTTCTGTTCGAGTGCCTGTTTAATGATCCAATTATGTAAAACAAAATAAACTTGAGTGATGTGATGACGTAAGACGAGAAATATTCCGTAGAGAACGTAAAAAATCGGATATTTGAAGGCATCTTGTTTTTCTGTGGTATGTCTTTTTTTCGATTGCCATTGCGTTTGTCTGTTAAAACTATTTTGGAATTTAAATAAAGTCTGAGTGATGATGCATTCTCAATTTGAGATGAGTGAGTGAATGAATGTTAATGCCTTCAAATTCAATAGCATCACTTAAGAACAGATAATTTTGCAGCATTGACCAGAAGTCTCGGGTACTAAACCCTC
Organism: Pinctada imbricata; assembly: GCA_033119305.1. Classification (NCBI taxonomy): domain Eukaryota; kingdom Metazoa; phylum Mollusca; class Bivalvia; order Pterioida; family Pteriidae; genus Pinctada; species Pinctada imbricata. Next base: position 40,697,384 of record VSWD01000002.1, read on the forward strand.
ATCTGTGGTAATCAATCTAAACAATGTAATATGGCCGAAGAGTGTGAAACTTATTATGTCTAAAATGTACCGAAAGATGAAGCAGGATGGGTGGGATAGGATGATACAGGACCCAGGTTTTAGAAATGTCAAGAAATTTTGATAACAAAAATTTTCAAATTCGTTGAAGAAATTGTCAAGGATCAAGTTTGTCGATTTTGGCTATATGCGCCCTCGGGGACTTATGGTCCACCAGCAGTGATACTCACCAAGTGTTTCAACTGTTTTAAAAACGTCTTCAAAATCAATAAAATCATTTATGAACAGATAAATTTTCTTCATGGACCAGACATGCACGTTTTGGGTCTAAACCCTTTTCAGTGATATTCAATCTAAATAATGTAATATGGCCAAAGTGTGTGAAAGTTATAATGCTAAAAATGTACGGAAAGATGAAGCAGCATGGATGGAATATGATCCTACATTTTAGAAATTTCAAGAACTTTTGATTACATAAATTTTCGAATGTGTTGAAGAAAGAATCAACCGAAATTGATCCAACTTGGGTACATGTACCCTTGGGGACGATTAGACATAAAATCCAAACTTAAACTAAACCGAATAAAGTGCAATGCTAAAGAAATCCATAAAGCAAACCAAAATAGCCCGGGTGATTCCAAATCTGAGTTCAGGTGTTGGAGAATGGCAAGCATATACTGATAGCTAACAATACCAATGAATGTTTCAATTTTCTGGCTCATTTATCTTCGTACTCTTTTGATTTATCACTTTGATTTTCGTATCGGTTATGAATGCTTGAAACTCTCCTCTACACCAAATCTGGATCCTTTCGTTTGATGTTCTAAATCAGAGCTTATATTTACCTTTTTATTTTCTTTTATTTCGTCACGCATATTCTGTTGCCTTTGGTTTTGCAAAACCATGTCAATGTTCCTAATTTCTAGGTTGAGAAAAAAAAGTCATAATTATGATTGACAACAGAAACTTCTAAGGCTAAAGTGCTTAAAGAGACGTTTATCATTAAAATAATTTTTTTCTGAATAAATGGGGATTGACAATTTTAACTATCTGTGCGATTTCAATTATGTCGTCGAAAAATTAACTCTCACCGCAAAACGCAACATTAACAAAATAGGAGGTTATTCTTAATTTGAAATGTTATTAAATTATTTTATTTAATTCTGTCTTTTCAATTATACTTGCCTACGTTCGATTTGTGCAGGTATCTGACGTAAAAGCATTGTGACGTCATAAATTCCTTTGAAAAAGTCATATATACCGGTATAACCCTGTTTCCCTGAATTTCATGCTGGTTTCCATAGAATTCGATGACGTCACAATGCGTTGACGTAAGATACCTGCACAAATGGGAAGTAACTCTGTATTTTGAAAAGACCGAATTGAGATTAAATACATACTATATGTATTTGTTTCATTATCAAATGAAAAGAAAAAAGTGCTTTGCATCTCTGTATTTCATCGGTAGAATACAACTTCAATGATAAATGTAATCTTATAGTTCTATTTTTTCAAGTTTTAATACGATTGACATGGTCGATTATTGTATTTTAAATCTGTGCAGTAAAGAAGCTAGTTCATGACGTTTTATATTTTGTACTATCTTGTAGGAACGAGAAACAAATATCGTTACGAGAAAAAATTCTCGTAGTTACGAGAAAAAATTCTCGTAGTTACGAGAAAAGTTTCTCGTAGTAACGAGAGAAATTTATTGTAGTTACGAGAGAAATTTCTTGTAGTTACGAAAAACAAATCTCGTAGTTACGAGAACAATATCTCGTAGTAAAGAGTAAAGTTTCTCGTACCTAGAAGAAACAATTCTCTTAGTTAGATAAACAATATTTGCAATGGGACTTCCACAATTTCCACGAGACAATTTTATCTGAAAGAGTGGAGAAAGGTTAAGAGTAAAGTCGGTTTGGAAAATTAAGTTGTCAGGAGGGGGAGGGTTACAGCAAAGTCGGGTGTACACCAGAGAGCTCTTTCATCTCAAAAAATATTTTTTTCTGAAAATTTTCTGTTTCACGACAGTGATATTCATTTACCGATATTTCTTTTTATATCATCTCAATTTGTTTTTTATTTCACACATCTTCCTCTGTGATTGTATTATTGAAAATGTTTCTGGTGATCAGTAAAATTATTTTAGGAAAAATTCAGAAATTACTTTAAGCATTATTTTTCATATGTTTTAGACATTTCAATTGAGTGCATTAAATTATTGAAAAAAAAAAACAACATTCTTATCTTAGTTTTATTTATTGACAAATATTGATGATACTTACCACTTTCGACACTGCCAGAGTCGACATACGGAACAATCTTTCCCTTGGGAATAGCTTCACATTTCAGAATGATGACAACAAAAAGCGCTACAATTTCCGTACACCTCATTATAATGATAGGAATTTAGAGCCCTTCTAAACTTGAATCTTTACCTGTAATATATATTAGGAAAATACGTACTTTACCCTGCTTCGTCTTTCGGTACAGTTTTTGACATAATAACTTTCACACTCTTTGGGTATATTGCATTGTTTAGATAGAGGATCACAGACGAGGGTTAAGTACCCGAAACGTGCATGTCTGATTCATGCTGTAATTTTATTCGTTCTTATAATGACGCTATTGAATTTGAAAACGTAAACATTAATATACAATTATGAACTTTTAACTCAGTGAATATGATGTGATATTGACTAACTGTGAAAATATTGACCGAGGCGAAGCCGTTATCAGCCAATCAGAGCGTCCCTATTTATAGTTTATAGAATAATAAGTATTAATGAATGAAGTCAAACACAGCACCGAAATTCAAAATCCAAAGGAAATACTTATTGTTAATGGGCTTATAAAAAAATCTCGGAAGTATAAAACAAATATAAGGAGGAAATATCCAATGATGAAAACAGTGGAACACACTCTCACAAGACGAGAAAAACAAGTGAAAAATAGACGGGCAAGTTATCATTATAACATAGATCCACTCGAAGAACGGCACTATATCAAAGAACAAAATCCATAGTGTCCACTGTTAAACCGAGATTATGATAGGTTGCACCACTCTGAGAAATAAAATTACTGGATATTTCATATTGACGAAAAGTATAGTTTGAATAATATAAATAATGGAAGAAAAATAAATGTCAAAGGAAAGAGAAATTCAATAACTGTATATAGGTGGAAATTTTCGCGATAGGATTATTTTCGCGCTTTTCACAATTGAATAAATTTGATATTTATATTTCAATATTGACAATTTCAACCACTAGGCTGGTATCGCTGTTGGTGGACTGTAAGTCCCCGAGGATATCGCTCACCTAGTTTTAGTGTTAACGCACTGCATTTTAAATTTCCTGTCATATAATAAGACCTAAATTTCTAAAACTAAGGGGTATCTCCCTCATTGCATAGCTCTGTTCGTTAGCTGGGGCTTCGGCATCGTTTTGTCGGTAGATTGCGCCAGGAAAATTCACTTTGGCTTTATTAAAACTGTTCGACATGAAGTACTTCTGACGAGGATGCAATATCCAAAACACGTGTACAGTACAATAAAATTGGTACAATAGAACATATATTTCAATATTGACAATTTCAACCACTAGGCTAGTATCGCTGCTGGTGGGCTGTAAGTCCCGAGGATATCGCTCACCTAGTTTAGTGTTTACGCACTGCATTGGAAATACATTCTGAAATAATACATAAAATATGTACTATAGATCATATATTTCAATATTGACAATTAATATCGTGAAAACCACCCCGTGTGAAAATAATAACAGACTATAGGAAATATTCCTGATTTCGCCAAAATAATCCCACGCGTACTGTTGCATGGTCATTTCGCGAAGTTTTTACCCAGCGAAAATAACCACGTAATACTATGTACAATCAAATGGAAATTATTCTCCAAAGGTCCATCTTGCTGCGATCATAAAAGATCACACATTAGAAATAGGAGGGCGACGCGCAAAACTGCCAAGTCAGCAAACAGATGGAATATAAAACTATACCGATTTATCCAGTCTCCTCGTTGCGTGAGGGTACTGGAGGTTATATAGAAGAGCCAAGAAGTGAGGGGATCTCCAACAAGACCCTGTTGCAGCCCCAACAGCAAAACACCAAACACCCGATGCAAAAACACAAAAGATGAGCATAGTATGAGACGAAAAAAAAAGACAAACGACATGTAAACATCAAACACAAAAGACTACGCATAAACCGACGAGACCAATGTGCAAGCGGTACAGACTTTGGGCCGCCATTTGCCACGCGAGTAGCAAATGGTGTGGTTATCCTGGATTACGTGCACACAACCCTCTCACTTCTCCAATTACCCAGAGGTCTCGATGAACGTACAATTGTGGTGTAAAACAACCTCCTCACTGTAAGATGACATCACACAAACAAGACCGCCAGGCGCAAAAGCAAAACGGGATAATCCTTTTGGATACGACTTGAAAAACACAACAAAACGACCCACAAAGAAAATAAAGTAATAGTGAAAATGAAGGAAATTGCATAAAATGAATATCAATGGATAGGAATTCTTTCAGAAAAGTTCGATTCCTTATAACATGCATTATAATTTTTTAGCAATATCTTATCTTAGTCAGTTAGATTGAAAAGATGCATTCACTAAAGCAAAATTGTGAACATACCTGATGTCTGGAAAGTCTAACACATTTAGAAAGTAATTTTGAAATTCTGAAAAATTATATTTATACAAAATGATAGGGGACATGATTCTATAAGAAGGCGTCACATGTTCAACCGTGGCGGTACGGGATTTGCCATAAAAAGGTAATGGATATCATTATATCAGGGAAAGCAGTGAATCATAAATATATCCAAGCGCTTTGTTATATTGACAGATTGTATGTTGTTTTAGGGTAAAAACTCAAGTCTAAACATATGTTGTAGCAGCATATTTACCTGCAATCCAATCTCTGTGAGAGAAGTGATAATCCCTTCCTTTGGTTAACTATGTTCAGTTGATGTTATTCTCTCTGTTTTAAAACATTTGACTGGAGCAAAGAACGTATCATTTTGGCAGTGAGGGAGTTCCGTGCCGCATAAATTCATAGTTATCAATTATAATTGTCAATATTGAAATATTCGTTCTATAGTACCAATCTTATTGTACTAGACACACGTTAGGTTGGCTCCTATCATACTTCCTACTTAAAGTAAGTGTGCACATGTTTACGGTCTGAGACCAGAGACTGGCCCCCCTTCATATTTACATAATCTAATTTTAGTAAGATGCGTAACAGGATCAAACTATATAACGAATTTTAAAATCTATATGTAACGCTTTCTTTGTTATGGCTGATGTTTCAAAATTTAGTGATCTACTTTTGCGTCAAAGTAGGATTGCCGCTTGAACGTCATACTGCGACGTCATTGACTGAATTAAGTAAGAGGCGTTAAAATGAAAACATACTAATTTTGTGACGCAAAACATTTCAAAGCAAAGAAAATGTCGCACCATCCATATTCTATTTTATGATATCTTAAGTTTTAGATAATAAAATAGTAGGGCATATCAATTTCAATCGAAGTAATGACTTCATAAATTGGGAATTTTGTATGTTTTAAAAGGATACATAATGCAATATTCAACACGGTCTTATAGGTACAGTTTAGATAACGGGTGTTGCCAGCATGCAGGGGATGCTTACTCTCCCCGGGTCCCCATTGGAGATTCACTTTTATATGCTAAAGATTAAGTTTTTGTTCAGTTTTTGTGTTTTCATGGTTTTGTATACCAATTGTTTGCATTTTAAACGTGAAGTCTTCAACTTCAGTACTAAAAATCACTTTCCGCGTAGTAACATTCCGTCATCCCCAGCTTAAATTATATTCGTATCGTAATTAATACGGCATTCAAGAGCAAGGTCAAAGATTTTGGTCTAGGGCCAAACAACTAAACGTCGTCGTTGTGAACTTATGTCTTTTGTGTTGCTTCTTTCGTTCTTTGTGTTATTATTTTTCGGATCATTTTGTTTCAATGCAGCGTTTAGTGTTTGCAAAGTCTTTATGTTTATGTATCTTTTCCATTCGTTCAATCTTTTCCGTTCGTTCCATCTTTGTTTGGCCTTTTCTGTTCCAATTTTGTTGTTCATGCGTGATTCCATTTGTTTATCACGGCAGAATGCAGTGTCTTTTTTGTTAACCTGTTTTGATTATGCTATGTTGTCTTGTGTTTGTTGATGTGTTTTGTATGAATGTTGCGTTAAGGGTTGTGTTGCTCGGTCCTAGGTGATGTTGTCTTGTGTTTGTTATGTTCTGTATGTATGTTGCGTTAAGTGCTGTGTTGCTTGGTCCAGGCAATTTTGTCTTGTGTTTGATGTTAAGTTATGTATGTATGCTGCGTTAAGTATTGTTCTGCTCGGTCTTAGGCGATGTTGTCTTGTGTTTGTTGGTATGTTCTGTATGTATGTTTCGTAGAGTATTGCTCGGTCCTAGGTGATGTTGTCTTGTGTTTGATGTTATGATATGTATGTATGTTGCGGTTAGTGTTGTGTTGCTCGGTCCTAGACGATATTGTCTTGTGTTTGATGTTATGATATGTATGTATGTTGCGGTTAGTGTTGTGTTGCTCGATCCTAGACGATATTGTCTTGTGTTTGATGTTATGATATGTATGTATGTTGCGGTTAGTGTTGTTTTGCTCGGTCCTAGACGATGTTGTCTTGTGTTTATTGTGATGTTGTATATGTATGTTGCGGTTAGTGTTGTGTTGCTCGTTCCTAGGCGATGTTGTCTTGTGTTTGTTGTTATTTTATGTATGTATGTTGCGAGTGTTGTGAACCGTTAAGTTAATTTTCCATTACTCTTTTTCTTCTTTCTGGTATTTTTTCATATTTTTATCTTGATACCATTGTTTTCAAATCTAAATCATTTGTATTTTGTAAGATAGTACGTTTGTTCATGTCTTGTGATAGAAATCTATAAAGGAGCTGTTAAGATAAAGGCTCTATTTAGCCCTGAAATCACTTGATTATTTCTCGTGCACTGTCCTTCTATTTCAGGAAAAAAGTGGTCAGGTTTAAAAAATAAAGTATTATACCATGAATATGATCCTGCTGTTACCAGACGGACAATTGGTTTGGTGTTTGATCAATTTACAATCTTGTATCAGCGCATTCTTAAGAATTGCACTATGACTGACTGTGACGACAGGACTCCATGACGGGCCCTGTCCGAACCTTTTTGAGAAGACAGGGTCCAGACCAACCCTTCTCTCTGAATGTCGGTCGGACTCCTCGGGTGATAACATGCAGGAGCTTGCTATAGTCGGCAGAGCAGGACTGTATTTCGTACTTTTTTCCATTAACATATTCATCTGTGTGTTGCTCGGGCCCCTGCGTCATGCTATCTTGTTTGTATGGTCATCTTACTGTGAGGGGGTATTTTTCATCACTATTGTGCGTTCTGCAAGTCCTCTTGGTAACCGGAAAATGAGAGGGTAGTGTGCGTGTAATCAGGAATACTACACAATTTGCGTAGCAGATGGCCGTCCTTAATCGACACCCGTTGCCAATTATTGATCTCGTTGGTTTATGTGGGATTTTGTGTTTGATGTTTCTGTGTTGTTTTTGGTGTTCTTTCTCCTTATGCATCTCTTGCTGTGCATACTGCATTTATGTGTGGTCTTTTATGTTTCATGTTTCTATGCCGTGAGTTGGTGTTCCTTGTCCCTTTTGCGTCTCTTTCTGTGGGTGTCTGCTATGTGTTGTTTTATTTGCATTGGGTGTTTTGGTGTTTCGCTGTTGGTACTGCAACCGAGTGTTGTTGGAGATCCCCTCCTTTTTTGTGTTATAGCATGTCTTTTCATTTTTAAAGGGAGAAATTCATACCAATGCCTGAATGTTACAACATCCATGTACTACATTTTCTATCACATGACGGTGATTTCTTAGACTCTGCTTTAAGGTATTTACACATCTCAACTCTGGTGCGCTAGGGCATGCTCTCAAATTTTGGATTTTCAAAGCAGAATTTACAAGTTACTAAGAAACTTTTAGGTAGAGGTCCACTTTCATAAACTAGGGAAGCAAGTTCTTAATTTCTAGAGAGGAGTATGTATGGCTTATATAGTTAAGTGGCCCCCTAAAATTGACTTCTCCAAAATTAAATTTTATTGTCTTTTTTTTAGAAAGTTGAGTATTTATATTTCGAGAAATCTAGCTACTACTCCTCGATTTGTAAGACATTTTTAATTTTGCATAAAGATCATGAAAACCGGTGATTTAGTCAATTTCTCACGAAAAATAGTATAATTCTTGATTATTTTCATTGAGATAACATCGAGCGGGATCGTGAACAACTTTTTCCTTTTGCATACACTTAGAGACGTACAAAAGTAACAACATATCAAAATGAAGAGAAGTTGTTCAGAAGCTCGCTCGATACTATCTAATAGGAGGTTTGTCGAAAATGAGCCCAAAAATGACGTTTTTCCAGAAATTTGGCAAATTATACCATTTTTGAAGCCCAAATTCTATGAAAGTGAGAAAGGAAATTAAAGAATATGCATCATTTCACAAGTAGTCTACATAGTAGAATGAATATTGGTACAAATTCATTACTTTGTGAAAACTTCAGATTTTGCACTGAAAGGGGGCCACTTTACTATTTAAACCATATATAGTTCTTTAACAGAGCAACCCTCAGCATTAATTCTTAAATTGCTACCTAAAGATAGAGTATATTGCTTTCGAAACCACAACCCGCCTTTTATATCGTTAGAGAAGAGAAGGCTCCTACAACATGACCTCTCTGAATGTCGGTCGAACTCTTAGGTTTATTGGACGTGAGAACTCATTCTAGACAGCAATGCTAAAGCTGTTTTCGTACGCGCCCTTTTTATATCCACTTACTTATTTTAGATATGTTCATCTTTACGTTACCTTGGCTCCTCCATTTTGATGCCAGTTTTATGTGTTCATTTTTCAGTCAGGATGCTATTATACTCATTGTGAGATCTGGACACTTGGCCGCCCTAGATTTGCACCGATTGTCCATAGGTGAGTGTCACTGCTGCTGGACTAGGAGTCCCCGAGGGCACATGTAACCAAGTTTGATCAATTTCGGTTGGTCGTTTCTTCAAACACATTTGAAAATTTCTGTTTACAAAATCGTCTCAAATTTCTAAAACCTGGGTCCTGTAGCATCATATCCCAGCCATCTTGCTACGTCTGTCGGTATATTTTTTGACATAATTTTCACAGAATTTGGCAATATTACATTTTTTAGATTGAGGATCGCTGACGAGGGTTAAATATCCGAAACGTGCATGTCTGGTCCATGCTGTAAATTTATCAGCTCTAAATAATGCTAATGAATTTGAAGACATTAAACATTTGTACCACTTGGTAAGTGTCACTGCTTGTGGACCAGGAGTCCCCGAGGGCACATGTAACCAAGTTCGATCAATTTCGGTTAATTGTTTTTTCAAACGCATTTGAAAATATCTGTTTACAAAGTCGACTCAAATTTCTAAGATCTGGGTCCTGTAGCATCATATCCCAGCTATCTTGCTACGTCTTTCGGTATATTTAGGACATGATTTTCAAATATTTTGGCGATATTTCATTGTTTAGATTGAGGATCACTGACGAGGATTAAATAACCGAAACGTGCCTGTCTGGTCCATGCTGTAAATTTATCGACTCTAAAATGATGCAAATGAATTTGAAGACGTTAAACATTGTTGGTTTTTGTGTTACCTGTTGTATTGGTGCTTGGATGTCATATTTGGTTTTTCTTGTTCCATTTGCGTATCTTATTGTGCTTGTCTTCTCTATGTGTTCTCACAGGAATTTAACGATATTTAATACTTTTAATGAAAATTTTTTTTAAAGTTGCTTTTTCGTCCAAAGGGTTCCAACTCTATACCTTCTTGAAGAAAATTTCAAAGCAATTTTCATGCACCAGACACGTGTTTCGAATATTAAATTCTCATCAGTGATGCTTTCAGCCAAAGTGCTAAAAAAATTCACTATCGAGAGTGATATGTACAAAAGAACTTTGAAATATCGTACGATTTCAATTTTATAGTCAATGTCTTATCACAACCATAAATTTTAGAAATTGTAACATCCATCCATTATCTTGCAAAGACTTAAAGATCAAAAGAATAATATTTTATTTCATTCACGAACAACATGCTTCACACATCATCACAGTTTAGCAGACGATACTGTTTAACATGATTATCACATGATCGTAAGGAAAGGGGATGATCTGCAGCATATCCACCCTGCACTCACCCAGTGAAACACACACACACACAAGAAAGTGATACGTAAATGACATCAGACAAAACTACAAACAACAAAAAAAAAATACACGACAATAATCACTAGAACATCATTAAAAACAATCGAAACAGACGTACTGAAACATCAAACATTAATGACAACACATAAAAGGAAGGATACCTAATGTGCACCCGGCGCCGACTTTGCACGGCCATTTACTTTAAGCAAACTTCGTGGTTTTCCGGATAACGTGCACACAACCCTCACACAGAGGTCTCCATATACGCACAAGATTTGTATAAACATAAAACTTCTCACTGTAAGGTGACGTCACAAACAAGACAGTTACACGCAGTGGCCTTTTGTAACACAAATTCTGTGTTAAAGGATCTAAAATATTCTATGGCATGCGTATAGCAGTCTGTGCTTTGCTTCCTGATTAGAGCTCAAGATCAATCACCCAAGAAGTATCAGACCAACTTTCATATAGGACAGAGAATCAGGACCCAGTCTTCTCTGGCGAGATTTAAGCAAGGCCCGTCACGGAGTCCCGTCGTCACGATGTTCAACGTTGGGAAAAAGACACTGGTACAAAACTGTAGATTGGTAAAGTACCATGCCCAGTGTTGTTTTGATGACGTTGGAATCATATCCTCGGCAAAGCAGGCGACAGACTATTTTCTAGCATTTGTGGTTGAATTTTGACCTGCCTTTGATCCTTCCTATTTTGTTTACTAAGTCAGATCTTTATTGATAAATTTAAACCCATCTTAAACAGAACATGATAAATTTCGCCCACATTCCTTAAAACATGCTCACTTAAACCATCTATTTGATTCAGCACTTCCTATAGTTAGAACTATATTTACTTGAAGTAAGCATACGCTACCCAGGAGTGCACGGTACTTAATCTTACATACTTATCATGTTTTGCCTTCAATATATTGCATATACCAATACTTTGTTTTGTACATTATTGTCTGAAGAGGCTATTGATACAGCCGAAACACGTGTAGCAATGAAAATGTGAATATAATTTATCGTTTCTGTGGTACTTTTTCGATTATAATCATTCTTTACGTTGGATTCTTTTGAATCATTTTTTGGATATATTAATACATAGAGATAAAAATATTCTCATACAAAGTAGTCAAGGTTCATTTGGATAAGATTTACAATTACCTTTTGTGACAAAGTCCCTTCCAAGTGCGGTGTCCGAAGTTCGAAGTCTTAAAGAAAGGATAAGGCTTTGCATAACTCAGATCGAGTTCATGCATTGTATGATTTGTATTCTATTGAAGAAAAGAATCTTTTAATTTTTGTGTCAGAAGTACATATAAATGTGTTCTCCCATTTGCTCCCATGTGGGATAGAGTTTGCCCATAACGACGTGTCATGTAGGGTCACTGTATCCCACATGCCCCCCCCCCCCCCCCGCGTGACTTTTGACGTCGGCCGTGTATATATTGTGACGTCGTTATTATCCATTGTGACGCCATGATTTTTGCACCTAAAACGGCGACCTCTCAACAAAAACGTCGTTTAAAACCTTTTTTTTACATTCTTATTCTTATTAAACCGATTAAGGCTAAGGAATACAGTTTATTCTTTTAGAATAAACCATTTTTGAGGGCGCTGAAAACAAATATTCCTTTATTTTTCGAATTCGATAAAGTTGACGATATCATGATTTCATGGAATTTCAAGAAAGGCCCCTAGAAATGGGAGAAAAACGATCAACCATATGTTTGTCATGTGGGATGAGAAAAGCCCACCCTTGGGTGGGCTTTTCCCATCCCACATGACAGCATTTGGTTGATAGTATATTACCCTCTCGATCAAAACACCATTTAATAAGTTTTGCTAGGCGATCTTTTATCTTGTCATGAGGGAGGATGGTGTACAGGTTAGAGAAGTCGTAGATTGAGATAGATTCGGCTTTAAAATCAAAAGCTATTCTCTGTAAGCATTGGCACTTTTATGAAGGACGCATGACACAGCATGTCTCAGAATTTGATAAAATTTTTACAAAGGTTGGGTCTGACCCAAAAGTAAAAATTGTCAAAAATTTTCTTAATATCACATCCGGTTGCCATGGAAACGGACTTTGAATATTGAAAAAAATGCATTTTGGGGCGTTTTTGAAGTCACATACATCATTTATGCAGCACAATCTAAAAGAAAAACTAATGAATTATCAGTACCCTATCATTGCTCTTTCAAGTTAAGTAATAATAATATTCGGTTTATGGTCTTATCTATATTTTTCCATAGCAACAACACAGGTACCCTATCAAAAAAGTGTTTTTGGCATTTCTTTTCAAAATTCAATGATAAATTTGTTAACATTTTTAGTTGTTTATGCAAATAAAACATAAGCATTCACATTGGAACAAAGTTTGTGTTCGTTGCTATGGCAACATGAACTAAAACCGCAAAAATATAAGCAATTTTAGACAATAATTAGAGTCCTTTTTTACTAGATTATTGAATTTTAATTCAAAGTGATGACTTTTCTGGAAATAGCCCGTTGCTATGGGAACAATTGTGTAAAATTGCACATATAACCTTTTTGAATCCTTGGATACGGGCATCCAAAGTTAATTAATCTGAAAAATCTTAAATCTAAAACAAAGTTTACACTTTGCTTAATCATATATGAAAAAATGTTGTGTAAGCCTGCTTCGTTTTTTTGGGGGGGGAAGGCTTCGAAAAACAGCAATAAATGCCTATTTTTAGATTGTATGGCCAAATTACTATAGCAACCATTAATTCTTTAAAAGTTTTTTCTTGTATTTTGATAGAGACTTACTTGATCTTTATGAATAGTGAATTTGAACTTCCTGGCATTAAAAATTACTGTTTTATAAAAATGATAAAAAATGGTTGCCATGGTAATATATGTTCCCAATAACTTTTTCACATTTTTTGAAAGAGCTCTTTGTATTATATACATTCCAACAATTTTTTAGCTGTTCATCATGATGCAAAAATTTTTAAAATAAATCTGAAGTTGCAAAATTAGTTATATTATAGACCATAGTGACCATTGCCAAAGTAACTTATGTACATAGCAACAAGTGAGTTTATCTCGAATTTGCTCATTTTATAGAATAAATTCCATATTTCCATATCATATACCCATCAACAGAGAAGGAAAATTGGAAAATACATACAGAATTTTGAAATATATATCAAAATAAGCTAATTAAGTTGTCGTGGTAACTAGCCTTTTTGACAATATCAGACACTACTAGTGAGCTTATTTAAAAGTTTATGCTCTATTCTTTAGGATACATAAAAAAATCCATTAATGTCGTATATAGACCAAATTATAGAGCTTCAAAGTAACTCAATTTCCCCAAATTCTCAACTTTAAAGGCCGTTGCCATGGTAACCAGATAACCTAGAAATAAAATTTTGGTCAAATTAACCTTTTTCATTGGTCCCTACTTAAATGTGAAATTTCATGAAAATTGGAGACCTCATGTGTGCCAAAATGGTTTAAATGGTTACAGAGAATTGCTATTAAATGAATTGAATTTGTCGATCACATCGCTCGAATTCTTTATTGACCAAAAATAAATGATGTCGCTATCATTGAATGCAGTTGCACAATATTCCGATACATGATCTTTAATTGACCCTTCCAAAGCGGGAAAAAATTGAGAAATTTCATGACGTCACAATGCAATTTCGATGTTTGACTGAGGTTCGAAGCTTGTTTGTCCGAGGTAAAAGCATTGTGACATCACGATATTTTGCATTTTTTTTCCCGCAATCGGAAGGGTCAATTGCTGTTAGCGCTGATGTCAAATTCTAGATAAAACTGTAGTAGTACTATTGCTCGAGTTAGCAATAAATCAAAATTTGTAAGGAGATTTGTGAAGTTTGGGCAGACAGTAAATAGTGGGTACGTCTGATTTCGAAATAGAGAGTTTAAATAATGATATTTCATCTTGGTGCTTTCGTAAAATGTAAGGGAAAAAGTCATTGCTTTTTATATAAATCCTGTAGTTCAGATTTATGAAATTTAGCCGATCTTGAGGGTGCTTCCGAATAATGATGAGGATCTTTTTTTTTAATTGTCAAATGATATCTACAATGTCTAAATTAATGCTTTTCCAGTCATTGAGAGAGTTTGTTTCAACTCCTTCTAACTTACACCATTTTCGTATATAAACTACCAACGCCTCATTTAGCAACATAATTCAATATATTGCCACTCATTTGCATGCCTATACGGACAGCTGTATGACTGAACTTTCATAAAATACATTGAAAATGTTTAATTCAAATTGACAAGCTATAATTTTACAATATTTCGCTAGAATAGTCAAGCAATGGCTGGCGACCACCTCGTGTCATGGGATTTAGTTGTACAACGTCTTTTGTGTGTGGGTAGCCTCTTCCTGAAGAAAATAAAAGTGATTTCAAATGTCTTAAAGGTAAATTTCTTAAATATCGTTTTTCAATTTCGACCAGTGTTCCACTTGTGACGGGTTCTGACGTAAGACAATGTGACGTCATTAAATCTTTTCATAAACATAATACTCATGATATTTGTTCCCCAGTTTTTCTGCATTTTATCCTGGTTTTCAAAGAGATCTGATGATGTAATGATTACTTGTTGCAGGCGCGTAGCCAGGCGTACGAAACTAAGCAGATGCTTTCACATTGTGAGAGGTGTACAAAATGTCATTTTTACGAGGAAAACTGAAAAAGAATGTGTAAAATGTATTAGATTCCGGAGCTTCGCCCCTCGATTCCTACATAGACGTAGAATTATACTTCTATGATCTTTACAACGGTTTCTTCCTGGATCCAATAGGAGGCCTCAAAGTGATCCCGAACACCATGACCGAAAGTGGCTCTACTTGAAAAGCACACTGGCTAAGCGCCTGTAAGTGCATAAATGGGAAGTAAATCACAATAATATTTCGTTCGCAAATTCCGAAATTCAGAAGAGGTAACCATGGTAACCTGTAAAGTACATAAAATGTCAGTCTTACCTCATCTTTCTAAGCTAGTAAAGGCCCGTGACCTACGCCACTACACTAGTAAAATATATATGTCTGACCTCATCTTTGAAGATTATCCAGTGCGATAGTTACGTTCTGTGATCCGACGCCACTAGACTAATGGGATATTTTTGGCTTACCTCTTCCTTCTCATTCAGTAGGCTAGTGACGACATGTGACCCAACACCCCATGTGTCCTCCTCCCGGAAAATGAGGTCGTTTATGCCAGCCTCAGCCGCTGAACCCCGAGCGAAGATCTGTAAAGACGTACATAATAACCATGATGACTTAAAGGATGTAGCAAGTATTTTTCGGTCTTGTTCTGTTTGGAAAATTATGTACAGAAAAAAGTATTTTAAGTGTTCCAGCAGAGAACCTATTGAACAATATTTCAAATCAATTTTAATACAAAATTATTACATGTAGACGTGAGAAACTCAAAGTTATAAGTAATAAGTACATAAGAATAAAAAAGAGAGTCCACATATCCTTTTGATACATGTGTTAATAAAAAATATGGATAATGACCATATCCCTGTATACAGCACAAAATCGATAATTCAGAAAATCAGAAACCGAAGGCATACAAATCAGAATAAAACGGGAACCAAAGCAAACAAACAAAAACCTCCAAAAACAATTATTACATGTAGACGTGAGAAACTCAAAGTTATAAGTAATAAGTACATAAGAATAAAAAAAGAGAGTCCATATATCCTTTTGATACATGTGGTAATAAAAAATATGGATAATGACCATATCCCTGTATACAGCACAAAATCGATAATTCAGAAAATCAGAAACCGAAGGCATACAAATCAGAATAAAACGGGAACCAAAGCAAACAAACAAAAACCTCCACCATATGAAAAGAAGCGAACTCCCGATATGGGAGTGAGACCAAGTGCCCAGGAAGAGTAAGCATCTCCTGCTTGCATGCACCACCCGCCGCTTCAATTCGGTAGAACTGTTACATCCGGTTACTTCCATTTCGGAAGACATAGAGTACAAATTATGAAACAACATTAAAACCCATTCAGTATTTAGTACTTATTATCTTATATTTCAACCAGTATTTGTACGCCAATTTGAAAATGACAGAATTATATTCAAACGTCCTGATGAAAAGAAAACGAAGGAATGAACAGCATGAACCCTTGCTACCAATCTGATTAAAACCAAATTTCTGCATGCTTCCGATTTTGTTATGTCGCGTAGAGGATCTGGTATAACCTAATAGACATCAACGTGCAGGTGACCTTTCTAATTGACCATTCAAAAGATCAACCTGAGAACTGTAGACATGATCCGGGGCATGCGGATGCATAAGAACTCATACTAAAATGCTGAGTTCCGAAGAGATGACCACAGCGCACAGAACCAGCTGTGTGTAAACATTGGTTTACATTAGACTGCGAGCTTCACCTGGGTGATTTATCGTGGTCACATACGATGAAAAAAAATACAGTGAACATGTTATTTTGAAAAATAATTCAACATTGCAAAGACAGGAATTAATATAATCTCTATTTATCATGTTTATATTTCAAAACCAGGAATTTTTCAAAGGGTTTAAAGAATTTTTACATGCTACACGGTAGCTTGGACTCCCTTCGAATTATGCTATTTCATGTAGATTTTTAATTCGATCTTACTGCGGCGACCTTATGCATGAAGTCCGAAAGGGAAATGTTACAAATAGATTAACGAAACAGTGACTTTCAATCCGTTCTTTTTCTACATAATTTTTTCTCATTAATTCTCATTCTTGTAAATTGAAGGGTACTGATTTTCAATTCATAGAAAACCGTACTACGTACATATTTATGTTTGATTTTATTACGATAAGATATCGTGCTGAATCTATCATACAGATCATTATGGCTCTGCGTCTTGTAATCTTGTGTAGTAATCCAGATGTGTCCGTCTGATAAGACGGGAAAGCTGGCCTGTGGTCATTTAATTCTAATTATCTTATGTTGTGCAGAATTTTTGCATAACTGACTTGCGTTTGATACGCATATGAGGATTGGTTGAAGATTTTCACTTTAAACTTTTTTGATTGGACAGGGAATTTTCTCAGCAAAGGTCACCTGCACGTCGATGTCTACCGGGTTATACCAGATCCTCTACGCGACATAACAAAATCGGGAGTAGGTAGAGATCTGGTTTTAAGCAGATTGTCTGGATACGAAAGAGTGCGGCGTTGTTTTAAGTTCGCGCATAAAATTACGTAGCAAATAATGTAGTGCTCAGCTTCCATACGTCCTATGTACGTAGCACGAACGCAGTGCAAACGAAAGAAGCACAGTAGCAACGTAGCAGGAACGTCGCTCTTACAACGCAGTACGAACGAATCACAAATGCAAGCGGTGTTCCTATGGCGTACGTGCTACGTACAATGCATTGCTGATTCGTACCTGCGGCGTACCTTTCTTATCTATGTATGATAAACAGTTTTCAATTTCTTATATTTCGTTTCTTCGAACATCGACGGCAGGTGCGGCTAGCCAACAGGGGATGCTTACTCCTTCCGGGCACCTGGTGCCACTCCTAGCTTGCTGGGGGTCCGTCGATGCTCAATTTGGTGCTCTATTGTGAGTAGTGTTGAGATTATCGTCAGGATCTTCTTTAACATGGAGAATGTTAATTTGAAGATAGAAATCAACGAATAGAAACGATAATTTGACGTGTGAATGTGTTTTTAAGATAGTTTGATAGATATCGATAGAAAAACTTAAGAGTACCAGGCAAACAAAATGCCCCCACTTTGTTATTAGCGATTCACTGCAATATAAACTCAAAAAACTAGTTCATAATCACAGCTAAATTGAGTTTTAACATCTTAATATGAATTAAAAGAATTGTTTTATTTTAAAGAATACGACAAATTTACATCAATAATTTTGAAAAAAAAGTTTTTTTCTGTACTATCTATGTTCTTGTTATTTCAAATTAGGGGTTACCATGCGTGTGTTTTACAAAAACTGACAGGGTATCGGCGAATCCCCTGTCAGAAATTGAGTTTTACCGCGAGGCGTCAGCCGAGCGGTAAAACGGATATTTCTGACAGGGGATTCGCCGATACCCTGTCAGTTTTTGTAAAACGTCAGTATGGTAACCCAATTCTAATGCTTTGGTCAGTAAAAAGCTAGAAAACGTCTGCTTTTAACGACGTCGCCATAGCAATGTATGACGTCATAGCAAAAACTGCGGTGAAACGTGAATCCCCTTGCAGTTTTTTCATCGCTCAACCAATCAGAATGCGCGTTACAAACGGAGTGCATTAGAACATAGTAATATAGAAGCATTTTGTCTGCCCAATTAGAAATAATTAAGTAAACAAAAGATTTTGTGATCAACAAAACAAGGAAATATGCACTGCATTTTACTTCTACAGGAGCAGCGTAGCTGCCTATACGAGCCAATCACATTCAAGGCAATCATAGCATTTTCTTTCTCTGTTTGTCAACACTTGTCGCTAAAACGAATCTTAAAGGCATTGTACTACATGTACATGTAGATGATAAGGGGGGTGACCTCTGATTTCTAGGTCTCGTTCTCCAGTTTCTGATTCAGGTTGATCGTTGATTGCCATTATACAGTATCTACGATATTGTATGTTTTTAGTCTGAGTTTTCACTGTCTGTGCATCGTATTTCATGCTTCATCCTAGTCGAATGAACATATTTATTTTCAATTTTCTCTGCAAATTGTTTATATATAAATGAAACGGAAAGAATACAAACAACCACATCTACAAGAATCAGAGACACTCATATAAAAATACCAACGGAGAAGCAAATCTTAAGCAATATTAAAATAGAAATGACCACACATTAAAGGATGCTCTATACCTGCCATGCACAAAATAAATATTGTACTTATCCGAAAAACTTCCTTTCACTTTTTCGAATATATTGCCCGCAAATTATTTTTAATTTGAAAAATGGAACGGCTTGACTAAACAATAAAAACATAAAACAGAACAGACTGCTTCTCGTGATCATAAATGAGTGTAACCAGGAAAGAGATATTTTTCTCTCTGGTCCATTTATAATTTGGTTTTTTCATCTGCAATTCATTGTATCAAGGACTTTCATTTTTAGTGAATCTGTCTAGTTGATCTTGTAGATAATCTAAGTGCTGGGGTCCGGTGTCGTTATAAAAGTTTGATTTAACTATTGTTGTATCGCATCTTAGATTCTTTAATATCCATCGTTGAAGATCAATGGAATGCCACAGGTAAGTGTTGGTAGAACACATTGGTACGTCGCTCATAGTGATAGAAACGCCTTTTACGCCGTATAAACTTAACGCCTTGAACTTCTACAAATAGGACGAAATTCGCAACAGACCCTTTCGTTTCTCTCGCGTAAAGAATTTTGGCAAAAATACTCCTCTTACATATACATGTATATAGCTGATACGAAAATCACAGACTTGAAAATGAGCTGTTAAGAAAGACGTAAAATCTGCCATGAAAAGTCAAAATTTCAAAGTGAAAAATCTGAGAATTTTTTGGGGTAAAAATGACAAGTAACTTGGTCCAAAAACGAAATCGTTTTCTACAATCAGAATACCACTTTCACCAAAGTTATATATCAATAGTTCTGAACCGAGGGAGGGGATGGCAATGGCCCACAGGTAAAAAAAATGTCAAAAAGGGAGGGGTGGTAAAGTAGATTAAACTGGCATTTGTTCTTTTCAGAACAATCTATTCAGAGTTCGTTCAAATCAGATATTGAAACAAATGAGAAAGTTGTCTATTTCTACACCGTGTGTATGACGCATATAATATAACATATGGCTGATAAGTATGGAATCCTGTTTGGTCCGCCTCGTGTCATCGTGCCATCGCCGGCGATGTCACGATAGCGATGTTACGATGGCGATGGTACGATGCTACGATGTTACGATGGCGAAGTTACGATGACACAATGGTGAGGATACGATGTTACGATGGCGAAGATACGATGTCCACATCGTAAAATCGCCATCGTGACATCGTATCATCGCCATCGTAACATCATGTCATCGCCATCGTGTCATCGCCATCGTAACATCGTGTCATTGTCATCGTAACATCCTGCCATCGCCATCGTCACATCGTGTCATCGCCATCGTAACATCGTGGCATCACCTTCGTAACATCGTGACATTGCCATCGTAACATCTTGTTATCGCCATCGTACACCGCATAATTTTACTCATGCGCGAGTGTTTTACTATGAAGCCCATAAGTGCAACCCCAAAATATACTCCGAAAAGAGAATCATTGTCCAGAAACGATTTTTTTCCAAAAAAATAGCGTAACTGAAAGAAAATAAAGTCATCGAAGTTCGGTAAGAAGCAAAAATAACCATATGCGTAGTTAACTCGAGTGGGGGCACATCCCCCCCCCCCTCCCATAATCTCGTCGTAGTAAGGTATTTTTCAGGCTCAAATTATATGCGGCGACTTTCAGAACATTTTGCAGCCACCAAACATTATTTGGGATAACTTTGCAGTAAAATTTCAAACCAAAGCATTGTTCGTGTATCAAATTCATGAAGTAACCCCTCTACACCTAAACCTGGCTTTTTAATCGGTCTTTTTCTGATAATTATACCGATAAACTTCAGACAGGGTACAATCACAGCAAAGCGGATGGTATTTTTGGTACGTAATTATTAAATCACCTCCCCTTCACTCGCCGAGGGGCGCAGCTAGGGTGTTTTGGACGTGGACATCTATAGAGGGGTCAACACAGAAGGAGATGGTTTGTTAGACCCAAAAGGCTGAATCGGAAAGAGTAGGAGTTTCTCCCTCTAGTTTGACGGGATTCGGGGCCTTCCCAGAGATATATTTTGAAAAAGGAAGGAAAATGGTGACTTCTGAAGCGCATTAGAACTGAAATCAGACTGAAGAGATCATGTGTATAGTGAACCAAAGATCTAAATAAAGATGCGAAAAAATAAAATCCGATATGCATATGAAATGCTATTGCTTTTTCGCCAAGCATAGATGTACGTCCACATACAGATATTGAAAAACTCTGCATTCCCAACTAAACGCACGCACATTGATAATGTTGATAGCGATCAGCGTGTGTAAATTTGAAAGTATAAACCTACGAAAAATTTTATACGATGTTACGATGACGATGACACGATGTTACGATGGCAATGACACGATGTTAAGATGGCGATAACACGATGTTACGATGGCGATGACACGATGTTACGATGGCGATGACAAGATGTTACGATGGCGATGACACGATGACAATGGCGCGATGTAACGATGGCGATGACATGATGTTACGATGGCGTTGTTGCGATGATATGATGTTACGATGACGATAATACGATGTCACGATGGCGATGTCACGAAGTGAACATCGTATCTTCGCCATCGTAACATCGTATCTTCGCAGTCGTGGCATCGTAACTTCGCCATCGTAACATCGTAGCATCGTAACTTCGCCATCTTAACATCGTAGCACCGCCATCGTGATATCGCTGGCGATGGCACGAACGGGTCCAAATAGGATTCCATAGATAAGTACGAAATCAAGCCGTTTTTCACTTTTTACTCAAATAGATTCGAAGGACAACGCAAGAGAAATAATCGAGTGAAGCCCTGACATTAACAGCTTTTTTAAAAAGATTTTCAGTACCTGCAGACTCTTTCCTGGTTTCAGGATGACATTTCCGAATGTGTAAATGTAAGTTCTCTTTCCGTCAACAATTTGCTTCAACATCCATCCTTCAAGGTCCAAGTCCTAGAAAATCAATCGATATGGAAAGCAAAGTCATAGTTTCACTTAAAATAAATTCTTCAGCAAACGTTAAAGTAAATAGATGCTTGCAATAGTAGAAATCAGTAAATGAAAACAATTTCCCTAGTTTTCCTCTTTTCCTCGCTATGTTGAAGAAAGAATGAAAGCCCATTTTCTCTCCGATTGGACTCCCCAGTGGTACCCATAGCAAAGTTTTGAAACATCCGAATTCGAAAATGTGGCAGGAAAGCACAAAAGACACAAAAGGAACAAGGGAGACCAAACACCGAAGATGACTTCAAAACTTATATGATGCTATTGAATTTGAAAACGTTTAACATTTATACCACTTGGTGAGTGTCACTGCTGGTGGACCAGGAGTCCCCGAGGGCACATCTAGCCACTTTCCCTCAACTTCGGTTGAGTTGATCGTGTCTTCGACGCATTCGAAAATTTCTGTTATCAAAATTTCTTGAAATTTCTAAAACGTGGATCCACGTATAATGATAATACGGAAATGTTCCAACTCTATACCTTCATGACGAAAATTGCAAACCAATTTTTCTGCACCAAACACGTGTTTCGAATATTAAATTCTCATCATTAATGCTTCCAGCGGAGCCACCATAATTCCTTTCAGTAGCGCCCTCTTTTATTTTTTGAATTAAGATTAGTATATTTACCTTAGAGAGAGTGCGCGGCTCCAAAATTTCCTGTAGGGTCGATTCAGTAGCATATTCAAATAGAATATATGTTCATTGGAGCATTTGAGGGATGGTGCTAAGATGTTAACCTCCTTTAATTTCGGTGATAGTTTTGATTGGAATGACAATTTTTAGAAATAGCAAAACAATATCTATGATGTCAAATCGATAAAGGGCCAAAACAAAGATTCTTTCAGGCGATAGAGCTGTAAAGAAGTAATTAATACACTTCTAAACATCTGGTCACGGGGAACGATTTTCACTGCTTCATACTGTAACATGAAATAAGTGTTTATGATAATAATACGGAAGTGTAATAATATGATCAATTCTTAATAGACAGATTCATCTATCATAAATGAACGAAATGTCTAAACGATGAGGATGAAGAAAAACTTCAGTAAATGGATATTTTTGGTTCACAGCTAGCTTTGGCCATCTGAACTTCTTGCTAATATGAGAAGAAGGAAACCATAGAAAACTGTGCTATGCTCAAAAGTGTACAACGACTTCGTCGGTCTGTGTGCTCTATAGGTCATTGTTGCGACAAGGCATAAATCTTTCTAATTACCTCGATACAGAGAGTGACTAAGAAATGAACTCACCTGTCTGTCAGCCCCGGATGAGGATTTTTCTATAAGGATAAATTTTCCCTCCTTGCTGACCTCAGAGATGGCCACAGAGCCATTGGATGTCATCTGAATTATGGTCTTAGCGGACACTTCTGCATGTATTATCTTTACGCTCCTGGAAGAATCTATATATAACATTACAATTACTTTTCACTATGTTCATTACTATTGTCAATGTAGAGACACGCATAGAAAAAATAAAACTCCTACGTTGTAGCTGTAACTAATGAAGAAGAAGAAGTCGATGAAGTTGTTAACTATACTACGGAAGCTTATTCGGGTCAAAGCAATACTTTTATTATTTGATGTACTGGCAATACGTAAGAAAGGAGGGGATCTCCAACAACACATAGTTGCAGCACCAACAGCAACCTCCCAAAACACCCACTGTAAAACACAAAGAAGGCACGCACAGAAAGAGACGCAGTGTTACAAGGAACGTCAAATCACAGAAAAACATAAAACACAAATGACTACACATAAACCAACGAGACTAATGGGCAAACGGTGCCGAGTTAGGACAGCCATCTGCCACGTCAGTAGCAGACGGTGTGGTTATCCTTGATTACGTGCGACAACCCTCCCACTTTTCCGATTACCCAGAGATCCCGAAGAACTTACAATTGTGGTGTAAGACAACCTCGTCACTGTCAGATGACCACACACAAGCAAGACCGCAAAACACATGGGCCCAAGCAACACAGATGAATATGTAAATGGATATAAAAAGAGGGCATGTGTAATACAATCTGTGCTCTGCCGGCTGTAGCGAGCTTATGTATGTTATCACCCGAGAAGTCCGACTGACTGGCACCTGGTCTCACTCCCATATCGGGAGTTCGCTTCTTTTCATATGGTGGAGGTTTTTGTTTGTTTGCTTTGGTTCCTGTTTTATCCTGATATTTATGTTACAATATTTCTTGAAATTTCTAAAACGTGGGTCCTGTAGCATCATATCCCACCCATTCTCCTAAGTCTTTTGGTACATTTTTGGACATAGTAATTTTCATTTTTTTTGGCCATATAACATTGTTTAGACTGAGGATCACTGACGAGGGTTTAGAACCCGAAACGTGCATGTCTGGTCCATGCTATAAATTTATCAGGTTTTAAATGATGCTATTGAATTTAAGGACGTTTAACATTTGAACTACTTGGTGAGTGTCACTGCTGGTGGACCAAGAGTCCCCGAGGGCACATGTAGCCAAGTTCGATCAACTTCGGTTGATCGTCTGTCTCTTCAGCGCATTTGAAAATTTCTGTTACAAAATTTCTTGAAATTTCTAAAACATGGGTCCTGTATCATCATATCCCATCCATTCTCCTAAGTCTTTTGGTACATTTTTGGACATAATAATTTTCATACTTTTTGGCCATATTACATTGTTTAGACTGAGGATCACTGACGAGGGCTTAGAACCCGAAACGTGCAAGTCTGGTCCATGTTGTAAATTTATCAGGTTTAAATGATGCTATTGAATTTAAGGACGTTTAACATTTGTATGCCTTCGGTTTCTGATTTTCTGAATTGTCGATTTCGTGCTGTATACAGGAATATGGCCATATCCATATTTGTCATTCAGAGAGGACAGGTGGTCGGGGCCCTGTCTTCTCTAAAGAGGTTTGGACAGGGCCCGTCATGGAGTCTTGTCGTCACAGTCAGTTAGAGTGCAAAGTATTAAGGATGCGCTGGTACATTACAAGACTGTAGTTTGGTCAAGTACCAAGCCCAGTGTACATTTGGTGACATTAGGATCATATTCACGGTATAAAAGGCGTTTCATAATTCTGACGCATTTTTTATGGTAATTCTTTCTTCCTTTGATCCTTCTTATTTTGTTGATCATGTCATCATAAAATGCAGGTTGCGAAATACCCAAAGTAATATACTCTGTTGCTTGTATGGGTTCGAATTTCAAAAGTAGTTTACAATAATTTTTGTAAAATTTCCAGAGTGTGTTTACAAGTTTGTGAATGCGAAAACCTTGACCTAAAAGTTTCTTTGTTATTTGTAAATTTCTATTATGAAAATCCAAAACATCAGCACATGCTCTAGCATACCGGATGAGCTGCGAAATGTAGATACCATAAGACGGTAATCTAGGAACATCACCGTCAAGGCAGGGAAAATTTACTATGATGAATCCAAAGTTATCTCTTTTGTCATACACGCTTGTATAGTCTCTCCATAAACAATTTTGATATTCAGGTCCAAAAATGGTGTTTCATTGTTTGTAACGTTCGCCTTGTTTAGATTAAGTTCCTGTGGATAAATACATTTTTTTACTTTTCAAAAACAGGATTGTCGATAGTAAGAATATCATCCAGGTACCTGGAAGTACTATTGAAACATGTTTTTTTTTTGAAGAATTTTGATGAATTCTTTTTCATACGTGCATAAAAATAAATCTGCAGCAAGAGGCGCACAATTAGTACCCATAGGGATCCTTACAACCTACTCGTAGAGATTTTCACAAAATCTTACATAAATGTTGTCCAACAGAAGGGACAAGGCAGTACAAAGGTCACTACATGTCCATGATTTATATGATTTGTATTCTGTATTGAAAAAGAAACCCTATGATTCAGATGTACAAATATAAGTTTTCTCCTCTCGGTTAAAGCACCATTAAATGAGTTTGGACAATTGATCATTAATTTAATCGTGAGGAAGCGTGGTGTACATATTTGAAAAGTCGTATGAAGAAATCGAATTGGCTTGAAAAGGAGTAAGTGTGGTAACCTGTCATATCAGCCCTATTTTCAAAGTTGATTATATATCCATTATATTCTAGTTTATACAATGTCAAATGTATGATGAATCCAAATCGGTAAACCCTGTTTTGATTTCACAGTCATATACAGAATTATACGTCGCTCAAAACGTCTAAAGGCGTTGAAATCATTGGAAATATCAACAAATGAGCGAAATGTCGATACAATTTTACAAATTCAAGTATCTATTCTGGCCTTGCCCATGAAAAATTTGGTACCAATCGATGGATTTCTGATCGGCCTTATTATTTTCAAAAAAAAATTTGTGGGCGAGGCCTGGATCGTAGATGAATTTTGAAGATTTGTGTGTAAATTACGATGATTTTCCCTTGTTTTGCGTCATTCATGGCAAATGACGTCAGAACATAACGTCATACATCATGCGCGTGACGTTATGAGGGCTCAAAATCATGACGCCTTATTTTTTCAAACATAAATCATTGCAAAAAGTGAGAATTGATAGTTCGCTTATAAAATGCATTTTTCGTCGAAATTATAGGGCCGATATGAGGGTTAGCGCACCTAGTCCTTTGTAGATTTCATTTTGTCAATCACATCCCCTGAATTTTTAATAGACCAAAATAAGTTTACATAATTCCTGTTTAGAACAGTTTCACAGTATTTTGCTATGTGTTCCTTTATCACCGTGAGTGCTGACGTCAGATTTCTAGACAAAATTCTAGTTGCGCAGTTGCTATAATTAGTAATGTATCGAAATTTGTAAGGAGACTTGTGCAGTTTTGGTATGCAGTATAGTGTAGGAAGATCCAATTTAGAAAAAGGGATGTTGAATGAAGAAATTTCACTGTTGTGTTTGTTCAAAATGTAAGGAACACTTTCATTGCTTTTGATATAAGTATTTGTAGACGAAAGTTCCGAAATCAAAGTTGATATGTAGTAACGTTTTCAAATGACTATGGTGTTGTTGGCTGCTTTGTCTGCAGGAGCGAAGACATATTTTTCGTGTAAAATGCGTAATTGGGATTTGAAGTATCTTTCAGATTTAGAACGTGGATTTTCAAAAAAATGAGGATTTTTGTGAAAGTTATCTATTCGAAAATCAGTTATATCCAATATGAGGTTTTCCAGTCATTCAGAGAATGTGATTCGACCTTTTCCGATTGACACCATCTTTTGGTATAGTTATCTAAGGCTTCCTTTAGTTCTTCGCGACATTTGATAAAATCTAATCTTGGATGGAATTCTGTACTAATGCCCTTTCTTGAGAAGATTGCGGAGCTGCCTGTCCTGGATAATTGAAATGTCACCTGTAACAATATGGCCAGCTGGTTTATATAAGTATTCAGAAGAAAAGAGGGGAGCTCCAACAACACTAGGTTGCAGCACCCACAGCAAAATCCCAAAACACCTAATGCAAAAAACACAGAACAGACATCAAGAGAAAGAGACATAAAAGGGACAAGGAATACCAACTCACAATATATAAACATTAAACATAAAAGACCACACATAAACCAACGAGACCAATGGGCAACCGGTGCCGACTTACGACAGCCATCTGCCACGAAAATAGCAGACGGTGTAGTTATCTTGGATTAGTTGCACATTCTCAAGAAGCAGGACTTGATTCAAGAATTTTAGGATCTGATATTACTTTACTGTAGTCAAATACGAAATTTCGAATAGGTTTTTAGCTCACCTGAGCCATAGGCTCAAGTGAGCTATTGTCATAGTGTTGCGTCCGTCGTCCGTCGTCCGTCGTCGTCGTCGTCGTCGTCCGTCGTCGTCCGTCGTCGTCGTAAACTTTTCACATTTTAAACTTCTTCTCCAGAACGGCTGAAGGGATTTTGATGAAACTTGGTAGGTATGAAGTACTCATGGTCCCCTACAAGTGTTGTTGTTTTTCGTCCGGATCTGTCAACAGGTGGCGCCACCACAGCCAAAAGTAGGTCACGGGGGGTACCCTCCTTTGACAAACTTCTTCTTCAGAACCGAAGCATGTATCGACAAACCGATAGCATCAGGATGATCTAGAGAGATGTCTTAAGAAGTGTTGTTATTTTTGGTTCCACTTCGAAGTCAAATTTTTGACGCGTTTTTGACGTCTTTTCGGACTTTGTCAGAAATGCACATTTTTGCACTATTTCTTTAAATAACTCAATAAGTGTATGATTTTACACACTCATTTACTACATATTTATCATATTTAACTTACTTAATGCTTTGATATGTATTTTATGCTTAAAATTTATTTTTTTGATTTTTTATGAATTTTTTTCTTATGTAAAAAGGAAGGGGGGGGGGTTGATTTTCATACATTTTCTGCTTCTTTTCTATAACCACTCTTCAGATTGTCATGACAATTTGTAGGTATGAGGTACTCATGCATGGTACCCTACAAGTGAAAGAATTTGTCAAGATATCCACTTTTGGATTTTTAAGGAATATTTTTTAAGATTGTACATAGGTATAATGTATGTTTTCCATGCCAAATGGACCCATGGGGAGTAGCTTCAAACCCCGGCGGGACCCCAACAATTTTTTTTCCCTTTTTCAGTTTTTTTTTCTCTTTTTATTTTGATATTTATCGCTAGAAATGAAACTGTGAAAGAATTTTGTCAAAATATCAACTTTTAGATTTTTAATGATTTTTTAAATAAGACAAGCTATAGCTAGTTTGGCTTTGTGTACTTATTTTCATACTTCGAATTAACTTGGCCACATACGCTATCAAATATACGCTGAATTTATTTTTAAGATGTTGACTTTTTGTGTCGCCTGCGAAGCACAGCGACACTTAGGGATCACTTTGTCTGTTGTTCGTCTGTCCGTCCATCCGTCCCTCCGTCTGTCCGTCTGTCTGTCACACTTGGGTGTCACATCCCATAACTTTTGATTGGTTAGTGATAGGGCTTTGATATTTCACATTTGTATTCCTTATGAAAAGACCTTTCTAAACATTCCATATTTTTAACCTAGTGACCTTGCCCTTGATATTTGACCTAATTTCAATAAAAAAAAAAATCCGCTACGCAGGCGACACAAGCATTCCTTGGATTGCTTTTTTTTCATACATGCATATTTCAGAACAATTTCCCTATTTAATGATTATTTTCTCTGTCTTATTTCTGTATCTATGGTAAACATAGTCGCCATATATCTTGTGTTACAGATTTGATTGGTTCAATACCTCCTTGCCCCTTTAGAAGGGGTAACTACAGGAAATAAAAAGGTGCACACTAAAAATTTTGACTGACTTGAAATGCCCGGAAGTCTGTAAAATTGGTCTTTTTTGATTGTGAATCTTTGGCACGCATAAAAATGTAAAGAAAAAAAGGGGGGGGTCATGCATGTCCTTTTTTCACAAATTTCACTTTTTTTACAGGAACTCTGCGTCCTCATCGAAAATGTTCCGAATTTTGCATATTTTCAAACCTATCTGTAGATTGCATAAAAGACAAGATCAAGTTCGAAGTTAAATTTATCACGACTATTGATTCAATATGTTAAAAATACATTTCCAAGCACCGCATTTCAGCATATTTACCGAAAATAATTTGTCCAAGTGGCTTCACTGGGTCATGAGGTTTGATACACTGTACACTGCTGTTTGGAAAATAAATTGGCTCAATTTCTGCACAACTCACTTGAATTAATATTGTCCGCTAACAACTTGTCTGTGTTAATTGGATTAACACGATTTTGACTGTACATGTATTAAGATGAAATCAATACTATTCAAAAGCTCTCATTCATAGATTTCTGTATAATTTAATATGAATAAAGGCAAAACCGAAAAGTCTTTGTTTTTATGCTTCCGGAATCAAAGATACGGGGGCATATAGTTTTTGGCCTGTCCGTCTGTCTGTTTGTCCGAAAAACTTTACATTGGGCATAACTTTTGATAGGAAGGTGATAGAGCTTTCATATTTCACATGTGTATTCCTTGTGACAATACCTTTCCATTGATACCAAAATTTTTGACCTCGTGACCTTGACCTTGACCTTTGACCTACTTTTCAAAAACTTTAACATTGGGCATAACTTTTGAATGGTTAGTGATAGGGCTTTCATATTGTACATGTGTATTCATTGTGACAAGATCTTAATTTCCATTGATACCAACATTACTCTGACCCTGACCTCTCACATACTTAACAGAAAATGGTGTTTATACCAACAAAGATGCCACCGCTGGGCATTCGTGTTTCACAAACACAGGCTTTATTATTTTCTGGCATACTAGCTATTAATAATGAAAGGTTTGGTGTTCAATTTTAAATAAACTTAATTTATGAAATCATTTCATTGTTTTATTCTGTTTCTGTTGCACATTAATGTGGAATTTTACAAACTGATTTTATTTTTGATGTTGCATAATCGAACTATACTAGCTGGGCATATGACTTTGGATCGCATAATCCATCTTTTCAAATCAGTAAAAAAGTTGTTGTTTTGAAATGTGACTATTTTCTCTTGTTTGTACTTTTAAAGGTTGTCTGAAAAAAAAACTTGTCTGCATCCGGCAAAAATCTTGTTAGAAAGGTTGTGGGCTAAAATCCTGGTACTGGCACTATCAGTATTCAATGTCAGTATGTCAATTAGAGCGTGCATGGGTATCAGGTGAGCGTTGTGCCCCCTGGGGCTCTTGTTTATACTTGTAACAAATAAGAGGAGGTTCCAAATTCTCAAAATATTGGGGAATAGCACTTTGTACGCGATGATCCCGAAAAATATAAGAGATATTAAGAAGATCGAAACCTTTGTTAATAAATGGAATTTTTATGAATCGTCTTCTAGGGGGAATGTTTTTAATGACAGGAAAAAAATTATTCTGTGCGAATGCAACAATGATATTAAGTTTGAATCAATCAGTATTTCTTAAGAATGCAATCCCTGCTTCATCCAAGATAGATTTCAATTGAGCTGCTGGTACTGATGAGAGAGCATGAAGCAGTTCATGTCTGCCGCCGTTGCGTGCAATTATTAGCAGATCTCCGAGGGTACGATGTATTCTAGCTCTGTTTCTAAGGTTTCTGTTTCGTCTTTTTCTGACATTAAATCTTATTCAAATTAATATATGATGAATATACCTTTGCTTCCGTATGGTACTTTAGAAAAAAAAATCACCGTGGTAGTTTCATTTTCTCTATCCTTCAGAGCTTGAAGTCAAAAACCCACAGAGACAAATAATGCAGCATCCTATTTGGACAAAATGCTGTCCTGCTACACTGATGGTCACATGAACACCTCACTCTATGACAAACGTGACGACGACAATTTTTGAGCATACAAACTTTGCTTTCTTAGTAGCAGTGTCATTTCATCGCCTGTATATGGCGTGTTTATATCTCAATTGAAACGTTATGCCAGAGCAAGTACCAAATATACAGATTTTATACTGAGAGGGGTTTGGCAGTGTTTTAAATCGTTTTACCCTGACATGGTCGCCACAGCACTTTCGATATAGACATGCCTCAGATAGTGCATGTTTTGTAGATATCGTTTTCATTTTCGTGCGTGAATATCAACAGCGGGCGCAGCTGGCCAAACAAAAAATGCTTACTCTTCCCGGGCACCTGGTCCCACCTCAAACAAAAAATGCTTACTCTTCCTGGGCACCTGGTCTCACTCCCTTATCGTGAGTTCGCTTCTTTTCATATGGTGGAGGTTTTTGTTTGCTTTGGTTCCTGTTTTATCCTGACTTTGTATGCCTTCGGTTTCTGATTTTCTGATTTATCGATTTTGTGCTGTATACAGGGATATGGTCATTATCCATATTTGTCATTACATAATACAGGTATTCAGAACACAAAACGAACGTTTTACAAGTTGTGGCCAAAGGTATCTGATGAATAAGATACCTCTCTATTGATTATCTAAGGGGGATTTAAAGGGGGATTGGAGAATCCCTCCCCTTTTCCTTTATGTATTTGTATATATCCAGTGGGGATCATTCCGATTCACCATATGGGTATCATAAGAATTATCAAATGTACATCATATTTTACCATTTCAGACAGCATTTCATATACTCTTTTGTTCGTCTTGTACATCGAATATTTCCTCATGTCGATTTAAGAAGAAAAGGCAAAACGAAAGAAAAAAAGCAAAATGAATAAATGATTTTTTTGTGAAACACGGATGCCCCGCCGTTTGTCAATGGAAACAGTTGTAATGTAAAAAATAAGTCAAACTCCAATGTCAAGGTCAAATGTTTATCATCTATGGAAAGGTCTTGTCACAAGTAATACACATGTGAAATCCATCCGGCCAGGGATTGTGCTCTATACCTTCCGAGATGAAAGTGGCCGGATGTGATAGTTCTGCCGAATTTGGGCGGCGGGTGTTGCATGCTGGCAGGAGATGTTTACTCTTCCTGGGCACCTGGTCTCAATTCCATATCGGGATTTCGCTTCTTTTCATGTGGTAGAGGTTTTTGTTTGTTTGCTTTAGTTCCTGTTTTGTCCTGATTTTGTATGCCTTCGGTTTCTGATTTTCTGAATTATCGATTTTGTGCTGTATACAGGGATATGGTCATCATTCATATTTGTCATACAAAAGCCCTATCACTTACCATTACGGCCAAGGTTAAAGTTCTTGTGGTCAAACAGACCAACAAACAAACGGACATTCCAAAAATCTCCGAATCTCCGATTACGTGGGCATAAAAACACTACACATTTTATGTCAATATACCTTATCACTTAGACTTTTACCATCGACATTGACAAAGACATAGATTGATCGTATCAAGTTCTTACTTACGTTATAAGTTGAACCGCAAGGGGATGTGGCGCAAAATTATTAGGTGAGACAGGCCATTCTTTAAAATCTCGTTTTAGAAATCATAGTTATAAGATCAGAACCCCACGTTATCAAAAGCACAGAAACTTTCTTTATAATCACATTCTATTTCGGATATCTCTACAACCCCTGGGTTTAGTCTTTTCGAAAACGTAAAAATGAAACTAAAACCGAAATTAAAAACACGCCGACTACAAGCTGAACTTGGCTTGGTAACTTAACTTCAGACTTCGTACCCTCTTGGTTTACATGATAAAATCTACTGACAAGGAAACTTTTCCCCAGCCTCTTCAATCCGCCCAAAAAGCCAAACGAAAACCCAAGTCCCACGGGAGAAGACGAAACAGACAAATAAGAAAACGATCAAGAGTATATCGCTCTCCCAACGATTTACTCAAAATAGCTCGCAATGACATGAACTGTTACACGTTTTGTCGTCAATACAAGTACTGACACTGAAATCTATCTTGGATGAAGCAGAGGTTGCATTCCTAAGAAACACTGATTCAGACTTAAATTCATTGTCTTACTCGCACAGTATAAACTTTATCCTATTGTAAAAAAAGTCCTTCCCTAAACGACGATTCATAAAAAACCCGTTTATTAACAAAGTTTTTGATCTTCTAAACATCTGATATATTTTTCGGGATCGTCGAGTACAAAGTACCATTCCTTACAATTAAATTACATCGGACCCTGAAATACTTGAATCATGTCCTGCATCTTATGAATGTGTAACCTCTAAATATCTTTACAAACCAGCTGGTCATGTTGTTACAGGTGACTTTTCAATCACCCAAAACAGGGAGCTCCGAAGGCTTCTTGAAAAAGGAACTAAGTATAGAATCCCATCCAAGATAGATTTTATCAAATGCCTGGAAGTGATAAAGGAAGCATTAGATTACTATTCAGAGTTTAATCGCATACTCTGAATGCCTTGAAAAACCTCAGTTTAGATATAACGGATATTCCATAAGATAACTTCCATAAAAACTCTCATCTCTTTCAAAATCCAAGTTCCAAATTTGAAAGACATTTTTTTTCAAATCCAAGTTAAGAAATTACCATAATTAATATGTCTTTGCACCAGCTGCTAAAGCAGCCACTATGCCATTATCGCTTGAAAACGTTACTTCATATCAACTATAGTTTCGGAACATTCGTCTACTAATGGTTATATCAAAAGCAATGAAAGTGTCTCTTACATCGTTTGAAAACGTTTCTTCATATCAACTTTAGTTTCGGAACATTCGTCTACTAATACTTATATCAAAAGCAATCAAAGTGTCTCTAACATTTTGAGCAAGCATCCCAGTGAATTGTCTTCACTCTACATCTCTATTTCTAAATTGGATCTCCCAACACTATATTGCATACCAAAGCTGCACAAATTTCGATTTATTGCTAATTCTAGTAAATGTTCAACTACAATTTTGTCTGAAATCTGATTTCAGCACTTACGGCTATTGAAGAACATGTGAGTAAATATTGAGAAACTGCTCTTAACAATGTAATTTATTTTTTGGTTTATCAAGAATTCAGGAGATGTAATTGACAAAATGAAATCTAGAAATTTCCAAGCCAATACGATTTTTCATCCGACTTCTCTAATATGTACACCACACTTCCTCATGACAAACTTAATTATCGATTAAATGGTGTTTTGATCGAGAGCAGAAACCTTACATTTGTACATCTGCATCGAAAGGTGTCTTTTCCTCAACAGACTACAAATCATACAAATCATTGACATGTAGTGAACTGTGTAATGTCCTGTCATTCCTATTGGATAACATTATGTTAGATTTGTTGAGGATCTATACAAGCAGGTTTAGGGATTCCTATGGGTACTAATTGTACACCTCTTGTTGCAGATTTATTTCTATACACTTACGAAAAGGAAGTTATCCAAAATCGCCAAGGCAAAGAAAGTATGATGATTTCAAATGTTGTAATAATACCTCTAGGTATCTGGATGATATTAACACTACTAAAGATTCTGCTCTCGAATTATATAAGAATAAAATTTATACACAAGAATTAGCACTTCACAAGGCGAACGTTACAAATACAGAAACACCATTTTTGTTCTTAATATCAAAATTGTAAACGAAAATATTCATACAAGTGTATATGGCAAAAGATATGATTTTGTAGATAGTAAATTTCCCCTGGCTTGACAGTGATGTTCCTAGACTACCGTCGTACGGCATTTACATATCACAGCTCATCCGGTACGCTAGACAATGTACTAATATTTTTGAGTTTCACAGTAGAAGTTTACAAATTACGAAGAAACTTTTAAGTCAAGGTTTCCGCTTTCATAAACTAATTAAAACTTTTTGGAAATTTTACAAAAAATTACAGTCAACTTCTTTTAAAATCGAATCTATACAAGCAACATAGTACATTACTTTGGGTGGTTCACTACCTGCATTTTATTGTGATATGATATACAAAATTAGAAGAATCAGGTAGACAGCATTATCATCGAAAATGCGTCAGAATCATCAAACGCGTTTTATACCATGGATATGATCCTCATGTCACCAGACTTACACTAGACTTGGTACTTGACCAATCTACAGTCTTGTACTAACGCATTCCCAGTTACCTGCATAGCAGATGGCCGTCCTAGGTCGGCACCGGTTGCCCATTGGTCGCGTTGGTTTATGTGTGGTCTTTTATGTTTATTGTTTCTATGTCGTGTGTCTCGTTTTCGTCTTTTGTTGTGCTCTTTTTCTCTGTGTTTTCGCTTTGGTGTTTTGTACTGAAACCAAGTCTGGTTGGTGATCCCCTCCCTTTCTTTAAATCATAGTTTTATCCTCGAGACTAAATTTTTTCAGAATTAGGAATTGAAATACACATGTACTATACTAAATTAAACGTATATAGAAAGTTTTCTTATGCAGATAAATTAAATTAAGAAAGACAATTCTTTATACAAATAAACTTTTCAGATCGAAATTTTAGAGAAATGCACAAATTTGAATTCAAAATATATAACCAGAGGGCGCTTCTGAAATACATTTGGCTGTATCAGAAAATCCACTGATGAGGGTTTCCTATCCGAAACTTGTTTTTGGTGCATTATATTTGGTTTAAAAGTGTCTTTAAGAAGGCAAAGAATTTGAACGCTTCCGTATTATTCTAAAATGACCTAAAATTAATGCCAAAGAACCAAATAAGAACATTGCTTTACCATCAAGGAGTTATCCCTTAGTTTTGGAATATTTTTTTTTTGATTTGGTGTCGGAGAATTTACAAATATATTTCAGGAAAAGAATCGAAACACTGTGAAATTAGGGGAACCATATCTTCAGGGACTAACATTCCACCAGGAGAGATATCAATCAGGTAGTTGAAATTTATTTGTAAAAGAAATGCAACAAATGTGCATGTAATTTCAGATGTGTTCAGTCAATTTGGAGAAGTTTAAGGTGATATCACACGTTTCGTGTTATACAACACTTTTTTCAGAAAAAAGCATAATTCTGATTTCCTAATTTAATTCAGATGTAAGGGACAATATTAGGAGGTCATCATCCAAAATTTTGAGATTTAAAAACTGATCAGACTTTTTAGCCATCCATTGATTGTAACGGAAATGCTCATTTTTTGGCTATATTTTTTTCAGCTCAAGATTTTCAAATCAAACTTCACATATGATTCCCTCATCATATTGTACAAATTCTTATAAAAAGAAATCATTCAATGACCACGTCATATGTTGCAAAATCTGACGGAATGTGTAAAATATCATGTAAAAAATTAAAAGTGCAATTCGAGTTATCTTTCTTTACTATGTGACCAAAGACAAAAGCATCCGAATTTATGTAATGATCTTTTTGAAATATCACAGCAGTGTTCCTTCACTCACAAAGATGTCAATATGTAAATAAATAGAGCCGAATACAGATTTTGTGTGATAAAACGACAGTATGTGCACATGTGTAATGATATTACATAAACCATATGGGTGACTATATTATAAGTTTATCTACATTCAAACACTTTACTGACACCTGACTTATTTCTGAATAGATACGACATATGTATGTAGGTAAAAAAAGTCTTAACAAAATTTTCAAATAAGTTTAATTTCAGCAAAAAATTGACTATTGTTGGTAACCCTAGGCTTACCATTACTTTGCAAAGAAAAAAAGCATTTATATTTACATCCGAATAACAATCCGATTTCTACCCTACGGTCAGGCTCGAACCACGCTCTTCCTGTATGGCGGGTAAGAGCTTTACCTCTGAGCTATTGGATCGACTTGCCGATTGTGCGATTATAACAAAGCCAGAACATCAAGACATTTTAAGTTACGAAAATCGGAAATCTTCAGCGTGGAGATTTCTTAAAAATTCTCGTCTAAGGGAGGCTACTGAAACGCGTGTGATATCTCGTAAAGTAAAATTTCATCTCCGAAATAACAATAATAGCTGAAAATCTTTTAACCATTCTTAAAAAATTCTTCATATTCCAAAAACCTATAATTATAAATGAAACGGTTTCCGAATATTGAAAATAATTAACTCGTCAATGTAGTATGATTTGCTATTTTTTGTTATCATAAGTTATAGTTATTTTCATGAATTCATTTGAGTTGCAGCTGTTCAGTTCTGTGCATGAATAGTAAAAAAAAATTTCTAGTGTTAAAACATTAGTGTTATTTTTGGTCCAAAAATAGAAAATGTAGCTATTAAGGTAGATAATGCTTGGGGTAAAATAGTCAGTGTAAGGAGAGATTATACGTCATTACGGTTCCAGACGGGTAATATGGTCTGATATACCTTGTCTGGAATTTATATTTCGCGAGCCGATGGCGAGGGGATCATGAATTCCAGACAAGGTATATCAGACCATATTACCTGTCTGGAACCGTAATAACATTTTTGTCATACTGCAGATCGCTTATTAACTGTCATTTCAAAATGGCGTCGACAGTAAAATTTCTAACTTTTTTATTTGTAGATAGATTGTAAAATTTCCTTCACCATTAAAAAGATCGCACCCGTAAATAGTTTACTCAAAATGAAGAAACCACGAATGAATTTCATTTTAGCAGAAAATTAAAATTAAAGGATCTGAAGCGAGAGGAAAATTTAAAATGTTTTTACGGGAAAAGCTCGCTATGACGTCAAAAAACAATAAGGTATCCATGACGTCACAAAGTTCAATATTTACGGCTGCAGACGGGTAACATAGTCTCATAATTACGGCTAAACAACCAATGAGATTCCTAGAAATTTATTTGCAGTGTGACAAGTTCAATTATACACTTCATAAAATCCATGATGGCCAATAACATTCTGTCTATATCCCTTACACATATTTCTATTTACTGAATATCTCAATTACTAGTATCTAATATTTCTATAGGTGAATATTTCGCAGATATTCTCAATACTTACGTACCTTCTTCATCACTATTAGGGTCAGCACGCCGACGATTTCTCCCCCTTGACATTGCTTCACAATTCAGAATAATGACCATAATAAACACTAAGATTCCTATACTCCGCATTCTAATGATAGGAAATGAGAGTACGGCAAAGTTTCAATTTTCACCTGAAATTGGTTAGCATATAAACATGTATATATGAATCAGACACAAATAACTAGAGTTTCCAACTGGTAATTCATATAAGTAAAGGAATATCCCAAAAATAACCAGAAGAAAGAAATTGCATTTACACTTTGTAGTATCACGTGACTTACGTTGGTGGAATGAATAAAAAGCTCAGTAGAAGGAAAGAAAACACGAACTGCAATAATTGCTTTGATTATAGTTTGTCTTTTCATAGCCTATAACCTTGTCGAAACTGATACTTAAAATCGTGGACTCGTCAGTAAGTAAAACGCCGTTGTTTTTACAAACATTGTGACAAAAGCTATAGACATTTGCGTGGAAACCAGCACAATATTGTGTTTCACAAATTTTGACCATGACGTTCCTTTTGTCAGAATGTTTGTAAAAACTACAACGGTTTCTTGACTGACAAAGCAAGAATCATCAAAATATCATTTTTTACAAGGACATAGGCTATAAAAAGATAAAATTGAATCAAAACATTCATCACAGTACCTGTTTTCTTTCCTCCAAACGAGCGGTATGCCTCCATTTTGTGTGTTTTTAGTTTCACCAACTTAAGTCACTTGATGCTACAGTGATTTAAGTCTTCAATAATGCTTAAGATTCTTTCTGAAAATTCCGAATCCTTATTAAAATAAGCTTGCAATATCTTAAAGTAATGAGTCCCTATTTGAAACTCTAATTATTTTTATACAGACTAGAGCTATAACTTAGCAATACCTTACAAAACGTATCGGTGACATTCAATACTAGAAAATCAAAATAAAATGATAGAGAAATATGATTTTATAACACGGCGTTATAATTTTTAATAGTGGCGCTACGGGATTTGCTCATAAAGTGATAAATAAAATTATTTCGGAAAGCAATTAATTGTAAAATATAGAAAATGCTTTTATTCATTGACAGTTTTCCCGTCTGAAAACATATGTGGTTGTTGTGAAAAAGTTAAATCATAGCAATTGTCGTAGTATTGTTTATCCTAATTGGATTTTCCTGTGACAGAAATGATTATTCAATCCCAGTTGTTTACAACGTAACTTTTTCAAAGATTTTACTGCACTATCTATTCTTATATCAAAATAGTTATTTGTTATTTCAAATAAGAATTTGATGATTAGATTCGTAATTTCTTATGTCAAAATACTAGTAATAACGTGTCGTATCCAACTGGCTATTTGTTATAATAAATAATATCAAAATTTACCGCTTGGTCCTAATAAACTTCCGTAATTCTCAGAGTATAATGTGCTCCTTTCAAATTACAAATTACATGTACTATGCACATGTTGCTATATAATTAACATAACAAAAATACCGCCAGCAATTTACCTCACGGAAATGACACGTAATTATCAATTGAAGCAGTGCATAATAAGGTATTCAGAACATAAAACGAACGTTTTACAAGTTGTGGCCAAAGCTATCTGATGAATAAGATACCTCTCTATTGATTATCTAAGGGGGATTTAAAGGGGGATTGGAGAATCCCTCCCCTTTTCCTTTATATATTTATATTTATCCAGTGTTTTGTGCGGGGAATCATTCCGATTAACTATATGAAAATCATAAGAATTATCAAATGCACATCATGTTTTACCATTTCAGACAACATTTCATAGACTCTTTTGTTCGCCTTGTACATCAAATATTTCCACATATCGATTAAAGAAGAAAAGGCAAAACAAAAGAAAAAAAAAACAAATTGAATAAATATTTTTTTGTGAAACACGGATGCCCCGCCGTTTGTCAGTGGAAACAGCTGTAATGTAAAATGTAAGTCAAACTCCAGTGTCAAGGTCAAATGTTTATCATCTATGGAAAGGTTTTGTCACAAGTAGTACACATGTGAAATACAAAAGCCCTATCACTTACCATTATGGCCAAGATTAAAGTCAAACAGACAAAAAAACAAACGGACATGCCAAAAATCTCCGAATCTCTGATTACGGGGGCATAAAAACACCACACATTTTATGTAAATATACCGTATTACTTAGGCTTTTAACATTGAGGTTGACAAAGACATACTGTTAGATTGATTGATCGTTTCAAGTTCTTATTTACGTTATAACAGCAATCGGATGTGGCGCAAAATATGTAGGTGAGACAGGCCAATCTCTAAAATCTCGTTTTAGAAATCATTCTTATAAGATCAGAACGTTATCAAAAGCACAGTAACTTTCTTTATAATCACATTCTATTTCGGATATCACTACAACCCCTGGGTTCAGTCTTTTCGAAAGCGTAAAAATGAAAGTAAAACCGAAATTAAAAACATGCCGACCACAGGCTGAACTTAGCTGGATCACTAAACTTCAGACTGCGTACCCTCTTGGTTTAAATGATCAAATCTACGGAAAAGGAAACATTTCCTCGGCCTCTTCAATCCGCCCAAAAAACAAAACGAAAACCCAGGTCCCACGGGAAAAGACGAAACAGACAACTAAGAAAACGATCCAGAGTATATCGCTCTCCCAACGATTTACTTATAATAGCTCGCAATGACATGAACTATTACACGCTCTGTCGTCAATACCAGTACTGTAACTGAAAAATATATTAGATGAAGCAGAGGTTGCATTCCTAAGAAACACTGAAAGACCATGTTATTGAGTGGCTTTGCTATGTTATTGGTTGGTTATACTATATTATTGAGTTGTAAATTATATTTAGAATATTTCTCAGAAATCTGTAATTTTAGTATGAAAAACTGATATAGCAAAAAAGTAATATTTTTTTCTTTTAACACAAACCATGAAATTACATCAGCATATATGTTTCATTTATAGATTACAGGAACTGTTTGCCTTTTATATATAATATCCAGATATCTGTTGTTGTTTTTTTTTACTGCAAAATACGGTTTTTGTCCCAAAATTACCAAAAATACATATATCATGTTTTGTAAACATTTATTTCATGAGAAAAACATGAAAATACACTAGAAAACAGGTTCAGATATTCGATTTTATAAGTAGTAAATATCTTATAATTAGTATACAAAAATCAGCTTATCTTACTTAAAAAGCCATTTTACTGTAAAAAACATCAATTTAGAAGCCATTGAACTAAATTATCGGGCCAAATTTTATGTCAATGGAGAGAGAAGACTGTAGGTTTTTCTAATATAATCTAATAACGATCATAGATCAAACTATAGAGTTTAGAAGCAAAAACAAAATGAAAAGAGTTGATTTTTATATATTTTTCAAGCATTTTTATTTTAATTCTGAATCATGACTATTCATGAATATGCAAACTAGTTATTTTGCATATGATCCCTAGATTAATAGAACAACCTTTCCTCGTTATATTGATACCAGTATTAGCCCAACATTTGGCCGAGATGTCTATTTTACTTAACCAATAGTGCTTTCGTGACTTTAGCATGGGGTTGCCATGGAAACGGTCGAAAAA
The DNA here is from genome assembly GCA_033119305.1 of Pinctada imbricata. Classification (NCBI taxonomy): domain Eukaryota; kingdom Metazoa; phylum Mollusca; class Bivalvia; order Pterioida; family Pteriidae; genus Pinctada; species Pinctada imbricata. The sequence continues at coordinate 40,739,356 of VSWD01000002.1, forward strand.
TACATAGCCTAAATGAGTTTATTTTTGAGTATATTCTGACAACCGATTCTGTAGGCCCTAAGGAACATTTTGTCACCCGTAAAAAAGTACTCAAGGGGGTGCATGGGGGCCCCACTGACTCCCCGACTATGATGAATATCATTATATCAGGGAAAGCATTGAATCATACATATCCAAGTGCTTTGCTATATTGACAAAAGTTCTGTCCGAAAATGTATGTCGTTTTAGTGTAAAATATCAAATTATAACATATGTCGTTGCAGCATATTTACCTGAAATCCAATCTCTGTGAATAACGTGATGATAACTATATTTCGTGTATGTTATTCTCTCTGTTTTTAACCATTTGACTGGAGCAAAGAACGTATAATTTTGGCAGTACAGGCGTTCAATGCAAGTTTATAGTTATCAGTTATTATATAATATTTGTTCCTATCATCCTTCTTACTCAAAAGTAGGTGTGTACATTTGTGCGGTCTGAGGTCAAAGGCTGAACCCCCGACATATTAACATATTACTTTAGGTAAGACGCATAACTGAATCAAATAACATTATTATATAATCTTTTTGTAACGCTTACTTTTTAAAATTGTTGACATCTCAATATTTAGTGACCTACTTTTGCGTAAAAGTAGGATTACCGCGTGACCGTCGTTCTGCGACATCATTGACTGATTTAAGTAAGAGGCTTGAAAAATAAAAACATACTAATTTTATATAAAAATTCGGTAAACTCTGTACGGTGGTTTCGCCAAGCATACAAAGCAGACCGCTCATACCGCAACGCCATGGTGATAACCCTAAAAAGAATTGTTACTATGACGTCCATATGAATACGGCCTACTCAGCACACACCGGAAGTGACGAATTTGTTGTTATTTGAATATGATTGCACTTGGGCTCATCCGAGGCAGCGGACCCTGTCTTTTATCGACCAGCGGACTCCCAAATAGGTGCAGATGTTATCTATACAGTCGGTAAACTCCGCACGGCGGCTTCGCCTAGCATACAAAGCAGACCGCTCATACCGTAACGCCACGGTGACAACCCTAAAAAGAGTTGTTCCTATGACGTACATATGAATACGGCCTACTCAGCATATACCGGAAGTAACGAATTCGTTGTTATTTGAATTTTATTGCACTTGTGCTCATCCGAGGCAGCGGACACTGTCCTTTATCGACCAGCGGACTCCCAAATCGGTACAGAAGTTATATATAAAGTCGGTAACTCCGTACGGCGGCTTCGCCTAGCATACAAAGCAGACCGCTCATACCGCAACGCCACGGTGATAACCCTAAAATGAGTTGTTCCTATGACGTCCGTATGAATACGGCCTACTCAGCATTCACCGGAAGTGACAAATTCGTTGTTATTTGAATTTGATTGCACTTAGGCTCATCCGAGGCAGCGGACCCTGTCCTTTATCGACCAGCGGACTCCCAAATAGGTGCAGATGTTATATATAAAGTCGGTAAACTCCGTACGGCTGCTTCGCATAGCATACAAAGCAGACCGCTCATACTGCAACGCCACGGTGATAACCCTAAAAAGAGTTGTTCCTATGACGTCCATATGAATACGGCCTACTCAGCACACACCGTAAATGAAGAATTCGTTGTTATTTGAATTTGAATTGCACTTGGGCTCATCTGACTTTATATAACATCTGCACCTATTTGGGAGTCCGCTGGTCGATAAAGGACAGGGTCCGCTGCCTCGGATGAGCCCAAGTGCAATCAAATTCAAATAACATACTAATTTTGTTACGGCATTTTAAAGCAAAGAAAATTTTGTCGCACAATTGCCAGTTACCATCTCTTTATGGTAAAATTCCATTTTAAAATATCATAAATTTTCAGATAATAAAATAGTAGGGCATATCAATTTTAATCAAAACAATGACTTCATTAATTTGGGAATCTTGTGTGTTGTTAAATGATGAAAATTTCTTTTCTGTCAACTAAATGACGGGTATCTCTAGCATGCAGGAGATGCTTACTCTCACCGGGAACATAATCTCGATTGGAGATTTACGTTTATATCATCGAATAATCTGGACCCGGTTGCACAATGCGTTGTTAAATTTAACTATAAGTTAAAAGTTAACTTCAAGTTAAATGTTAACTCATAGTTAGCTAACTACGTGGTTAAATCCAGTTGCACATTCACGTAGTTAGCTAACTATGAGTTAACTTTGTGTTAAGAATTTAACAGCAAGTTAATTCATGGTTAAATAAATTTACCCATAATGCATTGGACATGAAATGCATTAAATTCAGCTATTTTTCTTTATTTTCTGCATTTAAATCCTGAAGACATAAAAGTTTCGTTCACAAAACGGTCAAACATATACGTCAGCGTCAATATTACGTCATTCTATGATATATGACGTCATTGTATGATATATGACGTCATTCATTGCTTTCGTGATTTTGACGTTGATTTAGACATGGATTCTCATCAAATTTTAAAAAGGAAAAAGCTAAAAGTACCCAGATCTGGAAATTGGACAGTGGAAGAAATAAATTTATTAATTGAAGAAGCAGAGCAACACAAAGACATTCTCAGAAGTAAGCTTACAAATTCTCTCCATCTAAATGAAAAAAATGAGAAGTGGCTCGGAATTACGGAGAAGCTTAATGCCCTTGGGATTCAGAAGCGCAACGTAGATCAAATAAAAACTAAATGGAACAATCTAAATCGAGAAGCAAAAAAAAAAAAAACCTTTACGGAAACTATCAAAGAGAGGAAGAAGACCGGCGGAGGACCTTGTCCTACCCCAATATCTCCAACGACTGAGAAACTCATAGAGTTAAATAAAGACTCTACATCATTTGTGGGAATTACCGGAGGATTTACAACTTCAGGGTTCGAAGAAAATAAAGGTATTATTGAATTATTTATGTATATTTATATATCTAGATTATATATAATGTCTACATAGGTACTGTAAATTATGCAAAAGAATTTAGTTTTCATTTTTACTGACGTACTAGATCATTTGTCAACCAAAAATGTAATGAAAAAAGTTTCTTTAGCACAGAATAAGATACATGAGTATGCTTTAAAATCCCCCCCCCCCCCCAACAACGCACACACAAACGCTACTCATAAAAATACATGATAATTTAATGCTATAGAAATTGTAAATTGCACATATACGAGTATCTTATTCTTTCATACGCCAGTTTTTCAGAAATGATGAATTTATGTTATAAAACAATCAAAATCGATCTTGTGCACAGGAGCTCGTCGCCAACAACCGCAATGATATACGCCCCTTCTCTACTTCTTTTTTTAAATGTAAAATAGTAAGATTTTACTGTAGACTCGTGACGTCGATCTCCTTTGGTCTTGTGTTTGATTTTTGGTGGTGATGTAGTCTATATATATATAGTTACCAAATGGCAATTTTTAGGAGAGCCCTTAAATTAATTGGTACGCCCAAGATATTTTTGCATGAACCTTCTACTTTGATGATCCGATTTTTTTCATCTTAATGTCAATGTTTTTGTCCCCCGCTTTCGCGAAAGCGCGGGGACATTAAAACCGGTTCGTCCGTCTGTCCGTCTGTCCGTCCGTCTGTCCGTCTGTCTGTCCGTCAGTCACAAAAACTTTAACCTTGTGCATAACTTTTGAATGGTAAGTGATAGGGCTTTGATATTTCACATGTGTATTCCTTGTGACAAGACCTTTCCATGGATACCAAAACTTTTGACCTTGTGACCTTGACCTTGGACTTTGACCTACTTATTAAAAACTTTAACCTTGACCATAACTTTTGAATGGAAAGTGATAGGGCTTTGATATTTCACATGTGTATTCCTTGTGACAAGACCTTTCCATGGATACCAAAATGTTTGACCTTGTGACCTTGACCTTGGACTTTGACCTACTTTTCAAAAAACTATAACATTGACCATAACTTTTGAATGGAAAGTGATAGGGCTTTGATATTTCACATGTGTATTCCTTGTGACAAGACCTTTCCATGGATACAAAAATTTTTGACCTTGTGACCTTGACCTTGGACTTTGACCTACTTATTAAAAACTTTAACCTTGACCATAACTTTTGAATGGAAAGTGATAGGACTTTGATATTTTACATGTGTATTCCATGTGACAAGACCTGTCCATGGATGTGATAGGGCTTTGATATTTCACATGTGTATTCCTTGTGACAAGACCTTTCCATGGATACCAAAAATTTTGACCTTGTGACCTTGACCTTGGACTTTGACCTACTTTTCAAAAAACTATAACCTTGAGCATAACTTTATTCTCGAACAGATTTGCAAACAACAAACTATCGGCCATTTTTTCTTCGTGGTTAAGAATTTAATCATGCCCCTGACCACTGTTAAATTTTCAGTGTTTAACCACAAACTTAACCATGAATTAACTCTTAGTTATCTTTGTGCAACAGACTTAACTTGGAGTTAAGCTAACCATGAACTTAACCACAAGTTAACTCGTGGTTAAATTTAACAACGCATTGTGCAACCGGGTCCCGTGTTTTGTTCGGTTCTGTATTTTCATGGTTTTGTATACCAATTCGGTCTTTTCGAAATAAAGAGTTACTTCCCATTTGTGCAGGTATCTGACGTCAACGCATTGTGACGTCATCAAGTTCTATGGAAACCAGCATGAAATTCAGGGAAACAGGGTTACATATATGACGTTTTCAAAGGAATTTAATGACGTCACAATGCTTTTACGTCATATAACCTGCACAAATCGAACGCAGGAATGTAAAATCGAAAAGACGGAATTGTTTGCATTTTAAACATGACGTCTTCAACTTCAATAATAAAAATTCATTTCTGCGTAGTAACATTCCGTCATCCCCAGCTTAAATTGTATTCATATCGTAATTGATACGATATTCAATACATTGCTCATTCAACAAAGATTTCACTCTAAGAGCTAGTCAACTGATCATTGTCATTGTATCTTTTCCGTTTGTTCCATCTTTCTCTGTGTATGGCCTTTTTTTCTTATTTCGTTGTTCATGCCTGTTTCAATTTGTTTATCCCGGTTGTAATGTAGTGTGTTATTTGTTAATCCATTTGCAACGTTAATTCATTTTGGTCTCCATATAGCGTTTAGTGTTTCCTGTAAAAATGTCGCAAATGTATCTCTCTGGATTTTTTTGGTCATTTCTCATTTAGTTTTCGTTGTTATCTCTGTCGTTACATTTCTTTTCACAAAATCATCGTTTAAGTATAGGTCTGCATAAGAATCAGAGGTGATACATCGATTTTTTTGCATTTTTAAAATTTCTTTTTTAAGACAAATATGTGGCACAAATCAACCATATTATATTCATTTCTTAAGGTAACGATGGTGAAGCGAGATATTCGCCTCGTAATTTATAAAGGATTATGAAGGAAATAATGGCGGGAAAATTTCCTTTATATAATGCAACAAAATTTGCTACGCCTATAACTTTCTTTAGCATCCAAGTATGAGGAAATTCCTTCGGAACATGCATATGGAGGCTAATCTAAACACATTTCAAGAGAAAAAGGTTCTTAAAAAAAATTAAGTTTTTTCAACTTCCTGATCCTTACGTGAACCAGTACTTATTCTTTTTCTTACTGGTAATCCTTCCGGTTTGTTAGTTTTTATGTCTTAGTATGTTCAACAATTGTGCATTCATTGACCGCTGGTTAACCGGATAAGTGGGAGGGTTGTGTGCTCATAGTCCGGACAAATACACCATTTTGCTTCTTATCTTGCATATGTCCGTCCTTAGTCGGCATAGATTGCCCATTGGTTTCGTTAATTTATGTGTAGTTATTTGTTTTCAGCGTGTTTTAAAATGTCTCTATTGTTTAGTCTGTCTTTTCCCTTTGGAGTCTCTTTTTGTGCTTGTCCACTCTGTGTATTAGTTTTTATTTTGCTGTGAATACTGCTGTTGACTCTTGTTGGAGATAACCTCTTTTATCCGTTTTAAATTTCATATTTCTGTGGTAAAGGTAGGGATCTATAGTCTTGTCCGCCTGAGCCTCAAGCGACTTAACTACAATTACCTCCCTGGCTAAAAAAGGTCGGGGGTTTATAGTTTCGTATGCTTTAGCCTCACGCGACTTTTACAATTACCTCCCTGGCGAGACCTGTGCAATCCAGTGCATTCTCAACTCTCTTGGGAGTATACAAGCAGAGCTGCCGTTTAGGCGCTGTTTTCATTCACATTACAAGCTCATCCCATATGCCAGATACCCGGTTTACTCTTGGGTGAAGAGAGTGCAACATAGTGTAAAGTAACTTGCCTATAGTTACAATGGTTTTGCAATGACCGGCGACAGTGAGATTCGAACCCATGACCTATGGGTTCGTAGTCCACAGCGCTAACCACTTCGCCACCAACAATTGTCTTGTTCCTAATTGTGTTGCTTGGCTTCGGAATGTTGTTCGTTCCGGGGTTCGCGGCCGTTTTGGTGGGGGTTCTCGCGGTTTTGGTGGGGGTTCTCGCGGTTTCGGTGGGGGTGCTCTCGGTTTTGGTGGGGGTGCTCGCGGTTTCGGTGGGGGTCCTCGCGGTTTTGCCTTACCTTGTCGACTTTGAGACTGAATTACTGTTAGGTACTTCTTTGATGTTTATTAGTTTTAGACGATGTTGTCCTGTGTTTGTTGTTTTGTATGAATGTTGCGTTAAGTGTTATGAACCATGAAGTTTTTTTTCCATTACTCTTTCTCTTCTATTTTTTTAAAAATATTTTTATCTTAATGCATTCCTTCTTTTGTTTTCAATTTTAAATCAGTAGTTCTT